>CM038682.1:499323304-499805286 GCA_021605205.1 Aegilops longissima | reverse complement strand
CCTCACCTAGGCTGTGAGAGAGCCAAGCCGCGGTCTAAACCTAAGCGCCGCAGTGCAGGGCCCATTGCCCTTAGCACACACAAGCGTTGCGTCTGTGGCGGCGGAAGCGAACTAGCCCCTTAATACAAGAGCAGGCTTACGTTCCAATCCGGCGCGCGCCGTCGATCGACGTCACGAAGTGCTTCGGCTGATACCACGACGTCGAGTGCCCATATCTTTCCCACGTGTTGGTTAGTGCGTATAGACCAAATGGCGGACTCGGATCAAATACCAAGAACTTCGTTAAGCGTGTTAAGTATCCGTGAACGCCGAACAGGCCAGGCCCACCTCTCTCCTAGGCGGTCTCAACCTGCCTGTCGCTCGCCTCAAAGATCCACTCGCGGGTGCTCCACAAGCCGACCGAGTTTAGTCACCACATGTATCATGTAGAAAGTATATAGTATATACCGTGATCACCTCCCTAGTGATCACGGCCCGATAGTATAGCATGCAGACGGACAAGAATGTAGGGCCACAGATGGAAATACTAGCATCCTATACTAAGCATGTAGGATTGCGGTAAAGGTAACAATGATAGTAGCAAGGACAAAGCTATGAATCGGGATAGGTATAACGAAAGCGGTAACATGCTACACTACTCTAATGCAAGCGGTATAGAGTAGAATAGGCGATATCTGGTGATCAAGGGGGGGCTTGCCTGGTTGCTCTGGCAAGAGAGAGGGTCGTCAACTCCGTGGTCGAACTTGGCAAAGAAGAACGTCGGTCTCGTAGTCTACCAAAGAGAAGAGGGGGAAGAAACAATGAATACCATGCAAACAGATGCATATCGATGCATGACATGACAAGTAACTATGCTAGGGGTGCCCTAACGCGTTATGAGGTGATACCGGTGAAGGGGGGAAGCATCCGGGGAAGTATTCCCGGTGTTTCGCGTTTTCAGGCAGAGGAGCCGGAGGGGGAAAGTTGCGAGTTCGATAGGTTAGGGGGGTGTGGCGGACGAACAGGTTGCGTATCCGGAATCGTCTCGTCGTTCTGAGCAACTTTCATGTTGAAAATAATTTAATCCGAGTTATGGATTAAAAGTTATGATTTTCTAAAGATTTTATTAATTTTAGGAATTTAATTAATTATTTAAATAAATTGAAATTAGATTTATGACATCGACATGATGTCATGTCGACGTCGTGATCAGCAGAGTTGATCGTCAACTGACCAATGGGTCCCACTGTCAAGGACAAATTTTAATTAATGATTAATTAAACTAATCATAATTAATTAGGGGTGGGCCCCATTGTCATTGTTTGATTAATTAACTAACAGCTAATTAGGTTAATCTAATTGTGATTAATTAACTTAATTAATTCGTTAATTAATTAATTAATTTAATTATTATTATCTATTTATTTATTTTTATCTTTATATATATATATTTTAAATTCTTTTTTAAATAAAAGCGTTACAGGCGTGGGCCCCCATCGCTATTGGCCCATGGGGGCATAATGGTATGTGAGCTTTGGTGCGGGCGTGCACCGGCGGGCACAAGCATGGCGGCAGGTGCAGTGTGTTGGTGTCTTGGCGCAACCCAGTCTCTGCAAGCACACGCCAGCCGCCCAGCCAAGGAGGCGGCGGAGGGACGACGGCGAACGCAGGGAGGAGGGGATGTCGGGCGGCGACGGAGGGGCGTGGTGACCAACGGCGACGACGCACGAGGCGCTGGCGCTGACGGGTGGCGGTCAGGCACCTGTGGGCGGGTGAGGCCACGGTGAGCCTTGGTCGGGCGCGACAAAGCTGCACCGAGCGAGGCAAGCACCGGCGAGAGGGGGACGGAGGGCCACGGCGAGGCGGGCGGTGGCGGTGCAGCAAGAGCATCCGTGGCGGGGCGGCGTCGTCGGGTGGACGGGAGCTCCGGCGAGGAGGATCCGCGGCAACCAGCGTCGAGGAGCACTTTCGGCGTAGCCACCGCTGGCCAGCGTCTTGCGCTGCCGACGCAGATCGAGGCACGCGCGGGGAAGCAGAGGGCGCGCGATGCGGGAAGAGAGGAGAAGGCCTCACCACCGGGTTGCGGGTCAGGCGCAGGGCGCGGGAGGTTCGGGAGGCCGACGGGACGACACGACGGAGCGGGAGGAGTCCGGCGGCGGCGCGCGAGCTGGCGTGGGGGGTTAGCGAGCATCGACGGTGGGGACGTCCACGGGCGCTGGGGACGGCGGGCGGCGTCGACGAGGAGGAGGCAGGCCGGCGGAGAGGGCTCCTGGCGGCGTAGTTGACGAGGCGGCGGGGTCATGCCCCGATCCGATCTGGATCGGGGATAGGGGGAGAGTGGGGGAAGTGGGGTCAAGTGCGGTTAGGGTTTCGGGGGGAATGGGAGTGGATAAGGAGGCGGTGGGTGGCCATGGGCGGTTTGGGCTGCCAGTTGGGCCGGTGGGCGAATGGGCTGGCAGATTGGGTGGTGGCCGGGAGGGGCGGGGTTCTTTTCCTTTTCCTCTTTTTTTCTGTTTGTTTGTTTTTTGTTACCTTTTATTATTTCTTTCTTTTCTGTTTAAATCATTTTAAACCATTTAGCCATTTTATAAAAATGTGTTTGTTGCACCATAATTACCCTTGTAATATTTGGCAACCACCGAACATTTTTGTTTCACATTTTGAAAACTTTTATTGTTATCATTAATTTGAATTTGAATTTGAACGGTTTGAATTATTGCGAGGATAGCAACAATGTCGAGGTGTCATGGCACGATTAGCGTGGGATTCTTTGTAGCACGATTATCCCAAGCGTTACAGTGGAGTCTGGCGATTCTGCCCAAGGTCGATTCGGACTCTTTTTTTAAAAAATTAGTTCAGCAGAAAAACTAACGAAAGAAATACTAAGCGGACTCCAAAAGTCGAAATAGATTTTCCCGACTTCTAAAATCAAGCGGACAAAGTGAACATTTATTTGGGGCCTAAATGCAATTTTGAAAACGATATTTTCCTAAATTCAAATAAAATAGCGAAAAACTCCGAAATAAAATCTTATTTGATTTTATTATTAAATCCTCAATATTTCTTTATTTTGGGAAAGTCATTTTATTCCCTCTCTCATATTTTTTTGTAATAGAAATAATTGAAGATAAAATAATTAAAATCAAATGATCTTATTCTCAAAATTTGAGAAAACTCAAATATGAAAATAATGAAATCCCCAACTCTCTCCGTGGGTCCTTGAGTTGCGTAGAATTTCTAGGATCAAAACCAAAAGCAAACAAAATATGATATGCAATGATGATCTAGTGTATAATATTCCAAATTGAAAATTTGGGATGTTACACTTGTTTTCAAGCATTGCAATACCATTTTTGTGCCCGTTTACTATTTACTACCTTGTTGTTTTTATTTATTCTGATTATAAAAATATATTTCTGCCATCCATATTACACTTTTATCACCATCTCTTCGCCGAACTACTGCACCTATACAATTTATGATTGTACTGGGTGTGTTGGGGACACAAGAGATTTCTTGTATTTGGTTGTAGGGTCATTTGAGAGAGACCATCTTCATCCTATGCCTCCCACGGATTGATATACCTTAGGTCATCCACTTGAGGAAAAACTACTACTGTCCTACAAAACTCTGCGCTTGGAGGCCCAACACGTGTCTACAAGAATGAAGTTGCGTAGTAGACATCAAGCTCTTTTCTGGCGCCGCTGCCGGGGAGGTGAGTGCTTGAAGGTATATCTTAAGATCTTGCTATTGAATCTTTTAGTTTCTTGTTTTATCACTAGTTTGGTTTGTAAAAGAAAACTACAAAATAAAATGGAATTGAGGTTGCATCATATTATTGATCATCTTTATAATATCTTTCTTGAAAATGATGGATCGAAAAATTGTGCTTAATTGTTAGAATAAGAAGTCAATAAAATGCTCGGCACAAAATATTTGAATGATGAGCATGATTCAATGTTGTTAGTATGAATTCTTTAATATCCAAAATGCTAATGATGATTGCACAAGTCATGACAAAAATGTTTCTTATAAGCATGTCACTTTTTGCGGAGTGAATTGGGAGTGAAATCACACCAAACAGGGAAGATAGATTTTGTAAGAAGCATAAATATTTAGAAACAAAAAAGTTGCAAGATAGGTTAGATGATTGTGCTAAAATATTTAATTTTTTTGCTGAAAGATTTAATTTTTTTCGCCATCCTTGTTAACTTTGCAATGAACATGGTCATTTAAATCTCAAATGCAAATTCTTTCATGATCAAATCGTGTCCAAAAATTGTGATAACTTGATTACCCTTGAGCATCATAAAGAGCTTAGTCTTCCTTTGGGGTATGAAGAAATGAAATGTGTAACTAAGGGTATTCCAAAATTTAATCTCGAGAGATTTCTTGCTTTTGATCTAGAGGAAATGTATATGTTTTGTGCGGTAAATTGCATTGAGAATCCTTATATTGCCAACTATCTAAAGTCAAGAAAACAAATAGAATATGAAGAGAGTACTAATGAAAGGAAAATATTTCCCAATACCCTCCTAGTGTTTATTATGATGAATCGGAGTAACGAGGAGGAGCTTCCTATCAACCAATCTCATCAATAAGAAGCTTGAAAAGATTAATTAAACCCACACATGATGTGGTGAAGAAGAAGAAAATAAGAAATAATAGAGGTAAAAAGGTATCTCTCCCAAATAATGTTGCTCCTATTATTGTTGTGCCTCATGAAAACTGAATCAAAAATAATTGTGGAAGATGATGCACTTGATGATGATTTTGTTATGCCTATTGCTTGTTGTGATGATTATGATTGGGAAGATAGTGATACTTCTTATAATCTTGGAAATCTTTTTGGCACCAACTTGGGAAATTATGATGATAGCAATTGTTATACCGTTGGTGTTATTCATACTATTAATGATGAGAGTGATTATGCTTATGATATGCCAAGCCACAAGCTTGGGTATGCTATGTTTGATGAGAATGACATGTTTGAGAATTTTTTTGCTGCAATTAATCTTTGTCCCAAGCTTGGGGATCCTATGTTTAATGAAGATGATCTTTTTAGTCCTCCTATTTTGAATGATCAAACTTGCTATGATGGTTACATGCCTCCTATCTATGATGAGAACAAAGTTGCTACTTATGATGATTATTGTGATGATACTTATGTTATAAAAAGTAGTGATAATTATTGTCATAATTTTGAATATCCTTTTACTGAACATTACTCTCTTAATGTGGGAACAATTTATAGTATTCGAGTTTCCTATGATACTCCCACTATTGTGAATGAGAATAAAATTGCTTATGTGGAGAGTAATAAATTTTCTATGCTTATGGATGAAGAGAATGCTTTATGTAATGGTTATATTTATGAGTCTATTCATGATGCTACTGAAAATTATTATGAGAGAGGAACTTATGATGCATGATGTTCTCTTTATGTTTCAATTCTTATCTTTTATGCGAGCATCATTGAAATCATCATGCCTAGCTAAACGGCATTAAAGAAAAGCGCTTGTTGGGAGACAACCCAACACTTCTACTTACTGTTTTTGTGTGTTCACATGATTATGCTATTGTATTGATCATGTTTTATTTCTTTTGTTTCAATAAAGTGCCAAGTAAAGCCTTTGGGATCATGTTGGGTGATAGTTGATTTGACCCTGCTGAAAAACAGAAACTTTTGCGCTCACGAAAATAAGTCTCATTTTTAACAGAAGAGTGATTTTGAGTTGATTATTTTTTCAGAAGTTTAATATACAAATTTATCACGTGGTCCTAATTTTTTCATAATTTTTTCAGTAGCAGAAGTATGGTTTGAGTATAGATTACTACAGACTGTTCTGTTTTTGACAGATTCTGTTTTCAATGCATAGTTTGCTTGTTTTCTAGTTTCTATGGCTTATATTGTTCAATATAAATTGTGGAAATGGTATGCTACAGTAGGAATTATGTGGAGACAATTACGAATCTTGTCTTTGACTGTACCAAAAGTGAAATGGTTTGCTCTTTATCATACTAACCTATCTCACAAAGTTCCGTTAAGTTTTGTGTGATTGAAGTTTTCAAATTTTGGGTGAGATGTCGATATGAGGAGAATAAGGAGTGACAAGACCCAAAGCTTGGGGATTCCCAAGGCACCCCAAGTTAATATCCAAGGAATATCCAGGCAACTAAGCTTGGGCATGCCCCGGAAGGCATCCCCTCTTTCGTCTCCAACATTATCGGTAACTTCACTTTGAGCTATGTTTTCATTCTTCACATGATATGAGTTTTGCTTGGAGCATCATTTTATTTTGTTAGGTTTTTCTTTATGTTATTTAGAATAATGTTTTGCATCTTTATTTTCAATAAAAATGTCAAGGATAGCCTTTACCATACTTATTTTGCAAGTATACATGTTGCTGTTTGAAAACAGAAAGTTTATCGATGTTGCAAAAATTCCCGAGGAAAGTCTGAATGTGATAAAATGTTGAATTTTTTTGCATAATAATCTCTGATAAATTTTCTACAGTGTGGTAGAATTTCATAATGTTTGGAGTTGAATAAGTATTGATACTCTTGCATTCTTTACCGATTGTCTTGTTTTGGCAGATTGATGTTATGTTTGCATTGTTTGCATATGCTTGCTTGTTTAATAAATCTATTTGAGGATAGGAGTATTAAATATGCAGAGTCATTTAGTATGCAATGTTGAATAATAATTTTATCGATTTTCTACAGTAGAGAATGATAAGGTTTTTTGCTTTAGTTTATACTAACTTGTCTCACGAGTTCTTGTTGAGTTTTGTGTGGATGAAGCTTTTGAGATTTAGGAAAACTGTGATATGAGAAGAATTAAGGAGAACAAAGCTCAAGCTTGGGGATTCCCAAGGCATCCAAAGATAATGTTTCAAGAAGTCTCAAGCATCTAAGCTTGGGGATGCCCCGGTAGGCATCCCACTTTTTTTTTTCAACAATTATCGGTTAGTATCGGTTGGGCCTAAGTTTTTGCTTCTTCACATGATGTGTGCTAGCCTTGGATGGTCATTTTTTTCTTGCTGTTTTAATAAAATACTTAGATCTGAAAGTTTTTAAATAAAATAGAACCCTCAAATAGTTACCAGGGAGGGTAAGTAAGCGGCATTCACATCCCGTCAACGAAGCCCTTTTCTATGTCATTTACTCTTGTGCTTCACTTATATCCTATGAGTAAATTGTTGAATAAATTGAATGTCATGAAGTTGAAATCATATCATGCCTAGTAGTAGCTTCACATTGGGTTTAGAAAGTGAAATCTTTTGAGGCTTGACAATCACAATATTAGTCATACAAGCAATTCACGAGTAATTAGTATAAGAAAGAGAACTTTCACATGCAAATACACTATCATGGAAATCTTTTGTGATTGTGAGCCCCATCAAAATATTATATGCCAAAATTGTTGACGTTGGACAAGGAAGACAACGTAATGGTTTATGTTTGTTCATATTCACATAGAAGTCATATTGTCATAGATCCTTCAACATGTGGTGCTTGCCCCCCATCTTTGCTAGCCAAAAATTCCGCACCAAGTAGAGATACTACTTGTGCATCCAAAAACCCTTAAACCCAAATCTTATTTTCAAGAGTCCACCATACCTACCTAAGGATTGAGCAAGATCCTTCAAGTAAGTTGTCATCGGTGCAATAAGGCAATAAAAATTGCTTCAAAAAGTGTTAGATCATTTAGCGTAAGAGAAAATTGAGCATTGTATGAACTTGTGATGGAAAAGCAATAAAAGCGACAGACTGCATAATAAAGGTTGCTATCATATGGGGCAATATAACGTGACGTTCTCTTGCACTAAGGGATTGAGCATACAAACAAATAAGCGCATGGCAACCTCTTCCCTCTGCGAAGGGCCTATCTTTTACTTTTATGTATTTATTTTTATGCAAAGAATCAAAGTTTTTCTCTCTACTCATTTTTATTTTTCTCCTTTGGCAAGAATCATGTGGTGAGGAAAGATCTAGGCACATATGTCCAGTTGAATATGGGTAGCATGAGTTATTATTGTTGACATCACCCTTGAGGTGAATACGTTGGGAGGCAAAACAATAAGCCCCTATCTTTCTATGTGTCTGGTTGAAACGTTTTGCTCATGTGTATGCGGTGAGTGTTAGCAATCATAGAAGACTATATGATAGTTGAGTATGTGGAGCTCTTACTTAAACTCTATTGAATAAGTTGAATTGCAATTGCTTGGTGACTAAGAACATAGGTTGTTGAGTTTCAAGAGAGTTCATTGTTTGAACCTTAACATGTGAATTGGTTGCTACTATAAGAAGTTTTATAAGAAAGATTGATTTTAAGATGCTAGGAAAAGTGATTCAAATTATCATTGATCAAACTTATGCACTTTGCTAGCATTCACACTTCATAAATTATTTCCTTTATCATTTACCTACTCGAGGGCAGTAGGAATTAAGCTTAGGGATGTTTATTACGTCTCCAACGTATCTATAATTTATGAAGTATTCATGTTGTTATTTTATCATTCTTGGATGTTATACAATCATTTTATAGCAACTTTATATCATTTTTTGGGACTAACCTATTGACCCAGTGCCCAGTGCCAGTTGCTGTTTTTTGCTTGTTTTTTACATCGCAGGAAATCAATACCAAACAGAGTCCAAATGCAACGAAACTCCATGATGATTTTTATTGGGACCAGGAGACAACCTTTGGGCCAGAGCAGCACCTGGGGGTGCCCCAAGGGGGGCACAACCCACCTGGGCGCGCCAGGTGGCTTGGCACGCCCTGGTGGGCTGTGCCCACCTCGGTGGCCTCCCGCACCCCTTCTTTGCACTATAAATTCCCAAATATTCCGAAACCCTTCGGGGTTAACCTAGATCAGAAGTTCGACCGCAACAAGGTCTCTGTATCCATGAAAACCAATCTAGACCCCGTTCCAGCACCCTGCCGGAGGGGGGAATCATATCTGTGGCCATCTTCATCATCCTGACGGCCACCACGGTGAGGAGGGAGTAGTCCACCCTCGGGGCTGAGGGTTTGTACCAGTAGCTATGTGTTTAACTGTCTCTCTCGTGATCTCTATCATGGGCTTTATTAATATAGTCAGATCATATGATGTTTCTCCCCTCTATACTCTTGTTGTGATGAATTGAGTCTTTACCCTTTGAAGTTTTGTCTTATCCGATTGAATATTCAGAGATGAGAACACATGATGTATGTCTTGCGGTATGAATACTTGAGGTGACAATGAGGTATCATATTGATTCACTTGATATGTGTTATTGCATTCAACTCGCGGATTCCCGCGTTGATATTGGGGTAATATATGCATAGGGGTTGATGCACGTATTTATTATCTTTTCTCTGATAGAAAATTTGGGGTCCCCTCGTAGTTCCTTGTGATGGATTGAGTATTATGAATATGAACTTGCTTTGGTGTTATTCTAGTATAAACTCTTAGGATAGATCGAACGGAAAAAATAGCTTTGTGTTATTTTAGTACGAACTCTTGATTAGATCAAACAGAAAGAATAGCTTTGAGGTGGTCTCGTACCGTACAAACAATATCTATCTTTTGTTCTTCGCCAAAAGGAACTCGGGAGTGATTCTTTATTATACTTTGAGGGATAATCATATGATCCAACTATATTAGCACTGTTAAGAAATTGCACTAGCGAAAGTACGAAACCTAGGCCTTGTTTTCAAGCATTGCAATACTGTTTTTGTGCCCGTTTACTATTTGCTACCTTGCTGTTTTTATTTATTCAGATTATAAAAATATTTTCTACCATCCATATTACACTTTTATCACCATCTCTTCGCCGAACTAGTGCACCTATACAATTTGCCATTGTATTGGGTGTGTTGGGGACATAAGAGATTTCTTGTATTTTGTTGCAAGGTCGTTTGAGAGAGACCATCTTCATCTTTCGCCTCCCACGGATTGATAAACCTTAGGTCATCCACTTGAGGGAAAATTGCTACTGTCCTATAAAACTCTGCGCTTGGAGGCCCAACACGTGTCTACAAGAATAAAGTTGCGTAGTAGACATCAGTAACATACCGATTTCAAAGGGAATAATGTATGTTGTTATGCGGTTTGACTGATAAAGATCTTCTTAGAATATGTAGGAACCAATATGAGCATCTAGGTTCTGCTATTGGTTATTGGCGGGAGATGTGTCTCGGTCATGTCTACATAGTTCTCAAACCCGTAGGGTCCGCACGCTAACATTCGATTCGATTTGTATTATGAGTTGTGTGTTTTGGTGACCGAAGTTTTTTCGGAGTCCCGGATGAGATCACGGACATGATGAGGAGTCTTGAAATGGTCGAGAGGTAAAGATTCATATATTGGAAGGTAGTATTCGGACATCGAAATGGTGCCGAGTGATTCGGGTATTTTACCGGAGTACCGAGGGGTTACCGGAACCCCCCGGGGGAATATTGGGCCTTAGTGGAGAGAGAGGAGGGCCACAAGGGGTGGCAGCACGCCCCCCCATGGCAGTCCGAATTGGACTAGGGGAAGGGGGCGGCGCCCCTCTTTCCCTCTCCCTCTCCTTCCTTTTCCCTCCGGCGGAGAAAGGAAAAGGGGGGGGGGGGCGAATCCTACTTGGACTGGGAGTCCAAGTAAGACTCCCCCATGTTGCGCCCCTCCTGGCTGCCGGTCTCCTCCTCCCCTCCTTTATATACGGGGGCGGGGGGCACCCCAAAGGCACATCAAGAATTCTCTTAGCCGTGTGCGGCGCCCCCTCCACAGTTTACTCCTCCGGTCATAGTGTCGTAGTGCTTAGGCGAAGCCCTATGCGGAACACATCACCATCACCGTCACCAGGCCGTCGTGCTGATGGAACTCTCCCTCGACCCTCTACTTGATCAAGAGTTCGAGGTACGTCATCGAGTTGAACGTGTGCTGAACACAAAGGTGCCGTACATTCAGTACTTGGATCGGTTGGATAGTGAAGACGTTCGACTACATCAACTGTGTTAACATAATGCTTCCACTTTTTGTCTACGATGGTACGTGGAAACACTCTCCACTCTCGTTGCTATGCATCTCCTAGATAGATCTTGCGTGATTGTCGGAATTTTTTTGAAATTGCATGCGACGTTCCCCAAAATTATATTGCTTCGATAGCCCTGAATTAATTATCAAGGAATTTTTCCACCGCTGCGCCTCTATGTTCCACCGCGATCTAGTCTGGAGGTCACTGATACTATGTAGGAGGGGAAATTCATCAGGGTTGTCAGCTACATCAACCTTTACACTACCATGATCGCTTGTGAGTGGTTTTCTTGGACTATGGGTCCATAGCAATACCTATATGGTACTGATAATCACCAAGTGTTATGATTTATTGTAGCACTCTCCAAGTTGGATGTGGAAGTATAAACTACAAGAAAAAGACACATCTATGACATTTTGGTCCGAACAAATATACTTTTTGTCATGTAAGTGACACTTCCATGATGATAATAGTGACAAAAACATGTATCATCATTGATGTGGTGGGCACCTACTTCTATGACTAAAAACTATGACAGAAAATGGGCTTTTCGTTTTGGGCGGGCTGGTGGCGCACCTACATGGAGTTCTTTAGGCCTTCCATGATGTAGAAAATTGTGGTAGAAGTGAGGGAAAGAATTTTGGGGGATTTCTCCGCCTCGCGGGGTATACGGTGGGTGGTTGGTCCCGAGCAATGTAGGGGTAGTTTGCGTGTGTTCGAGCGATCCCTTTGCATTACTTAACCTGAGCAAGCCCTTGAATTACTGAACTCGGCGATTGATGTGAGACTTGATCGATTGAACATTGCTCGTCGGGAGGCCCTCAATCGATGTGAATCCTCGATAGCCTACAATGTGCGTGTGGTGCAAGAAGCCTGCAGATGCCTCCTTTTATGTAGCATGGGCCTCCTTTTATAGCCACAAGGGGTCACCATAGTGGCTACAAGGTAGTGGGTACAATACATGTACAATGGAATATTGAAAATGAATGTAATCCTTGGGTGTTTTTGGTAATTAAAAGAACATATATCTCATTGAACTAATGCTTATTCAAAAGAATATTTCAGAAAAACTCAATTTATGTACAACAATGGTAAGTGAAAATGGACCCCTCAAAATTCTAAGGGTATGTGTTGGATCAAGCTTCAAGACTCTATTTTATAT
This sequence comes from Aegilops longissima, assembly GCA_021605205.1. Lineage (NCBI taxonomy): Eukaryota > Viridiplantae > Streptophyta > Magnoliopsida > Poales > Poaceae > Aegilops > Aegilops longissima. The sequence continues at coordinate 499,793,138 of CM038682.1, read as the reverse complement.
TTGAGTGATCCAAGATCACATTGAGTCCATAGGTATGCCAATACTATCAAAAGGGGAAGAAGTTGTGAAAATGAGCTTCTTTCTCAAGTGCTTAAAGATCAAAATCCAAAATCCTCACATCACTTCACATGATTCCACTATAGCACAACCCAAACATGCAACTCGGACTCACCGAACCAACCCATCAGAGTCACCAAGTCACAATGAATTAGTCACTGTCCTAAATCCTAGACTTTCAGTCTCACTGAGTTGACCCTTCGATCTCACTGAAGAGCACTTGCCAACCTTATGTTGCCTACTAAAATTCGTTCAGATTTTTTGAACAATTTCAGTTGGTGACACTGAAGTGTGGAAAGAGCTTAGATTGTGAAAGCGCGGGTTTAGTCCCAGAGGGGGGGGGGGGGTGAATGGGAGATTTTTAGAAATTCGTCAAACTCTGAAGAATTTGACGAAGAACAGAGTGAAGAAATAGAAACATGAGGCTACTAGTTCATCACAGAAGCATAAATCATGCATACAAGATACATATATGTGAAGAAAATGCAATCATATGAGGATACAAGCATGAAGAGGATGAACTGAAGAAATGAAAGGTAGCATGATGAAAGTCTTCAGTTCAAATTCATCAGAGGGTAGATCACAAATTATTCAGCAACAGAATAAATAAGGGCAGGGATGAGGAACTTGAAACCGGGTAGGCTCGGTGAAGACGCAACAATTTGGTAGACCAGTTCCAGTTGTTGTATCGATTGTACGTCTGGTTGAGGCGGCTGAGATGAACTCAGAGGACACTTAGTCCTCACCGTATTCCTCTTGAGCCAAGGTCACTTAGACCTTGCCAAATCAATCGTGGTAAGTCTTCAAGGTAGACTTCGAAAACCTTCCCAGACTTGTTCACCGGCTCACCACAATGACTCTTGGGTGCTTAGAACATAACACCCAACTGTCTGGAAGAACGACAATCTTCAAAGGTAATAGGCGTCAGATCACACAGATCATTGTGACGCCCGGATAATCATGCTACAGTAATCTCACGTTAATGGTGCCATGTCACCTCGGTCACTGTAGTTAATCTCGGGTTGATTCGAAAACGTTTCAAATGCAAATTCAAATTAATGTCAAACGACAAAGTTTTCAAAATATTAAACTAAAATGTTAAGGGTGTGCGATTAAATGCAGGTAATTATAATAAAGCAAACACCTTTTATAAAATGCCTAGATAATTTAAAATGATTTAAAACAGAAAAGAAAATAAATAAATAAATAAGAAAAGAAACTACAAAAACAGAAAACAAAACAAAAAAAGGAAGAAAGACCCCCCACATTGGGCCTCGGTCCACCGGCCTCACCTCAGCCCACCAGGCCCAGCCGGCCAGCCTCCCCCACTACTCCTTATCCACTTCCCCTCCCGAAACCCTAGCCGTCCACCACACTCGCCCACTCGCCCCACTCCCCCCTCCCCCGACTAAATCGGGATCGAGAGAGGAGGCCACCGACGCCAACGCCTGTAGCCACCTCACCGGCGCCCGTCCCTCCTTCTCTTCCTGTCCGCGTGCCGCCCCGGTCCCTCCACCCCCGATCTGGAACGGGGGCCTCAACCCCGCGGCCCCCGAGCCGCTCACCGCCGCCGCCCGGTGCCGTCCCTCAGCGACGCCGCACCGCCATCACCATCCCTGTTCACCGGAGGAGCCTCGCCGGAGCTCCTCCACCTCGACTTCCCCGACTCCTCCCCGACCCTAACGTCGCCGACGCCGTCGACGCCCGCCGCTGCGCTTCGTCATCACATCGCCGTCGTCTTGACCTCCTCCCGCTCCTTGCGTCGTCCCGTCGACCACCCCGAGCCTCCCGAGCACATTGCCATTACCCTACCGGCCCGTGAGCACCCCGCGCCCTCCGCTCTCTCGCTCGCCGGGCGCGTCCCCGTCGCCTCACGGCGCCGCACCACGCCGGTCACCCGTGCCCTCGCCAGCCCCGCTCCGCACCCTCCTCAGACGTCCCAGCGTGCGCGTTAAATGCTTCACCGCGGCAACACGCCCGTCCGCCAGCGCCGCGCCTGCCTTCGCTTCGCGGCCACCACGGCCACGGCCGATCCGCTCGACAGCGTGTGCGCCGCAAGCACCTCTCGTCGGCCCGTGCCCGCTGCCGCCCTTCCGCGGCGTCCCACCGGTGACCGTCACGCTTCGCCCGTCGACCACGCGCGCCCGGCCGGCGCCCTCTGCGCCGCTCGACCCTCTCTGGGTGGGCGCCCAGCACGCTTAGCGCCCCATTTTGGCGCTCATGAGCAACCGCTAGGCCCCGGACCATCGACTAGGGGCCCGCCTGAAATGGTTTAAAAAAATTTAAAATAAATAAATAAATGAATAAATAATAATAATAATAATATATAATAGATAAATAATTAATATTAAAATTAATTAATTAACTAAATAATTAACTTAATTAATCTTGTTTAGTTGAACTAATTAAACTTGATTAACCTAATCACTTAGGTTAGTTAATTAATCTGTTAGGTTAATTAGCACCCAATGACAGGTGGAACCTACATGTCAGGTTGACCAGTCAACCCCCTGTTGACTTCTGATGTCATCATGACATCATGCTGATGCCATAAATCCAATTTCGAATTAAGTTAAATAATTAATTAAATTCTAGAAATTAATAAAATCTTTAGAAAATCATATCTTTTAATCCGTAACTCGGATTAAATTATTTTCAACATGAAAGTTGCTCAAAACGACGAGACAAATCCGGAAACGTAGCCCGTTCGTCCGCCACGCATACCTAACCTATCGAACCCGCAACTTTCCCCCTCCGGCTCCTCTGCCCGAAAACACGAAACACCGGGAATACTTTCCCGGATGTTTTCCCCCTTCAACGGTATCACCTCATACCGCGTTAGAACACGTCTAGCTCTGCCTGTTATCCTGTTATGCACTTGCTTGCTATGTATTTACTGTTTCTCCCCCCTCTTCTCTTCGGTAGATCCCGTGACGATGTTGATGCCCATGTGGTCGACTACGTCCCCGACGACCCCTCCTTCTTGTCTGAGCAACCAGGCAAGCCCCCCCTTTGATCACCAGATATCACCTACTCTTATCTATACTGCTTGCATTAGAGTAGTGTAGCATGTTATTGCTTTCAGTTAATCCTATACTGCAGCATAGCCTGTCCTTGCTACTACTGTTGTTACCTTTACCTGCTATCCTCTTGCTTAGTATAGGATGCTAGTGTTCCATCGGTGGCCCTACACTCTTGTCCGTCTGCCATGCTATACTACTGGGCTGTGATCACTTCGGGAGGTGATCACGGGCATATACTATATACTTTACACTATTACATTACCTGTGATACTGTTCGGAGATGGGGGCTGAAAGGGACAGGTGGCTCCATCCCGGTAGAGGTGGGCCTCGGTTCCTGACGGCCCCCGACTATTACTTTGTGGCGGAGTGACAGGGCAGGTTGAGACCACCTAGGAGAGAGGTGGGCCTGGCCCTGGTCGGCGTTCACGTATACTTAACACGCTTAACGAGATCTTGGTATTTGATCTGAGTCTGGCCATTTGGTCTATACGCACTAACCAACTACGCGGGAACAGTTATGGGCACTCGACGTCGTGGTACCAGCCGAAGCCTTCGTGACGTCAGCGACTGAGCGGCGCGCGCCGGTTTGGAACGTAAGCCTGCTCTTGTACTAAGGGGGCTAGTTCTGCTTCCGGCCGCCCACACAACGTGCAGGTGTGCTAAGGGCGATGGGCTCAGACCCCTGTGCGCTTAGGTTTAGACCGGCGTGCTGACCTCTCTGTTGGCCTAGGTGGGGCTGCGACGTGTTGATCTTCCGCGGCCGGGCATGACCCATGAAAGTGTGTCCGGCCAAATGGAATCAAGCGTGTTGGGTTATGTGGTGCACCCCTGCAGGGAAGTTAATCTATTGAATAGCCGTGATCTTGATAACAGGGCGACTTGGAGTTGTACCTTGACCTTATGACAACTAGAACCGGATACTTAATAAAACACACCCTTCCAAGTGCGGATACAACCCGGTGGTCGCTCTCTATCGTGGTTACGAGGAGGGGATCGCGGGTAGGATTATGCTATGCGATGCTACTTGGAGGACTTGATCTACTCTCTTCTTCATCTTTGCAAGACGAGGCTGCGAAGCGTAGTCTTGGCGGGATTAGCTATCCCCTCTTATTACGGCATTCTGCAGTTCAGTCCACCGATATGGCCCTTTACACATATATCCATGCATATGTAGTGTAGCTCCTTGCTTGCGAGTACTTTGGATGAGTACTCACGGTTGCCTTGTTCCCCCTTTCCCCCCTTTCTTTAGCCGGTTGTTGTGACCAGGCGATGGAGCCTGGGAGCCGGACACCACCGTCGATGATGACTACTACACCGGAGGTGCCTACTACGTGCAGCCCACGGCGGCGACCGAGGAGTAGTTAGGAGGATCCTGCGGGAGGCCTGCGCCTCTTCGTCAAGATCCCGGTTTGTGCTAGCCTTCTTAAGGCAAACTTGTTTAACTTATGTCCGTACTCAGATATTGTTGCTTCCGCTGACTCGTCTATGATCGAGCACTTGTATTCGAGCCCTCGAGGCCCCGGCTTGTATTATGATGCTTGTATGACTTATTTATGTTTTAGAGTTGTGTTGTGATATCTTCCGTGAGTCCACGATCTTGATCGCACACGCGTTTGCGTGCATGATTAGTGTCTGATTGAATCGAGGCGTCTGAAGTTGGTATCGAGCCATTGCTGTAGGAATCCCCTTCCACACTCCTTGGCGAAGTCGAGTCTAGACATTGCAAAACTTTTACTAACATGGCTGTGTGTCCTACGGGACCACATCGCCATCGGGTGGTACTAGGATCTTTTACTCCTCGACCTTTACTCTGGGACTCTGATCTCTCTCCTATTCGGGTTTAATGAATTTACTAAAATCTAACTTTAGGATCTCGTTACTACTTCCTCCCGGAGAACCCCTCACTACAGGTGATTGCTCCGTGAACCAGAAGAATTTGAAGATACTCTCTGATATTCTCTCGAGACCTTGTGCCTGTCGCTTTTGCAATTCCCTACCACCGAAACATCCCTATGGATAAATACTTATGCCTGTCGTTCTTACTTTTATTCCCAGTTAATCTTGTTATTACAAGATACCCCGAAATGCTCTCTAATGTTCCGAGAATACTTTGTGCCTATTGCCTTGCAGTTCTTTGCTACATGAATACCCCTACTGATAATTTCTCGCACTTACCGAATATCCGCTCATCCCCAGTTGATTCATGTATGTCACAAATCCTCGAAATACCATTCAATCTTCCGAAAATCCTGAGCATCCTATTGCTCTTGAAATTCTTGATTACTTGCATTATGGTTAATCCCATAAGTCTAGTAATCTTGTTGACATGCATTGTCATTATCATTTTGAGTCCATTGATTCGATTTGTTGCGAATGCTCGCAATCCTCGAATAGATCCTAGAATTCATCCTTCTGGCTCAGACGTCATTTTAAACATGAGCTGGTTATCGACCAATCAAGTTGTTGTCGATTTTACCCTTAAGCTTACTCAACTTATCCATCCTTAATCAGAGCGTTTGCTTCGGATCCTTTGATTTGGAAATCATAATTCCTTTACATGTGAGCTTTGAATTAGCCAGTTGCTTCTATAATCCAATGCCTTCGTATCATTCTTCCTCTGATTGTGTGCCAATACTCACATCAGCTTCGCTATGGACCGTCGGATCCTTTGTTGAAATATCATCCGGCAGTGTCCTTCGTATACAAAACCCTCTAGAAGTTCTTTCCCTGATATATAATGCCTTTGGCAATTTGTATCCTCTGCTTTGATAACCATACTCTACTTTCGAGCTTGTACTATTTACTCCAAAGTTAGTGGTATCTGTTCCTAAGATGCCCCGATGGGTTGAACTAACGCCTTCCCTAATCTGGGTGAACTCGAAAGTTTTCACGGGTCATACTCCTCTGGTAATTCACCAGGTAGGTTTTGACACTGAAATCATTTTTATCTAGAGCAGTGAATGAAAGGTTATACATTGAAGAAGTGGGAGTCGACCTTGAACTTTGTGTTCATGCCCATGGACACGATGTATAACTTATCATGGAAGCTGCTCGTAAAAATGATTACCCCCTTTGTTATAAGTTCATCTTGTATCCGTGGTTCGATCATTTATGATCATGGTTTCCGACCATGTTCTCCTTTAAATACCATTTCTCGTGCAAGTTTAAGCACTTGTCTTCTGTAGAGTAATACCCCAGTCCAACCTCTACTTTAATTTGTCGTCGAGTATTACCCCCTGGTAACTCAAGATTATCACGGAACTGCATAACTTCTTATGAGTTCTTCATGAAGTGCTACATTCTCACTGATTCCAATTTTTCACGGACTCTGAGTTATTAAACACTCAAAGACACCGATAACTGACTCGATCCGCACCGTGATTAAACAACTCTTGGTAACCTTCATTACCTACGAGTTTGAACTCGATCACGTCATTCCTAGCCTGCTTGTCTATATCCTTGTCGTGCCAATTTTAACTATGCTACCTGGTCCTTCTTCCCGGAGCATAAATTTCGACGATGAGCTAATCTTACGTCAATCTTCCTCGTCATATCATTTGTCCTTGAACAACAAGCTAGATTTCGAGTTTGTGTCATACCCATGGTTTCAATAACTATTCGCTTCATCATTCATTTGACTTGATGTCATCGCTGATCTGTTACATCTTCTTAAAACCTCTCGACAAATGTGTCGTGATCATCATCAAAATTCTGAGGTCTTCCGAGATATCAATTGAATTCATGATGAGAAATAACATCCTTGCCCTCGATGATTGGTGCTATCATCGACCACTTTATTGCCTTCCGTTCAACACAAACTTGTTCATGTTTGGTGTTGTACCTTGAGTTCCCTGCCATCCAGCAATTGTTCTCCTTTACTTGGAACATTACCATCTCTTATGTCATCAATGTTGTGAGGATTACACCACCTCTTAAGAATTTGTGATACAGTGATGCTTCCCACCATCACCATTCTTTCTTGGTCCTCGTGTTGATTCCAACCGGTGTACCAACAAGTGAACGGTATTGTTTGAATTCTTCCCTTCTAGCAACCCTATTGCTTTGAAGTTAATGGTCGACCGTTCATTCTTAGACATTTGATTATTGAATCACCATTCTGACGTTGGTTGTGCAACCCAGCCCATATTTCGGGTGCACCTTTCAACCAATGTTTAATTGTGTATGTTTTCCTCGAGCATACATCATTATACCATTTGATCTGACAAATGTTATCTCCTTGTTCACATAATTGTGGAAATCCATCTTTTGTTAATCTCGATGAATTGTCGTTGATTCCATCAGCCACCTCCTCATCCTCTCGTTGGTTTACCGATGAACTCTTGTTTCGGAACTAGCTTCCATAGTTCATCTCCCGAGAATCTTCGATGTCATCTTGTCAATTTGTATCACACCTTTTCTCCTCAAGCATCGTGAGTTTGAGGTATCCTAACACCGATCAGATCTGAATCTCGGTCAGATATGATGGTTGGAACATTTTTCCAAGAGTTATAACACTGGTCTTTTATGACCCGGTAAGGTGATGGCATGCCCAGCACACCTGCCCGGATGACCTGCTGTTATAGTTTCCTTATTAGCAAGGTTAGCCATTCTTCCATGAGGAAAATTGTAAGACTTATTCTATAAGTTGTTCCTGATGAATCCTTTGAGTTTTCAAAATCCGACCTTTGCTTGAAAACCATGTCAATGCTATCTCGAAGCATGTCTGTGGAACGCCGATTTTTAACAGAAACATTTGAAGCCCAATGCTAAATGATTCTTGCTCAATTATCCAAACACCATTGTATGGGTAATGTCATGAAATTTCTCTCCCCTTACCTAAATAGTTTTCTACATTATATCTTGTCACGGATATCATGCTCTGTTTGTCCTTGGGAAGGATATACCCTTGAAATATGTGTTTAAACACATGTTCCTTTCCATTGCTCTGTTTAAATCTGGTAATCATATCCTCCTTTCCATTGTTTGGTTTAACCTTTCTTGAGGTCTATAGGATCTAAGCAGTAATATTCTCCTGCTTTTGTAAACACCTCAGTGTACAACTCTGTCAGAAAGACCCTGTTACTTTTGATGACGACATTCCGGTAACCGCCGATGGACGAGAACTTTGCCTACTGGTCCGCCTCGTTGCAACGAGCAGGAAAATGGTTCACGTCGTCCCTCGCCCTTGGTACTGACGTTGTTGCCGACATAACTGACAGGCTATTCTCTAGCATGCCTTGCCATCATAACCGTGCAAGATGTCACCACTCTTCCTACTTTGAACCCACATGGTGGGCCCATAACCCACAGGTCCCAGGATCGAAACCTGACTCTCCTGTACCACCCGTTCCCAAAGTTATTCCTCGCGCGTGGCCTCGTATGTAATACACGGGCCACCGTCCTAGTGATCTATTCTGGTAACAGACACAATATTCAATCTCGTTGCTTGGACCCCTTTCGCATGTTGTTTCAGACATCGAACGATTGCCTATCCGTTGGAAACTTCTCAGGGTACCTTCTTACTTTACTCTCGATATTTTCTTAAGTATCTGTTCGAGAGTTACTTTCTACCACATTCCCTGAGTTATCTGCTAGATAGTCAACCTTGTAAGGTCCGTTCTTCCGAAGATACCCATTATCCTTTTCGTAAGTACGATGGAACCCCCGAAGAAAGGATGAGGACTTCATCATGATGCCCTGAAGAAGAGGAATGGAGACAACAGCACAATGGATCGACCTCTTTGAGAAGAGCAACCAAGACCGATGACACCCGTTAAAATTTCGTAACCAGAACTTTCCATCTTACTCCCCTCTTAAATCTCGGGACGAGATTTCTTGTAGTGGAGGAGAATTGTGACGCCCGGATAATCATGCTACAGTAATCTCATGTTAATGGTGCCATGTCACCTCGGTCACTGTAGTTAATCTCGGGTTGATTCGAAAACGTTTCAAATGCAAATTCAAATTAATGTCAAACGACAAAGTTTTCAAAATATTAAACTAAAATGTTCGGGGTGTGCAGTAAAATGCCTGGGTAATTATAATAAAGCAAACACCTTTTTATAAAATGCCTAGATAATTTAAAATGATTTAAAACAGAAAAGAAAATAAAAAAAGAAAAGAAACTACAAAAACAGAAAACAAAACAAAAAAGGAACAAAGACCCCCCATCACTGGGCCTCGGTCCACCGGCCACCCACCTCACCCACCAGGCCAGGTGGCCGCCCCCCCACTACTCCTTATCCACTTCCCCTCCGAAACCCTAGCCGTCCACCACACTCGCCCACTCGCCCCACTCCTGCCTCCCCCGATTGGATCGGGATCGAGGGAGGAGGCCACCGACGCCAACGCCCGTAGCCACCTCGCCGGCGCCCGTCCCTCCTTCTCTTCCTGTCCGCGTGCCGCCCCGGTCCCTCCACCCCCGATCTGGAACGGGGGCCTCAACCCCGCGGCGCCCGAACCGCTCACCGCCGCCGCCCGGTGCCGTCCCGCAGCGACGCCGCACCGCCATCGCCGTCGCTATTGACCGGAGGAGCCTCGCCGGAGCTCCTCCACCTCGACTTCCCCGACTCCTCCCCAACCCTAACGTCGCTGACGCCGTCGACGCCCGCCGCTGCGCTTTGTCATCACATCGCCGTCGTCTTCGACCTCCTCCCCGCTCCGCCGCGTCGTCCCCGTCGACCACCCCGAGCCTCCCCGAGCACGTTGCCATTACCCTACCGGCCCCGTGAGCACACCCGCGCCCCTCCTCTCTCTCCCTCGCCCGGCCGCGTCCCCGCGTGGCCTCACGGCACCGCACCACGCCGGCCGCCCCGTGCCCTCGCCAGGCCCGCTCCGCACCCTCCTCCGACGTCCCAGCGTCGCGTTCGCGCTCACGGCGCGCAACGCGCCGTCCGCGCCGCGCCCTGCCTTCGCTTTCGCGGCTACCACAGCCACGACCGTTCCCGCTGACCGCGTGTCGCCACACGCGCACCCTCTCGTCGGCCCGTGCCCGCTGCTGCCCTTCCGCCGGCGTCCCACTCCGGTGACCGCCGGCGCTGCGCCCGTCGACCACGCGCCCGGCGCCGACGCCCCTGCGCTCGCTCAGCCCTCTCTGGGTCGGGCGCCAGCAGCTTAAGCGCCCACATCATGGCGCCAGTAGAACCGCTAGGCCCCCACCATCGACTAGGGCCCCGCCTGAGCAGTTTAAAAAAGAATTAAAAAATAAATAAATGAATAAATAATAATAATAATAATATATAATAGATAAATAATTAATATTAAAATTAATTAATTAACTAAATAATTAACTTAATTAATCTTGTTTAGTTGAACTAATTAAACTTGATTAACCTAATCACTTAGGTTAGTTAATTAATCTGTTAGGTTAATTAGCACCCAATGACAGGTGGTACCTACATGTCAGGTTGACCAGTCAACCCCACATTGATCTGCTTGATGTCGACATGACATCATGCTTGATGCATAAATCAATTTGAATTAAGTTAAATAATTAATTAAATTCTAGAAATTAATAAAATCTTTAGAAAATCATATCTTTTAATCCGTAACTTCGGATTAAATTATTTTCAACATGAAAGTTGCTCGAACGACGAGATGAATCTGAAAGCGTAGCCGCTCGTCCGCCACGCATCCCTAACCTATCGAACCCGCAACTTTCCCCTCCGGCTCCTTCCGCTGAAAACCACGAAACACCGGAATACTTTCCTGATGTTTTCCCCTTCACCGGTATCACCTCATACGCGTTAGAACACGTGTAGCTCTGCTCATTATCCTGTTATGCACTTGCTTGCTATGTATTTACTGTTTCTCCCCCTCTTCTCTTGGTGACCCGTGGCGATCTTTGATGCCCATGTGGTCGACTCGTCCCCGATGACCCCTCCTTCTTGTCTGAGCAACCAGGCAAGCCCCCCCTTTGATCACCAGATATCGCCTACTCTTCTCTATACTTCTTGCATTAGAGTAGTGTAGCATGTTACTTGCTTTCGCTAATCCTATCTTCTTTGCATAGCTTGTCCTTGCTACTCTTTGTTACCTTTACACGCTATCCTCTTGCTTAGTATAGGATGCTAGTGTTCCATCAGTGGCCCTACAGTCTTGTCCGTCTGCCATGCTATACTACTAGGATGTGATCACTTCGAAAGGTGATCACGGGCATATACTATATACTTTACACTATTACATTACATGTGGTATTGTTCGAGATGGGGCTGAAAGGGACGGTGGCTCCATCCCGGTGAGGTGGGCCTCGGTTCCCGACGGCCCCGATCACATACTTTATGGCGGGCGGCAGGGGCAGTTGAGACCACCTAGGAGAGAGGTGGGCCTGGCCCAGTCGGCGTTCATGGATACTTAACACGCTTAACGAGATCTTGGTATTTGATCCGAGTCGGCCATTTGGTCTATACGCACTAACCAACTACACGGAACGATTATGGGCACTCAACGTCGTGGTATCGGCCAAGCCTTCGTGGCGTCGGCCGACGGCGCGTGCGGTTTGGAACGTAAGCCTGCTCTTGTATTAAGGGGCTAGTTACGCTTCGGCCGCCCATGCAACGTCTTGGTGTGCTAAGGCGATGGGCCCGCACCCTGTGCGCTTAGGTTTAGACCGGCGTCTTGACCTCTCTGTTAGCCTAGGTGGGGCTGCGGCGTGTTGATCTTCAGCGGCGGGCATGACCCGAGAAAGTGTGTCCGCCAAAAGGGATCAAGCGTGTTGGGTTATGTGGTGCACCCTGCGGGAAGTTAATCTATTGAATAGCCGTGATCTTGATAATGTGGCGACTTGGAGTTGTACCTTGACCTTATGACAACTAGAACGGATACTTAATAAAACACACCCTTCCAAGTGCGGATACAACCCGGTGGTCGCTCTCTATCGGGGTTCTGACGAGGGATCGCGGGTAGGATTATGCTATGCGATGCTACTTGGAGGACTTGATCTACTCTCTTCTTCATGCTTTGCAAGGCGGAGGCTGCGAGCGTAGTCTTCGACAAGATTAGCTATCCCCTCTTATTACGGCATTTTGCGAGTTCAGTCCACCGATATGGCCCTTTACACATATATCCATGCATATGTAGTGTAGCTCCTTGCTTACAGTACTTTGGATGAGTACTCACGGTTGCCTTGTTCCCCTTCCCCTTTCTTTACCCTTTGCTGCGACCAAAGCGATGGAGCCCGGGAGCGACACCACCGTCGATGGCGACTACTACACCGGAGGTGCCTACTACTATGTGCAGCCCACGGCGACGACCAGGAGTAGTTAGGAGGATCCTGGTAGGAGGCATCGCCTCTTCGATCTGTATCCCGGTTTGTGCTAGCCTTCTTAAGGCAAACTTGTTTAACTTATATCGTACTCAGATATTGTTGCTTCCGCTGACTCATCTATGATCGAGCACTTGTATTCGAGCCCTCAAGGCCCCTGGCTTGTATTATGATGCTTGTATGACTTATTTATGTTTTAGAGTTGTGTTGTGATATCTTCCCGTGAGTCCCTGATCTTGATCGTACACGTTTGCGTGCATGATTAGTGTACGATTGAATCGGGGGCGTCACAATCATTCTCTTCAGTGATGCTCAATCACTTTGGTTCTGGTTGGGTTTCACTTAGGATTCTCTCAAAGTCGTCAGAGGACGTGTTGCTCTCCGATACGTCTCCGATGTATCCATAATTTATGAAGTATTCATGCCATGCTTACAACAGTTTTTATATGGTTTTGGTATGATTTGATTAGAACTAACCCAGACTGACGCTGTTTTCAGAAGAACTACCGTGGTGTCGTTTTTTGTGTAGAAATAAAAGTTCTCGGAATGGGTTGAAAATTTACGGTGATTTTTTATGGACCAAAAGAGAACCCCGAAGCACAAGAGTTGGGCCAGAAGACTCCCGAGGTGACAACAAGGTAGGGGGGCGCGCCCTACCCCCACGGGAGGGTGCTCCTACCTTATCGCTGCCTCGTGGACCCCCTTGTCGTGAGACCGACGCCAAAAATTCCTATAAATACCAAAAACCCCAGAAATAAACCTGGATTGGGAGTTCCGCCGCCACAAGCCTTTGTAGCCACAAAAATCAATCTAGGCCCTCTCCGGCACCCTGCCAGAGGGGGCCATCATCACCGGAGGCCATGGACGAGGATCCCAGAGGGGGCCATCATCACCATGGAGGCCAAGGACCAGAGGGGGAACCTCTCCCCATCTAGGGGGTGGCCATGGGGGAGGAAGCGCAAGGGGGAGACTCTCTCCCCCTCTCTTTCGGTGGCGCCGGAGTGCCACTGGGGGAATCATCACTGCGGTGATCATAGAGTCGTTTCGATGGCAGATAGGACTTGAGAGAATATTGATCTTACCTTTAGCTCCTTGTGGGTTTGACACTCCATACTTATCACTTCCACCTTTGGAAATTGCTATGATGATTCCTTGCACTTGGGGATTATCATGCTCTTTTCTGGCGCCGTTGCCGGGGAGCAATAGAGTGGGGTCGATATTCTCGTGTGTGCTTGTTTGCTTTCTTCACTAAGTAGATTTTGTTTTCCTTCTCGTTTTTGTTTTCTTTAGTTGTGATGAAACAAAAAAAATTAAAAATAATGAAAATACAAAAAAATTACTTGCCTCTTATGCCTATTTTTTTTTCAAAAAGAGAAGTGATTGGAAGGTTGTGCATTGGAGAAGTGAGGGTCGACCTTGAACACTTGTGTTCATGCTCATGGAAACGATGCAGAATTTTTCATGAAAGTTTCTCAAAAATAAGTATCCCCTTATATATATTCATTTTATTCTAAAAATATTGTGCCAAGCTTTGGTTTTAGAATGTTTATATTGCTTGTTTGGTGTGTGCAGCAGAAAAAAAAAAACTTTTGCTGAAGTAATTGAATTTACATTTTTTACTAGAGCGTGATAAAATCTTGAAATTTTGACATAGTACTTCTATGCAAATTGTTTAGATTGTCCTTGTTTTTTAGAATTTTTTGAAGTTACAAAAGTATACGAAAGTTCCAGATTGCTACAGACTTTCCTGTTCTTGACAGATTCTGTTTTCTATGTGTTGTTCGCTTATCTTGATGAATCTATGGATTGTATCGGGGGGTATGAACAATGGTGAAGTTGAAATATAGTAGATATATAATGCTAATATAAAATTGGAATGAGTTTACAATAGTACCTAAAAGTAGTGATTTGCTTTATTATACTAACAGATCTCACAAGGTTTTTTGTTAAGTTTTGTGTGGATGAAGTGTTCGAAGATCAAGGAGTTATCGATATGAGAAGAATAAGGAGAGGCAAGAGTTCAAGCTTGGGGATGACCAAGGCACCCCAAGTAAATATTTCAAGGATACTCAAGCATCTAAGCTTGGGGATGCCCCGGTTGGAATCCCATCTTTCTTTTTCAACAATTATCGGTATACCTTAGTTTTTGTTTTGTTCACATGATATGCATATTTTGTGTTTATTTTTATTTTCTTTTCCTTTATGCACCATGCTAGTATGAGATAGTCCTTCATTGATTTATAGAATGCTCTTTGTGCTTCACTTAAATCTTTTGAGTATGGCTTTATCGAATGCTTCGTGTGCTTCACTTATATATTTTGAGCTTGAATATTGCTAAATCTATATTATCTGTAGAATGCTCTATGAACTTCATTTACATTTTTAGAGTATGAATAAAATTATCATCGGAATTGGGCTTGAAGATTATCATTAAAATACCATGCCTAGCTAAAAAGGCATTAAAGAAAAGCGCTTGTTGGGAGACAACCCAATATTTACCCCTACTATTTTTTTGTGTTCTCATGATTATGCTACTGTAGTAATCATGTTTTATAGTTTTTGTTTCAACAAAGTGTCAAGTAAGAGCTTTGGGATGATCTATGGTGGTAGTTGATTTGATCTTGCTGAAAAACAGAAACTTTTGCGCTCATTGCCAGAATTTTAAATAATCACAGAAGTGTGCTTTTGATCTAAATTTTTACACAAGATTGATATACAAATTGCCTAGGTTGTCCTAATGTTTCAGAATTTTTGGAGTAGCATAAGTATGGTTGTTGTTTAGATCATTACAGACTGTTCTGTTTCTGGCAGATTCTGTTTTCAATGCATAGTTTGCTCGTTTTCTAGTTTCTATGGCTTATATTGCTCAATATAAATTGTAGAAATGATATGGTACAGTAGGCATTGTGTGAGAACAATTATGAATCTTGTCGTTGACAGTACCAAAGTGAATGATTTACTCTTTATCATACTGACCCATCTTGCGAAGTTCCACTAAGTTTTGTGTGATTGAAGTTTTCAAGTTTTGGGTGAGATATCGATATGAGGAGAATAAGGAGTGGAAAGACCCTAAGCTTGGGGATGTCTCTGAGGTAATATTCAAGAAAGACTCAAGCACCTAAGCTTGGGGATGCCCCAGAAGGCATCCCCTCTTTCGTCTTCAAAACCATCGGCATACCTTACTCGGAGCTATATTTTTATTCCTCACATGATATGTGTTTTGCTTGGAGCGTATTTTCATTTTACTTGCTGTTTGGATAAAATCATTGGATCTGAAATCTTGAATGAGAGAGAGTCCTCCCATGGCTAGTTAATTATTTGACTACTCATTGTTCTTCACTTATATCTTTTTGGAATAGTTTGTCATTTACTCTCGTGCTTCACTTATATCCTATGAGTAAATGGTTGAATGAATTGAATATCATAAACCTGAAATTATATATGATTCATATGCCTATCCCATGGGGAGTAATGACTTCACATAGAAGTATAGGTGGTAAAATTTATTGAAAGTTAGCAAACACCGCATTGGTCACTTGAACAATTCATGAAAGAATATTGATGGAAGTGAGATTTCACATATAAATATACTATCTTGGACATCTTCTATGATTGTGAGCCCCATTAATTATTTTCAAACTTGAGCAAATTAGTTAAAGTTGGACAAGGAAGACAACGTAATGAGTTATGTTCGGGTATATTTGCATAGAAGTTATATTGTTATGGATCCTCCAACATGTGGTGCTTGCTTAGGATCTTTTGCTAGCCAAAATTTTGTAGTAAGTAGAGATACTACTTGTGCATCCAAAAACCCTTAAACCCCATTTCATGCCATGAGTGTCCACCACATCTACCTATGGATTGAATAAGATCCTTCAAGTAAGTTGTCATTGGTGCAAAAAGCAATAAAAGTTGCTCCTAAATACGTATGATTCTTTATTGTAAGGGAAAATAAGCGTTGTACAAACTTGTGATGGTAAAGAAATAAAAGCGACGGACTGCATAATAAAGGTTTCTATCACAAAGGGAAATACAACGTGATGTTCCTTTGCATTAAGGGCTTGCACGTCCAAAATTAAGAAGTGCATGACAACCTCTGCTTCCCTCTGCGAAGGGCCTATCTTTTACTTTCATGTGTTTACTTTTATGCAAGAGTCAATAGTATTCTTTCTTATTTAAACCTCAATTATTCTTTAGTTGGCAAGCATCATGTGTTGGGGAAATATCCAAGCATATATGGCCATTCAAACATATTTGACCATGAATTATTATTGTTGACAATTTTCTATATGATAAATAAGTTGGGAGGCGAAATATGATACTGGTGTCCCTAACTTGGATTATGTCCCCTTCACAAGTCAATTTTGCTGGAACATGCTTTTTTTTTATTTGTGTGATTGTCCAGCATGGCTTTGGTTTGACTACAACAGGGGCATGAAGAGAAATGAACAAGAGCATTTCCAGCGAAGAACCAACAAACAAACTAGCAATGCTCTTGTCCGTTCCTCTTCTTGCCCCTGTTGTAGTCAAACCAAAGCGATGTTGGACAATCAGACAAATAAAAAAACATGTGGCAGCCAAATTGAGTTGTGAACGGGACATATTCCTAGTTAGGGACACCCGTATCATAAAATTTGATCTTGACAAAGAATTTGTTCATGCCCCATTTTCAGATTTTGTGTCCTCCATTCTTTGTGTTAAGATCCTTGGAGACACCCTCAAGTTGTTGAATGCGTTGCAGCCCTTGTTGATGGAATTCTTACTTCTAGATGGTTTTACATAAAACTTGATCTTGACAAAGAATTTGTTCATGCCCCGTTTTCAGACTTTGTGTCCTCCATTCTTTGTGTTAAGATCCTAGGAGACACCCTCAAGTTGTTGAATGCGTTGCAACCCCTATTGATGGAATTCTTACTTCTAGATGGTTTTAGTGTAAGTATGTAATGTGTATCAGCACTAGCAAACTCTCGTTAGCGAGCCCCTATCTTTCTCTGTGTTCGACGAATGCTATTTTTCCTAAAAATATGCTTTGTGTGTTAGTAATCATGGAAGACTATATGATAGTTGAGTATGTGGAATTTGCTAAATCAAAGCTCTTACATAGACCCTTCCTGCAAATAAGATGAATTGCAATTGTTTGGTGACTAAAAGCCTAGTTTTGATAGTTCTCAAGAAACTTTATGGTCTACACTGTAACATGTGAATAGCTTGCTACTTGATCATGAGAAGTTTTATGAGATGATATATTGTTTATGATAAAGAATAATGCTATAAAAAGTTTTTGGAACTATCATTGATCAAATTTATGCACTATGCTAGCATTCACGCTTCATAAATTATTTCTTTATCATTTACCTACTCGAGGACGACCAGGGATTAAACTTGGGGATGCTAATATGTCTCCGATGTATCCATAATTTACGAAGTATTCATGCCATGTTTACAACAATTTTATATGGTTTTGGTATGATTTTGTCGTGGGAAACCACGGCCACCTATGGGACCAGGAGGCCCCTTGGTGGTTCGGCAGGGGGGCGACGCGTTGCACAAAGAGCAAACGAGCATGGGGTAGCGCGGCAAGGATCACATAAGCAATTTTACCCAGGTTCGGGCCGCTGTGAGGCGTAAATCCCTACTCCTGCTTTGGTGGATTGATGGTGCAAATGTGGTGGTGGAGCGTAGTACACTTGCCCCGTAGGGGTTGCCTTGGGGCATCAGCGACTACGCACGTATGGGGGTGTGAGTTATCCAATCCTCTAAACCTCTCTACGGTTGCCACGGGCCTCCTTTTTTAGATCAGGGGGTCACCACAATGGCAAAGTAGTCATTACGCACTGATATGATAGCAAACAGTGCTATCATACCTAACTCTGCAGGCTGACAGGGCGCATTAAATGCACCGCTTAGTGTCACATCGCTGGTTGCCCGACAAGGCTTGCCGGGCTATCTTGCCAGCTCCGCACCTGCTTGCTTGACACGTCGCAGGACGGGTGTTGTCTGTGGGTTTTTCCTGTAAGAAGAGGCAGCCATGTGGTGAATGGCTGCCACTCAATAACTTTGTGGCTTGACACCGCACTGATCGACGATGTGGGTCGTGATGGAGTGGTTGGTGATGTGGTTTTGCCTCTGTGAGCCCCGGCAGGCCCTGCCGGGGCGCTTTGGTCGCCTGCTTCTGGGGGTGGCCTTGCCCCTTACCGGGCTCACCTGTCCGGCAAGGGAGGCTTTTCTCTTGGTGATATCCTGCTTCTCTGGCTTGATCTTGATCCCTCTGATCTGTATGTTGCTCCTTTGAATCTCTTGGTTCCTTGAACTCTGACTCGGGCTGGTGCTTCAATCTTGTTCTCGTGCTTGTGCATAGTGTGGGCAACAGACACGGGGTTTGTTGCACCGACAGAAGCCTCCGGGCCTACCCCGAACGCGCTGCTGAGCTTCGTTGGGGTAGGGCCAAATAAGTGCACAGGCAGGGTTGCTGAAGAGGCTGGTCTCTTGAAGTCTTCTTTGCTTCTTCATTAGCCTTGGTTCTGGGCCAGTTTCCAATTTCCTCGTGCATCGTGCGTGACGTCGTGGAAGAACTTTGATTGTGGCCCGTGGATTCTCGTCGCCCCATGATCACGGGGCGGAAACTGCTATCCCACCCGCCTCCCGTTTCGCGCACCTGCCACGTGTTCCGCATGCATTATGCATGGTAGGTGGTGGATGCGGAGGGCACGGGGAGGAGTGCATGGCTGAAAATCGAGCATCGATGGTTGGATCAGAGGGTCATCCTCGACCCTCAGAGTCACAGAGGGTGTAGAGAGGCCGTATTGGAGGAGAGGGGTGGCCATTTCCCGTATGAGGAGCTAGCCCCCTGCCTCATTTCCCTATAAAAAAGGGGGTCGGGGCGGTGCGGTGCTTCTCTGCACACACTTCCTCTTCTTCTT
Organism: Aegilops longissima; assembly: GCA_021605205.1. Lineage (NCBI taxonomy): Eukaryota > Viridiplantae > Streptophyta > Magnoliopsida > Poales > Poaceae > Aegilops > Aegilops longissima. The sequence continues at coordinate 499,773,876 of CM038682.1, read as the reverse complement.
CTTCTCCGCAACCCTTCCCTTCTAATCACGGTGAGAGGGCGAGGGTGCGGCGATGTCCCGGCAGCAGCAACAAGGGCTTCTGCTCGACAGCGCGTCCCTCCTCCCTCGGATCCTGAGGTGGCGGAACCGGTCGCGAGGGGAGGAGGAAGGGGGCGAGGTCACGGTCTCCGTGGCGCTCGAGGAGGAGGAGGGTAGGGCGGTGCCTTGGTGGGGGTGGTCGACGAGGGCCGCTCATGCCATGCTCTCCATCGAGGCGTTCCCTCGCGCTCCCGTTCTCGCCGGGCTACCTCTCCTGGAGCCCAAGGGGAGCGGGCTGGGTTCCCACCCAGGCGCTCCTTTTGCCCTCCTCGCTTTCGACGACCGTGCCTAGGAGGAGAGGGACAAGAAAGGGCATTATGGAGCACTTATCTTTTTTCAATCTTAAATTTGTGGGCATTTGCCAAATTTTAGTTCAAATAATGTAATCACTCGAGCCCGTGTTTGTGTTCTGTAATGCTTGTACTTGTATTAGCATATTAATTAAAAAGATGAACCTTGCCGGGAACTCGTGCATGTGTATGTCAATGCAGAGGTTAGATGCCTATTTAATGTAAATAAATGAGTTTTTCCCTGGCAGGCTATCCTGCCGGTACCCTCTTTGTCTGTCGGAGAGCTGCGTCTACCGGGGAACAGACAGAGGGACCACCCCCCCGCCAACTTCTTTTTACCAAAGGCTACTGCGACCATCCTGACCGAAGCAACGTTCGAGTCATGGATGGGAGCACCTAAGTCTCAAAAGGGCGGCGAGGCTTTTTAATGCACAAGTTATAGCTTACAGGACACTAACGGACAAGAGGTAGAACTTATCTGGTTGGCTTCCCGAGGATTGCTGTGTCGGGCAATCTTCTCAACTCCTTGTCGAAGCCAAGTTCACGGCAGGAACCTGCAGCTTCATGCAGATGAGAATGAATGTAGGATGTGATCCAACAAGGCAGGCACCTGCGTGGCGACGTGCAGCTTCTAGGCCAACTCAGCAAGCACCTGCATGGTGGCATGTAGATCTTCGTGAAGACTCTGCCACCGCACCAACTCAGCAGCCAGCCAGCGTGGCGCTGCACGCCTAGTCAGCCTGGACGCGCGTCGGAGCGAGGCGAGGCGGCGGCAGATGGGACGAGTTTCCTTGCCGTCCCCGATAAAGTGAGAGGGCACGTTGGCAGCGCATTTAATGCGTTTGTCCTACGGTGCCAGGCGATAGACTTGTATACAGTACAAACTTTCCACCTCCTGTGTGCCACTGTGGTGACCCCCTTTGGCTATAAAAGGAGGCCCGAGGCATACTGGGAGAGGATTCAGACATTTTGGACCCTGCATGCTTTTTAGCTAGTCCAAGAACACCAGATAAACACAAACCAGCAGGAGTAGGGTATTACGCATCACTTGCGGCCTGAATCTGGATAAATTCCCCGTGTTGATCTTCTAAACCCGCTCTTTCTACAACCCCGCACCCGCCAACCATAGAAGGGATTCCCCGTGATCCCATAGGTGTCGTTTCCACCGACATCTTTAGCGCGCCAGGTAGGGGGTGCAAGCTGTGAAAATCCGTTTTGGAAGTTAGCGCATCGACTTCATCATCACCATGGCCCCCAAGAAGAAGGGGATCACCGCGATCGGGTCGTCCGGAGCTGGCCCATCCACGCCAGCACGGGCAGGCGACCGGGTGGCCGCGGATGTTGCCGCAGAGATGGCCCGCGAGCATCCACGACACACTGGCAATCGGAGCCAGGTGAGCGGCATCGTTTGAGTCCAAGACGACGAGCCACGCGCCGCTGGGTCCGGGGGAGGGGCCGTGCTGCCCACGGGCGGCGCGACAACCTCTATGGCACCCCAGCAGGCGCCTGCGCCGCGGCCTTCCCAGGCCACGCGTGATGAGCGACACCGTGAGCCGGAGCCCCCGGGCACCGCCGCGAGAAGAGCCCTATGCGCCACTCTCAGGACGCACCAGGCCGGCGTGCGCAACCGGACACCGGCGGAAGCGGCGTGCGGCCGCGAGACCGTGACATAGCTCCTTCTAACTTGGTTAGAAGTCAGAGTGCGTCACGGTCCACGTAGCTTTCGTCGCCGCCCATGCCAGCAGAAGTGCTGGCACGCGTGCAACTGCTCCTCGACTTTCCCCCTGCTGCGCAGAAACTCGACGAGTGGAGGGCCACCATCCGGAGCTTCGTCAGCTTCGCCAACAAAGACGAGCCGCTCCCAGTGGGACCCTCATGTCGGCTTGCTATCGATCATGTGCATGCCGGCGGTGGGAGGACTGGAGATGTTGCGACCACGGTGCACTCTCCTCCCCCATGGCCGCGACAGCAGCCACCGGCTCGTCGGGCCGACGCATGTGATAATGTTTCCATAGCGTCGTCCGACCCGCGAACCCGCTGCGACCAACGTCGAGTTCTTCGAGGGCGAGCTCAGGAAGTTGCTCGAACTACCATCGAGTGACGGCGCGAAGTGCGCCATCGGTCGGATCAGCATGCAGGGCCTGCTATGGACCACCCAGCATCGGGGGGCTCTGGCGACCTGCCTTACGAGGTGGGTTGTCCGGCCTTTATCCGAGAGTTGCGGCACTTCCAGTGGCCCTCCCACTGCATGTTCAAGCCTGATGTTGGGGAAAAGTACAACGACAAGACTCGCCCGTCGGATTTCCTTAGCATCTACACCATCGCGATGTAAGCCGCCGGGGCTCACGACGACAAGGTGCTCGGAAACTACTTACCGTTGGCACTTAAGCCCAACGTCATGTCGTGGTTGACGCACCTGCTAGTGGATTTCATCTCTTCCTGGTCGGATCTGTGCCACGAGTTTGTTGTCGCCTTTAGTGGAGGCCACCAAGTCCCTGGCCAGGCAAAAGTGACTTGCATTTCATACCCCAGAAGGATGGTGAGCCCCTGTGTAAGTACATACAAAGATTCAGCCGTGTGCAGTACACCATCCCGGATGTTCATCCTGCCGCTGTCATCAGTACGTTCCATCAGAACATACGCAACCGTAAGATGCGTGAAGAGCTGGCGATGAACAAGGTCAAGGATGTAGCTGAACTTTATGTTCTGGCTGATAGATGTGCTCGGGCTGAGGAAGGAAGTACCCCGGCGAGGACGCCGGCGCGGAAACCGACTCCACGGACGAAGACGCCGCCGCCCCAACGAAGAAGGGCTGGCGCCGCAACAGGAAGTGTAAGGGCAAGACTGTGCTTTCCGTTGAGGGATCCGGCGACCCTAGAGCCGCCAAGAAGGCCAAGCCTGACGACCCCGGCAAGGAGGTTGCCGGGTGCGCCGCCTGCCGGGCCTTGGCGGCCGCCGACAAGCCAGGAGGCTCCGACAAGCAGTACTGCAAGATCCACCGCACCAAGGACCATGACCTCCAGAACTACCGACATGTTGAGATGCTTACAGAGAAGCAGAAAGCTGAATATGAAAGGCGGGACAAGGAGAAGGGCCAGGATGGTGCTGAGGGGTACGACAAGAAGCGTGACGGCCAAGGAGGTCGCCGCGGCAAAGATAATCAGCAAGAGAGGCCCGCTCGGGGCCGCGGCAAGAAGGAGGAAGATGATGATCATGCCGAGGACGACGAGTCCAGCGAGCACGAGTTCTAGAAAGCTACAGAGGCCATGTGCATCAACGGTGGCGCCTCGTTGCATACCTCTCACCGCCAACTAAAACTGTGGGCACGAGATGCAGCGGAGCCTCGTTCGATGCCCAGAAGCCACTGAAGTGGTCCCGCACGCCCATCATTTTTGACACCGAGGATCACCCTGATCGCACAACCGCGGTCGGGTGTTTGCCGTTGTTGGTTTCACCAACAATACGCAACCTTAAGGTGACGAAAGTGCTGGTTGATGGTGGGTCCGGTTTGAACTTGATCTCGCCCGCTATGATCAAGAGGCTGCAGATTCCTGATGGAGACCTTGAGGAGACGGACACGTTTCAAGGGGTCAACCCGGGAAGGAGCCAGCCAAAAGGCAAAATCACGCTGCCCATTACGTTTGGGGGCGAGCTGAACTATAGGACGGAGAAGATCATTTTTTATGTCGCCGAGATCCCCTTGCCATACAATGGGATCCTTGGCCGCCCAGCGCTGACCAAGTTCATGGCGACGTCACACTACGCCTACAACACATTGAAGATGCCGGGGCCGCTGACCATCATCACTGTCCCCTCTGACAAGAAAGACGGGCTCATCTGCGCCGACCACCTCTACTGAGAGGCAGTTGCAGCAACTGCCGCCAAGGCACTTGCTCCTGCCGCTGAAGCCCCGGGAAGGAAGAAGGCCGGCAAGGCCTCTGCCGGCAAGACCCCTTCCAGCGAGACCTCTTCTGGCAAGACCTCTTGCACCCACTCCGGCAAGCGCGCCTCTTCGGAGTGCTCCGCTCCCATTGAGGACGTGCCAGAGAGCTCCACCGGCAAGAGCAAGAAGTCCAAGGCTGCACCACCAGAAACCAAGAAGGTGTCCGTCAAGGAGGACGGCACGGGTGGAGCTTTCACTATAAGCTCCACCCTCGACAACAAATAGGAAAGCGCGCTCGTCGCCTTCCTGCGGGCGAATGTCAATGTGTTTGCATGGCAAGCATCCGACATCCCCGGCGTTCCCTGGGAGGTGATTAAGCACCATCTTGTTGTCTGTCCTCATGCGCGGCCCGTCAAGCAGAAGGTCAGGAAGCTAGATGGGCCGATCCAGTGGTCTCCTCTAACTTCCTTGTCTCCTCGATAATGAACATGGGGTGGAGCACCGACAAGAGTTCATTATCGAGGAGACCGGGAAGTTAGAGGCGGCAGGCCTGGTGAGAGGAGTGCTCCACCCATGTGGTTGGCCAATCCAGTGGTGGTGTGTAAGGCAAATGGGAAATGGATGCTGTGTATTGACTACACAGATATCAATAAAGCCTGTCCAAAGGATCCTTTCCCTCTGCCACACATCGATCAGATTGTGGACTTCACTGCCGGGTGTGACCTACTTTCATTCTTCGACGCTTATTCAGGACACCACCAGATCTTCATGATGAAGGAGGACGAAGAAAAACCCGCGTTCATCACCCCATGTGGTTCATAATGTTTTGTACGAATGCCTTTCATGTTGAAGAGCGCTAGTTCAATGTTTGCCCGAGCAGTCCAGATTGGTTTTGAGCCCCAGCTACATAAAAATATGCAAGCTTATTCAGGTTGAAGAGCGCTGGTTCAACGTTTTCCCGAGCAATCCAAATTGGTTTTGAGCCCCAGCTACATAGAAGTATGGAAGCTTACATGGACGACATAGTGGTCAAAACCAAGGGCAAGGCCACGCTCGTGCAAGATTTAGAAGAAACATTTGCAAATCTACGCAAGATCAACCTCAAGCTCAACCCAGAGAAGTGCATGCTCGGTGTCCCCTCCGGCAAACTTCTTGGGTTATTTGTGTCTCAACGCGGAATTGAAGCAAGTCCCAACAAGATCAATGCAATCGAGCAGATTGAGGTGCCAAAACTGGTCAAAGACGTCCGTAGGCTCGCCGACTGTGTTGCTGCCCTTTGTAGGTTCATCTCCAAATCTGCTGAGCGCACCCTCCCCCTTTTCAAAGTTTTGAGAAAGGCGGGTCTAGTAAAGTGGACTCCGGAGGCAGAGGCAGCGCTGCAAGATTTGAAGAGGTACCTCTCCTCCATGCCAGCACTAGTCACGACTAAACCATAAGAGCCGTTGCTGCTGTACTTAGCAACAATGAATCAAGTGGTCAGTGCTGTGCTGGTGGCACAGAGGGAACTTGAGGAAGAAGCAGCAGTGGCAGCAGAGCCGTCGGATGGCAGGCTGGGGCCCTCCCCGGCAGAGCCTGACGCTGGCGAGGCGGAACCCCCGGCAAGGCCTGATCTCGGCAAGGCAGAGTCTGAGCAGATGGGCGAAGTGGGACAGAAGAAGAAGGTGGTGCAGCACCCCGTTTATTTTGTCAGTTCCCTCTTGCAGCGGGCTAGATCAAGATATTCTCGTATGTAGAAGCTACTTTTTGGCCTGCTCATGGCCTCGAGAAAGCTGCGTCACTATTTCCAAGCGCACGAGATCACCGTCGTCACCCGCCTCCCTTTGCAAAGGATTTTGCACAACCCAGATGCGATAGGGAGGATTGTGGAGTGAGCATTGGAGCTGTCGAGCTTTGGCCTCAAGTTTGAAAGTAATTCAACAATCAAGAGCCGAGCCTTGGCAGAATTCATAGCGGAATGGACCGCAACGCCCAACGAAGAGGTTCAAGAAACCACCCTTCCCGGCAAGAAGACCTGCTGCGATTGGGTTATGTACTTTGATGGTGCTTTCTCACTACAAGGTGCTGGTGCCGGCGTGCTACTCGTCGTGCCCACCGGAGAGCACCTCAAGTACGTAGTCCAGATGCACTTTCCCTGTGAAAAATCAACGAACAACATGGCGGAGTATGAACGATTGCTTGCCAGTCTCAGGATCACGACAGACCTCGGAATCAAGAAGCTCATCATCAGAGGTGATTCGCAGCTCGTTGTTAAGCAAGTCAACAAGGATTACCAGAGCCCGTTGATGGAGGCCTACGTGGATGAAGTGAGGAAGTTGGAAGAGCGTTTTGACGGATTGCAAGCAGAACATGTTCCCCGAGCGGAGAACGGCATTGCTGACGACCTGTCGAAGCGCGCTGCCCTGAAGTTGCCTGTGGAACCAGGTACCTTTGTGCTTAAATTAACTCAACCGTCCGTCGAGCCATTAGCAGGACAGAACAAGCGAAGGAAGGTAGGACCTGGCAAGTACTTTCCCGCTGAGCTCCCAGGGGCCGCCGGCAAGGGCGTTGCCAGGTGCCCCAAGCTTGCTGGAGAGCAGCAACCCCTAACAGAGCCTCGAGCTCTGACCGTCGAGGCAGCTGCCCTTGCGGCTGAAGATGTGCCTTTAGTCCTTGTCGTTGAGCCTGAGGCTCTGGCATGGACACAGCACACCGTCCGCTTCCTCCAAACAAGGGAGCTTCCTGGGGAACAAGAAGAAGCAGAGAAAGTAGCCCGTCGGTCCCGCATGTCCCAGTTTGTGGATGATACCCTATACAGAAGGAGACCGAACGGCGTGAAGTTGAAGTGCGTTCCTCGAGAAGACGGACTGAGGCTGTTGGCAGAGATACACGGAGGCATGTGTGGCCCCACATAGGGTTGAGAGCCCTTGCTGGCAAAGCATTCCGACAAGGCTTCTTCTGGCCCACCGCCCTCTAGGATGTAACTGCCCTAGTAACCAAGTGTGAAGCGTGCCAATTCCATTCAAAGAAGCTTCATCAACCAGCCCAAGCTCTTCAGACAATCCCTCTTTCCTGGCCATTTTTGGTTTGGGGGCTCGACATACAGGGCCCCTTTCCCGCGCTGTCGGGGGCTTTGAGTACTTGTATGTCGCGATCGACAAGTTCACAAAGTGGCTGGAAGTGGAACTAGCGAGAAAGGTGACAACACAGTCAGCCGTCAAGTTCTTCAAGGGACTGGTGTAGGACCTTGAAGTATGTATAGAGGGGGGTGATTGGACTACTTGACCAATTAAAAACTTAGCCTTTTCCCAGTTTTATAGTTTGGCAGATTTTAGCTATCTTAGGACAAGTCAAGCAATCATCACACAATTCAAGCAAGCATGCAAAGAGTATATTGGCAGCGGAAATTAAAGCATGCAACTTGCAAGAAAGTAAAGGGAAGGGTTTGGAGGATTCAAACGCAATTGGAGACACGGATGTTTTTGGCGTGGTTCCGATAGGTGGTGCTATCGTACCTCCACGTTGATGGAGACTTCAACCCACGAAGGGTAGCAGTGCTTGCGAGTCCACGGAGGCTCCACCCACGAAGGGTCCACAAGTAGCAACCTTGTCTATCCCACCATGGCCGTCGCCCACGAAGGACTTGCCTCACTAGCGGTAGATCTTCACGAAGTAGGCGATCTCCTTGCCCTTACAAACTCCTTGGTTCAACTCCACAATCTTGTCGGAGGCTCCCAAGTGACACCTAGCCAATCTAGGAGACACCACTCTCAAGAAGTAACAAATGGTGTGTTGATGATGAACTCCTTGCTCTTGTGCTTCAAATGATAGTCTCCCCAACACTCAACTCTCTCTCATAGGATTTGAATCTGGTGGAAAGAAGATTTGAGTGGAAAGCAACTTGGGAAGGCTAGAGATCAAGATTCATATGGTAGGAATGGAATATCTTGGTCTCAACACATGAGTAGGTGGTTCTCTCTCAAAAATTGGTAAGTTGGAAGTGTAGGTTTGTTCGATGGCTCTCTCCATGAATGAAGAGGAGGTGGAGGGGTATATATAGCCTCCACACAAAATCTAACCGTTACACACAATTTACCAATCTCGGTGGGACCGAATCAACAAACTCGGTCAGACCGATTTTAGTAAACCTAGTGACCGTTAGGGTTTTCGGTGGGACTGACATGCATCTCGGTAGGACCGATATGATTAGGGTTAGGGCATAACGTAATCTCGGTGAGACCGATTACACAAACTCGGTGAGACCGATTTTGGTAATTAGCTAACCAGAGAGTTGGTCAGGTAAACTCGGTGGGACCGATTTTCTCTTTTCGGTGAGACCGAAATGTTACAAAAGGAAACAGAGAGTTTACATTGCAATCTCGGTGGGACCGATCCGCTCTTCGGTGAGACCGAAAAGTTCTGAAAAGGAAGCAGAGAGATTACAATCCCATCTCGGTGAGACCGAGATCCCTATCGATAGAACCGATTTGCCTAGGGTTTGTGGCGGTGGCTATGACATATGGAATCGGTGGCGCGGATAGGAAGAATCGGTGAGACCGATTTTGGCTTTAGGTTTAGGTCATATGTGGATGTGAGAAAGTAGGCGAGGGTTTTGGAGCATATCACTAAGCACATGAAGCAAGAGGCTCATTAAGCAACACCTCATCCCTCCTTGATAGTATTGGCTTTTCCTATAGACTCAATGTGATCTTGAATCACTAAAATATAAAATGAAGAGTCTTGAGCTTTTGAGCTTGAGCCAATCCTTTGTCATTAGCATTTTGAGGATCCACTTTCATCATCCATGCCATGCCATTCATTGAGCTTTCTGAAATGTTCATCTTGGAATAGCATTAGCTCAATGAGCTATATGTTGTTATGAATTACCAAAACCACCTAGGGATAGTTGCACTTTCAATCTCCCCCTTTTTGGTAATTGATGACAACATATAGATCAAAGCTTCGACAAATGATAATAAGATTGAAAAACATCGTCGCTTTGAGAAGTATGTGATAAGCAAGAGCTCCCCCTAAATTTGTGCATAGATTAAGATTTGCTTTGGACTGCAAATGCACAAGGAATTAGGCTCATGGGTTACTCTTCCATGTCACATACATCTTGGTGGAGCGCTCAAAATGATATGAAATGAATACATGCACTCATCACCAAGCACAGTGAATGATCACATAGGATAGATAAGATAATATCATCAAACATGCATAAGTGTAGCTTATGATCAAACACATGATCATCAATGTCTCACAAACATAGTATATCAAGCAAACAAAAGCAAACAAGTTTGAAAACCACCCACCAAATCAAGAGAGAACAAAAGCAACACTCTCTCTCTCTCTGAAGCCTATGATCTATACATTTTCTCCCCTTTGGCAACAAGTTACCAAAAGTTCATAGAAAATGCATAGTGCTAGATCGACTCTCGGGCTTGATCTTGGTGGTGGAGTCGGGATAATGCCGAGGACAAAAGCTTGATTGAAGTAGATGGAGCTGGAGCTGATGTAGGTCTTTGGAGCTGGTGGCACCGAGGCTGTAGCTGGTGCAGATGAAGTTGCTCTTGTGTCGAGGCCGCACAGAGATGACCTCTGGGCTCTAGGCACTCTGGCAAATGCATCGAGTTGTTGTTTTGCCCTTCCTCTCCTGCATGTCATCTTGTAGTTCCTCCACTGCAGGTGAATCTCGATTACTTTCACATCTAAGTTATAGAACTTTTGTTCTATGATTCTCTCAAGCTCTCCTGATTTTGAGTGAGGTGGCCAATCCCTTCTCAATCCTCGGGGTTGATGCTATTAAGTATCCGAGCTGCTCCTGCTTGTTCTTCAAGAAATAATCAGATGCCTCCTCTTGAGTTGGCATCCAGGCAGCCTTCTCCTTCCTTGCCTTCTCCTTCTTCTCTTGTGCTTGAGCGGCGATGGATCATTCTCATTCATGACAACCTCATTGTCCTCAAAGTCTGGATAAATTGGAAAATGTTCCTTATCCAATAGATATTTTCTGTGCCCATCTTTGAGTTAATCAACTCCTGGATCGAGGGCATATCCACAACTTCTTTTACGATCAGCTGCAGTCCTCTTAATGGTTTCAACCATAAGGCTCATGACTTTGAATTTCGTGGCACATCAAACAAATGCAACATGTTGATTGCATGCCCTCTGATCATGTTGTGGTCACTAGACTTTGGCGATGGGGTATGCCTTAAGATGGTATTGATAGTTGGCAGCCACAGACGGAAGAAAGTGGACTGATCCAAACTTATGTGTCTCAATGGTTGTGTCAGGATCTCCTTGTACATGTGTGCCATGGTATTGTGGTCCATTTTCTTCTTGGCATATACATCAAGATCATCTTCATTCTCCTTTGGGGCATTTATCAGCTTTGCCCACTCCTCAACAGTTGGTGGTACCTTGTACCTTGAGACATCCACACTATCACGCCATCTGGATAAAAGTGTGTTGTGGAGTAGAACTGCATGATAAGTTCATCGTTCAGTTGGTGAGCTTTTGCCCAACAAAGTCTGCAACTCCAACAGCAACAAAACTGTCTTGCACTCCGGGATAGTGCTCTACATTTTCCTTCATGTAGGTCCAGTCGACCCACCTCATGTCACACACTATGGGCTTCTTATCCAGCGAGCAGTCTCATAAAAGTCCTGTTGTTCCTTGGTGTGGAACACATAGTCCACAGTAGTTCTTCTCCTTGTGGCATATGGATCTGTCATCCTCCATAGCCTCAACCCATTGTCTCTTCGATCTTCATATCCTCAGCCACAGGATGGGCATCATTGTGGTCTGTATCTTTGGCTTGAGCTTCCTCAAAACTTGTCCTTCTTCATCTTCTTCTTGACAACCTCGAGCCTTTGGGGCCTTGTTCTTCTCGATGGTGGAATACTCCTGGTATTCCTCTTTGGTGCAGAACTTGGCCTTGGGGGCAGCTTTGGGTGCTTCCTTGGGCTTAGATGTGGCAGCCCTGATCTTATAGCATCACCCATAAGCTTGGGTGCCTTTGGTCTTGGTGCAGCTATCTCTTCTTCCTCTTCCATCATGGAAGGCTTCCCAATAACTCGATTGTGGTCTTCTTGACCCTCTCTTTCCTTTTCTTCCCTTGACAAGACTGGCTCTTTGGGATCAGGCTTTTCAGAATTTGAGTTGATGCTCGGCCTTTGGCATAGGTGTCCTCTTGGCAGGAACCTTCTTATTGAGTCCGGGCTTTGAGCTATGTCTTGAGCCATACTCCTTTTGAGCACAACCTTCTTGGAGGTTGCTTCATCCTCTTCGCCCTATAATCCTCATCTTGAATCTGAGGTTTTCTTCTTCCTTTGCTGGTGGCAGCTTTAGGCAGATTGCTTGGGGTGCTCCTGCTGCCTTCATCTGAAGAGCTGGAGGGACTAGTGCCCTCACTCATGTTCACTGTTCCTCGACCTGTTACATTGTCACTCTGATGCGACATCTTTTTCTGACCCTGTGAAGAGTTATAGATGAGGTAGAGTGGATGAGCATCACAAAATGCAGAGATTTTTGCAAAGAATGACTCAAAAATTCAGTTTTAGTTTTCCACGAAAAGCATTTGGATCAACCGATTTTCAAACTCGGTGATACCGAAGCAGTTTTGGAACCTAAACTGATGAACTCGGTTGGACCGAGTCACAGTTCGGTGGCACCGAGACTGCTAGGGTTTCACAAAGTCCTAAAATCGGTCACACCGATTAGCAATTCTCGGTCAGACCGAGTCTCACTAGTGCAATGGCATAAGCCAAATCGGTGGGACCGAGTTTTCAACTCGGTGGGTCCGAGATGGTTTGTGAAACCTAACCTAAATTTTCAAATCAAAACTATTCTAAGGATTGCATTGATTGGATAGGAGTGTTTCAATCGTGGCAAGAATCAATAAGAACACAATGTCTTTGAGAATCGGACGAGGAAAGCACGGTGATCGAGTCCATACCCTAGTTCGGCGGAGACTTGCTTCTGGCTGACAGCGGCGAGGTTGAATTCCGTTGACGGCGGCGGATACCAGCGACAGGGGGCGGCTGGCGACGAGGAGACGATCCGGAGACCACGGAGGCAGAGCGAGCTATTGCGCGGGCGAAGAGGTTCGGAGAAATTTCAAATTTTGCCGTGACTATATATAGCCCGACCCTGTCGGTGTGACCGAGTGGAACAACTCGGTGGCACCGAGATGCAAAACTATGACAGTTATTGCAACTCGGTGTGACCGAAGAGTTCAAATCGGTTGCACCGAGATTGAAAACCTAGATCGACTAAGTGATCTCGGTAAGACCGAAATGGAGGAATCGGTCAGACCGAAAATCACAAAGAAGTTTTGGAAGTTTAAGTCTATGATGAATCGGGGACTCCGAGTGCTCCTCACACAGTGGTTCGAATCGACTTGATCAAATTTTGTGATGTAGCATGAACAGAGTTTGAGGCGAGAAAAGCATAGATAGCTAGAGAAGGTTCTTAGGCATTCTTGTCCATCCACTTGGCCAAAGAAAAAAGCCAATCAATCAAAACAACAAGTGGATGTCCTCGAATGAGTAAAGTATGCAACCAACATGCTCACACAATAAGATGGCAAATGAAATATGTGACAAAGCATGCACAACCAATTCTAGCATCTATCAAACAATTGGCGATGACTAGGTCATCTATATATGAGTATATTGACTTAGGAGTCAAATGAGAACATTTGATCATAGGTCATACTCATCGTTTAAGCTCAAGTGGGGTTACCACTTTTACATAAAGCATTTATGTGTTCACATCATTAGAGTTGCTTTGACTCAATTCTTAGAGTTAAGCTCCCCTAGATGTGAGATCCCCCTAAGAGGATGAACTAACCTTGGGTTTTGTCGATGATGACTTCATGTAGGTGTTGAAGATGTGGATGCTCAATGTTGATGTAGATCTTTTGGAGCAATCCTTTGGAGTGAGTTGCACTTTCAATACCTACATGGGTTAGTCCCACAAGGAACAAACAAGTATATCCATAGACATAGAGTGATGCACACACAAAATGATGTCCATGAAATCATTAGGTTACCTTGTCCCTTGCCTTACCAACATGAGGGTTTGTGACTCCTTGAACTAGTGCAAGATATGGAAGTTGATTGCACTTGTCCTTGCCATAATGATATGAGTGAAATATGTTGGCGGAGTCACCCTCAAGAACTCTCTAGTTCTTCTTCTTCGGATCCACATCATCTTGATGGGAATCCTTGGAGTTATAGTTGTACTTGATGAGGTAGAACTTGGCGTAGTCTTGGGAATCCACTTGACCGAGACCTTAGGTGCTTCTTCAAATGCATCAATCTCTTCTTGAAGCTTGTCCTTGCCCTTGTGGTCTTGTGGTGGAAGATCATCTTGTGCTTGTGTTCCCTTGAAGGAAGTAGGATCATACTTCTCTTGTTGAGGAACAAACTTCGTCTTGGGGTATTGATCTTCTTCCCACTCAACTCCATTGGCATTGAACTTTCGTTCAAAACCAACACCTTGATTCTTCGGTGCCTTCCTTGCTTGCGTACAATTTCCTCGAATTGCTTACTCCCGGCAAGGCTCTTGTATACACCTTTCTCTATAATTCCCTTCAATAAGCTATTTTCTTGCTCAAGTGTAACTTGGCTAAGAGAATCATTAGTGGAATCAAGAGAACTACTAGAAGCAACAATATTGGATTTATCATTGTTATTGTTACTACTAGAAGAAGAATCTTTCTTGTTCTTGTTACTAGACTTGACTTGAGGCATGTAAGTAGATAAGAGTAAACGCTTGGCAATGTAAGAAGAACTTTTCTTACGGAGATCATCATTGATTGCTTTTAAGAACTCATGCTCTTGCTCAAGATTGAGCTTTTCAAAGCGTAACTTCTCATGAGCCCTTAAAAGTTCTCGATGATCTTCAAAGATAGTTTCATGAGCTAACTTAAGAGTGTTTAGTTCTTTAGTTAGGCGCTCAATTTTCTCCTTATCATTGTCATTCGTTTCAACTTGATTAGCATGATTAATTGACGTTTCATCATAGTATTCATCACTAGAGTTGTCAACAAGTAAATCATCATCACCTAGCAAGTCATCTTCATCAACATCAAAATCAATATACTGGGGTGTGTTACCTTAGGACCTTTGGCCATGAAGCATCTACCAATTCCTTCATTTGGTGATTCAAATATGTCGTAGGAGTTGGTTGACACAAGTGCTAGACCGGCAACACCTTCATCTTGAGTATATTGGTCGGAGTGATAGCTTCTCTCGGAGTGATGGTGGAGTCGGGCGGATACCCATTCACCAACATGAGCTTGATGTCTTCGTTTTGTGTAGCTCTTTGATGACTTGTCCTTCCTTTCCAAATCCTTGCTTCTCCGTGAGGTCTTCGTTCATAACGATCATCTCTACTCCTCCTCTCTCTTGGTGGTGATTCTTCTCTTCTACTTCTTCTTTTGGAGAGTCTTCTCTTCTTTTGTAGGGTGCCGTACACTCATTGGAATAGTGTCCGGTCTCCCACAATTGTAGCAATTCGCTCTCGACTAGAAGATCTTTTGTCATTGTAAGACCTTGACTTGGAGCTTCTTTCTTTGCTTCTACTCTTGTAGAATTTGTTGAAGTTCTTCACCATTAAGCTCAATTCTTCATTGAAGGTTTGTTTCTCACTCGATGATGTGGGGGCTTCACTTGAGGCTTTGTAAGCACCACTTGACTTGTTGTGAAGTTCCTCCTTATCCTTGAGTGACATCTCATGAGCAACAATTCTTCCAATGACTTCCGTTGGCTTGAGATCTTTGTAGTTTGGCATCATTTGAATCAATGTGCACACGGTATCATACTTTCCATCCAATGCTCTTAGGATCTTCTTGATGATGAATCAGTCAGTCATCTCTTCACTCCCTAAGCCGGCAATTTCATTTGTGATAAGTGCAAGCCTAGAGTACATTTCAGCGACACCTTCACCATCCTTCATTTTGAACTTGTCAAGCTGACTTTGGAGCACATCCAACTTGGATTCCTTGACGGATTCGGTACCTTCATGCATATCAATCAAAGTATCCCAAATTTCCTTTGCATTCTCAAGGCGGCTGATTTTGTTGAATTCTTGAGGCACAATCCGTTGAAGATGATATCACAAGCTTGAGCGTTGTATTGCAACATCTTCAATTCTTCGCATTAGCTTCACGGTTCGGCTCTCTCCCATCAAAGAATTCACCTTGCAAGCCAATACAAATAATTGCCCAAGCGGCGGGGTTATGTCCGAGAATATGCATTTTCATCTTATGCTTCCAACTAGCAAAATTAGTACCATCAAAGTAAGGACCTCTCGGTGATAATTTCCTCGCTAGGCGCCATACTCTCCTAGGTTGTGAAACCAAGACTATGACCACCAAAAGCTATGGAAATCAAAGCAAATGGAGACCAGTGCTCTGATACCACTTGTAGGACCTTGAAGTATGTCTAGAGGGGGGTGATTAGACTACTTGACCAATTAAAAACTTAGCCTTTTCCCAGTTTTAGAGTTTGGCAGATTTTAGCTATCTTAGGACAAGTCAAGCAATCATCACACAATTCAAGCAAGCATGCAAAGAGTATATTGGCAGCGGAAATTAAAGCATGCAACTTGCAAGAAAGTAAAGGGAAGGGTTTGGAGGATTCAAACGCAATTGGAGACACGGATGTTTTTGGCGTGGTTCCGATAGGTGGTGCTATCGTACCTCCACGTTGATGGAGACTTCAACCCACGAAGGGTAATTCTTGCACGAGTCCACGGAGGCTCCACCCACGAAGGGTCCACAGTAGCAACCTTGTCTATCCCACCATGGCCGTCGCCCACGAAGGACTTGCCTCACTAGCGGTAGATCTTCACGAAGTAGGCGATCTCCTTGCCCTTACAAACTCCTTGGTTCAACTCCACAATCTTGTCGGAGGCTCCCAAGTGACACCTAGCCAATCTAGGAGACACCACTCTCCAAGAAGTAACAAATGGTGTGTTGATGATGAACTCCTTGCTCTTGTGCTTCAAATGATAGTCTCCCCAACACTCAACTCTCTCTCATAGGATTTGAATCTGGTGGAAAGAAGATTTGAGTGGAAAGCAACAGGGGGAAGGCTAGAGATCAAGATTCATATGGTAGGAATGGAATATCTTGGTCTCAACACATGAGTAGGTGGTTCTCTCTCAGAAATGGTAAGTTGGAAGTGTAGGTTTGTTCTGATGGCTCTCTCCACGAATGAAGAGGAGGTGGAGGGGTATATATAGCCTCCACACAAAATCTAACCATTACACACAATTTACCAATCTCGGTGGGACCGAATCAACAAACTCGGTCAGACCGATTTTAGTAAACCTAGTGACCATTAGGGTTTTGATGGGGCGACATGCATCTCGGTAGGACCGATATGGTTAGGGTTAGGGCATAACGTAATCTCGGTGAGACCGATTACACAAACTCGGTGAGACCGATTTTGGTAATTAGCTAACCAGAGAGTTGGTCAGGTAAACTCGGTGGGACCGATTTGCTCTTTTCGGTGAGACCGAAATGTTACAAAAGGGGAACAGAGAGTTTACATTGCAATCTCGGTGGGACCGATCCGCTCTTCGGTGAGACCGAAAAGTTCTGAAAAGGAAGCAGAGAGATTACAATCCCATCTCGGTGAGACCGAGATCCCTATCGGTAGAACCGATTTGCCTAGGTTTTGTGGCAGTGTCTATGACATATGGAATCGGTGGTGCCGGATAGGAAGAATCGGTGAGACCGGTTTTGGCTTTAGGTTTAGGTCATATGTGGATGTGATAAAGTAGCTGAGGGTTTTTGGAGCATATCACTAAGCACATGAAGCAAGAGGCTCATTAAGCAACACCTCATCCCTCCTTGATAGTATTGGCTTTTCCTATAGACTCAATGTGATCTTGAATCACTAAAATATAAAATGAAGAGTCTTGAGCTTTTGAGCTTGAGCCAATCCTTTGTCATTAGCATTTTGAGGGATCCACTTTCATCATCCATGCCATGCCATTCATCGAGCTTTCCTGAAATGTTCATCTTGGAATAGCATTAGCTCAATGAGCTATATGTTGTTATGAATTACCAAAACCACCTAGAGATAGTTGCACTTTCAACTGGTCTGCCGTTTTGGTGTGCCAAACAGAGTCATCACCGACAACATCACGCAGTTCACGAGCCGCACCTTCATGCAGTACATTGAAGACCTCAGCAACAAGTTCTGTTTTACTTCTGTTGCTCATCCCAGAAGTAACGGCGAAGCTGAGAGGGCGAATGCAGAAGTGCTGCGAGGCCTCAAGACCAGAACTTTTGACAAGCTGCACAAGTGCGGAAGGCGCTTGATTGATGAATTGCCAACGGTTCTTTGGTCAGTCAGGACGACACCAAATCGAGCCACTGGCCAGACACCCATTGCCCTGGTATACGGGGCAGAAGCAGTTCTCCCCATGGAACTCATATACGGGTCACCTGGAGTGCTCACTTATGATGAGCTTGAGCAAGAGCGGTTGCACCAAGATGATGTGACGCTCCTTGAAGAAGATCGTCTTTGGGCTGCTGTGCGAGCCGCTCGCTATCAGCAAGCCTTGCGCCTCTACCATAGCCACAAGGTTCACGCCCGAAGCCTTGAGGAAGGCGACCTTGTTCTTCGGCGGATCCAATCCGCCAAGAATTCAAACAAGTTGACACCAAAGTGGGAGGGCCCTTATCGGTTAATATGAGTCACCAGGCCCGGCGCAGTCAGCCTGGAGACCGAAGATGGCATTCCGGTGAGCAATTCCTGGAATATCAAACATGTTCGCAAGTTTTACCCCTAAGGCGCGGTTGCCGGGAGCCCCGACAACCCCCATTTTGTACTAGTTTTGTCGGCAAGGCATTTAACCCTATGTACACAGCCAGGCGCAGACCCTGTGTGCAGTCACGGTAAGAAATCCCTTTGTATGTATAGTTTCCTGTTGATTTCCATGTTTATGTATATACGTATATGCATGCTTGTCCAGGATATTGTACTGCTTTTTGATTCCAACAAATATTAGTGGACCGCCAAGGTTCCATGTCCTTGCCCTCTCTTCTTTCCAGCCACGGCGAGGACGCGCGATCCCGCTAAGGACCCGTCTCCCGCAAGAAGTTGAGAAGACCGCCCGGCACGGTGATCCCCAGCAAACCAAATAGATAAAGTTTACCTCTTACCCATTCGTGTTCGTAACCTATGACTTGTGAATTAGAAAACCTCACCACTCTCCTTTAAAAACTTGGATGCTCGCATTCCCGGCCCAAACACTGCTTCGGTCAGAGTGGTCATAGTACCCCTTGCTAAAAGGAGGTGGATGGGGGGCTGGACCCTTTGTCTGTAACCCGGCACATATGATTCTCCGACAGGCGCAGAGGGCGCCGGCAAGGCAGCTTGCCGGGAGGACTCGTTTATCTACATTAAGGAGGCATTTCACCTCTGCACGAACGTACGCGTGCACGGGTTCCCGGTAAGGCTAGACTTTTTCATTAACATGCTGATGCAAGAACAGAGGTTACAGGACACAAGCATGGGCTCGAGAGATTACATTATCTAGAAATTAAGATTTGGCAAGTGCCTACTATTTAAAAGAAAGATGGGTGCCCCGTGATCTCAGTTCTTGCCCCTTTCCTCCCAGGTGCGGCAGGTGAAGGAAAAAAGGAAGTGGCGGGGAACGCGCCGATGGAGAGCTTGACGAGGAAGACCCTCGGCAGGGCGCGTGGCCAAGGGAGGAGGCCGGCGCGGTCAGTCAGAGTCAGAGTCGGCGTCCTCCCACTTGATGCCCTCATCGTTGCCGTCGTTGTCCTTCTCGTCACTCTTGCTCGAGGAGGAGGTTTCGTTGTTCGAGGAGCTCTCCACGCAAGTGCCCAAAGACCTTGACGGAGAGCAGGCCGTTCTCCATCAATTTGAAGTGGAGGACGAGCCCCTCTGACAGGCTATGGGCACGAGCGAAGGTTTTCCATCCACAGCGGAGATACATAACATGGGGGGCGGGGAAGTCGATGTCGACCCGCATGCTGCCATTCCCGCAGCCCCTCATATGCAGCCTCAAAGCCTGTGGCGAGTCGAGCTCCATCTCCCGAGCGAACGGGGTGGGGATACGAAGGCAACCACGCACTGGCTTGTGCAGCTTGATGAAGAATTCGTGGGGCTGGTCTCCGACATGGCCCTCCATTGGGGGAGGAGCCGCTGGCGGAGGCGAGGCGGGTGCACCGCCCCGTCCTCCTCTCCCCCGAGCACCATGGCGGCCTCGGCCTCACCCCTCCCTCTTCCTCTCGCGGCCGGCTCCGCTGCCACAAGCTCTTGGGAAGGAGGGGCATGTTGTCGAGCAGAGACCCTCGTCACTGCCATCGGAGCGCCGGCGCGCCCTCTCACCATAGCAAAGGGAAGGAAGGATTGAAGATGGAAGGAGATGGATGTTGAAGGATTGAAGGGTGCCATCCCCCTCCCCTTCTTATATAGGGGTGGGGCCGGGGCTCGGCCGCCCCACTTAACCAATCCAGCCGCCAGGGGAGCAGGGAATCGGGACCGACCCGCTGCTCCAGTCAGCGACAACCCGGTTTCCCGCCTCGCCATGAAGGCCCGTGCCCTCCGCGTCCACCACCTACCATCCTTGGGGCATGGAGGACACGTGGCGAGCAGGCCAGGATCGAGAAGACAAGTGAAGCGACTGTTTTCCACCCCGTGATCATGGGGCGCGGGCGCCTTGAAGGCTACGACCCGAGTGCACCTAGTAAATGAGCCGCGCCCCTGCGTTTTCCTCTTCTATGGGGAAGGCGCAAGCCGCTTCTTTACTATCCGCCACGATGTGACACAAGCGTGCAGCAACCGCCTCACACATGACCCTCACATCACATTCAATGCGGGTCGTGGGGAACCGCAACTGGTGAGGGAGTTACTGCGGTAAAACTTCGCCACGCGTACCCGCACACCGTTCTGGGCCTGGCCCAATAACGCTCTGCGCTTATATGGGGCCCAGGCCTGGGGGCTCCTGTCGGTGTACGAAAGTTGGGGTCCTTTTTGTACCCCTTTACTTGTGCGCGGGCAGTCACAGCCACACACCTGCGGCGCGCTTGGTGGGACAGAAGAGGAAGCAAAGGCACAAGACTACCAGAGCAACGCCAAGACAGAGGTGCGTGGAGTGAAGAGACAAGGTGGTATCTTCCTGGCAGGAGCCTTGCCGGGGCAGCTTACATAGCCCCGACAAGGGCCTCGCCGGGGCAACTTGCCCAACACCAGCAGAGCCACCACCCTTGAGCCTAAGAGTTCCGACACCGTCGACAACATTGGAACCAAGGCTCGGGAGGCGCCTGCATGGTGGCATGCATGCTTTGTAAAGACCAATGACATACAATACTAGATGAGGACCAGAAAACGGAACACCCGACAAGATCCTTGCCGGGGACGCTCACAAGACCACCGGCAAGACCTTGTCGGGGATGCCTGCGAGAGCCCTGCAAGGCCCTTGTCGGGGCCCCGGCAAGACCCTTGCCAGGGACACCTACGGGGCCACAGCCAGGCCCCCACCTGCCAAGGCTCCACCACAGTTCCAATACAGCAGTCAACCCGCCAACAAGGCAGGCACCTACGTGGCGACGTGCAGCTTCCAGGCCAACTCAGCAAGCACCTGCGTGGTGGCATGCAGATCTTCGTGAAGACTCTGCCACCGCACCAACTCAGCAGCCAGCTAGCCAGCGTGGCGCTGCACGCCTAGTCAGCCTGGACGCGCGTCGGAGCGAGGCGAGGCGGCGGCAGACGGGACGAGTTTCCTTGTCGTCCTCGATAAAGTGAGAGGGCACGTCGACACCGCATTTAATGCGTTTGTCCTATGATGCCAGGTGATAGACTTGTATACAGTACAAACTTACCACCTCTTGTGTGCCACTGTGGCGACCCCCTTTGGCTATAAAAGGAGGCCCGTGGCATACATGGAGAGGATTCAGACTTCTTGAGCCTTGCACGCTTTGTAGCTAGTCCAAGAACACCAGATAAACACAAACCAGCAGGAGTAGGGTATTACGCATCACTTGTGGCCGGCTATAAAAGGAGGCCCAAGGCATACAAGGAGAGGATTCAGTCTTTTTGAGCCTTGCACGCTTTGTAGCTAGTCCAAGCACACCAGATAAACACAAACCAGCAGGAGTAGGGTATTACTTGCAGCCCAAACCTGGATAAATTCCCCGTGTTGATCTTCTAAACCCGCTCTTTCCATAGCCCCGCGCCCGCCAACCATAGAAGGGATTCCCGTGATCCCATAGGTGTCTTTTCCACCGACAGGGGGCTATTATTGCGAGGAGGTTACATCTTAATGCTAAAGATGGAGATTTATTTGGTGGGATTTATGCAATTCGTTTAGCTAACTATTTGGGTGTACCCATAAGAGGGTATGATATTGAGTTGCCACCTGCTTTTCTGGTTTATGATACTATGGTACGCTACCAGTTTCTTAAGAGGAACAAACAATTCCTCCAGTACCGACTAATCTTTGATAGATAGCGTGCCGTCCATGTTACTCTTCTTGCTCCCGCCTTCTTTAAATTTCAGGTAAATGGGAGATATTTTATAACCAGAGAGGAGGCAAATGAGTATGAGAGAACAGCGGAGGCTGCTCGCCTCCATGCTGCAGCCCTTCAAGCAGTAGCTACTGCATCTCAGTACCACCCCGACTACAACTTTGGATATCCGCCGGGCCAGCCGTGGCCTTAGACCAACCTAGGCCAAAAGCCTAAGCTTGGGGGAGTATGTATTTCTCACCGACATTACATTCATGTTCACACACTCATTTCAGTTGTCGGTGTTCATACTTTTTCATTGTATTATGCATGTTAGTTTATTTCTTTTTCCCGCTTTCTTATTGTGTGTTTGAAAAACCTTAAGAAAAAATATATTAGCTGTAGTTAGTTTACCTTCTATGCATGCTTAGTTGTAGTATTAAAAGAAAACCTATTTCTCGTTCTTCTCTTGCTTGTTGGGAGCTTTCCCGTGTAAATAGTTTTTCCCGTTCTTGTTTTACCTTTTTCAGAAAAACAAAAACTCCAAAAATATTTTAGTGTGCTTCTTTGAAATTCTTTTCTTTTCTTTGGGGGTCGAGAGGAGAAGACGATGATGAAATTGTTGAGTGGCTCTCATATGCATTATTGTTGATTTAACAAAGATCCCATGTCACCTTGTCTTCTCCTTTTAATTAATGTTTGCAGATTCCAGCTTAGTCCAATGCACACGCACTATTATTATTATCCACACCGTTCGGTCGTGCAAGTGAAAGGCAATAATGACGATATATGATGAAATGATTGAGATGAGGAAAAGCCGGTATGAACTCGACCTATCTTGTTTTTGTAAATATGATTAGTTCATCGTTCTTGATTCTACTTATCATGAATGAAACAAGTTTGCAACGACAATTAGAGATTATAGTTACTCATGCCATGCTTAATTATCTAGGAGTTCACAATGGTTTACCTTGCGTGCCAACATGGAAATTAAAATGGTTGTGATGTAGTATGATAGGATGGTATCCTCCTTTCAATGATTTGAGTGGCTTGACTTGGTACATGTTCATGCATGTAGTTGAAACAAAATCAACATAGCCTGTGAAATATTTATGTTCATGGTGATTTATATCCTACTCATACTTCCACTCAATGTTGGTTAATCTCAATGCATGTTTATTACTGTTGTCGCTCTCTAGTTGGTCGCTTCCCAGTCTCTTTCTAGCCTTCACTTGTACTAGGCAGGAATACTGCTTGTGCATCCACTTCCATAAACCCAAAGTTGTTCCATATGAATCCACCCGCTGGTGCGCGTCGGTCCTAAACAAACGGTTTTTAACCGCTTTCAGCGAGGGCATTTGGAACCGTCGCCAAGTGAGTGTGGGCAATAGGGGGGGGGGTCCTTCCCACACGACCCAGAAACCGTCGGGGATAGGGAGCCTTGATGCATACAGTTGTCCCTATATAACCGTTTTCGATATCTCGAATATCCCAAACGCTTCATCCTTGCTACTCGTTTGTGCTCGCATTGCCATCGCAGTCGGAGTTTTGTGGTTACGCCTAGGCGATTCCGAGCACGGAGTTTTCGGGCAGATTCTAGGCACGGGAGTTTTACGATGCCTGGCACATCACAAATAGTTCATGATTATAAACCGTGTACGATGGGTAGACAATCACACACATTTAGTTTTCCCCCACCGTATGTGACAGTGTCTGACATCACACACGCTTTGCGAACAGCAACTGTGTGCATGCTTGCACACGTTTCCTCTCTGTGAACCATCTCAGATTATGGTGTATATCGCAAACGTTTATGTTTTACCAACTGTGTGTGCCGTAATGACCTGCACAACGTAATTTCGCCCTAATTTAATTGGTGCTATTTAAAATTGTACCTAATTTAAACTTGAAAGTAGGCTATAGCTTTATTCATATCCATCAGGTTCAAACAACCAATGCATTATTCGATTCACAGGAACATATGTTTAAGAATTACATAAGCACCAAAAAAGAATGATGTACCAGGGTTGTATACTTGCACTATTACAGGTGGTAAAGAAAGAGGCGACAGACATTTCGGTTGTTGAACAAGGTGAAGCAGAATGGCCCTATTGTGCTCTCCTGGATGCAGAAGGTATGCAGGACTCTAGTCCAACCCCTTGTGATGGCCGGCCGCCAATCATGTAGTTTGAGAGGTAATCTTGAGTAAAGTGCTTCAGGATCCACTTCAAAAGAAAAAAGATTCAGATATTGTCATCTAACACAACTCATTACGGGCAGTAAAAAGAAGGCTACAGGGTTCTTACTTACCATCCTGCAGTTCACTGTTGTCTTGCATAAAGTGTAAACACATAGTTCGATTAACATCTTTTGACCCATTTTAATAACAATCTTTATCAGTTTCCTCACTTGATGCTGGTTCTCCCGCGCCATATCCGACCTCACCACCCCTGGCTCCGGCGGAACGAGGTGGACCGGACGTGTGCCGATGGGGAAATTGAGCCTAGCCGCCGCGCCGTGGTAGCAGAACTGCCAGCGGTCGTACTCCATGGTCGAGAGCTCGCCGTGTGGAAGCTACCGAGCCACCGGCGGGTGTGGGTCTCTTGATCTGTAATCTCGGTGACCCACGTCCCCCACCGCCGCTGCCGGACCCCGAGGTAGGACTTCGTTGGCTGCCGGGTCCAAGGAAGGATAGGGAAGTCCTCGAACTGGCGTAGGGGTGCGGCGGCGGGCGGATCGGGGGACCAGCGACGGGGACACCTCGGCGGCCACCTCACCGATGTTGGGCGAAAAGGCCGCGATAAACCTCTTTTTGGCCATTGGCTCCTCGAGCTCCCCAGCACACGGGCAGAGGTTGAGGATGGAGGCGCCGGCGATGGCGGCGACCTACCAATTGTTTCGAGGGTTGTGTGTCTATGTGAGCAGAGGTTTTTGGGATGTGTGTGGAGGGGGGGTAAGGTTGTGTTTGAGGAAATACTGCGGCGACTGAAAATTTTACTAGGCGGGAGTAACAAGGCGGGGCTACTGAAAATTTGGATCAAGGGCGAGCAAATATTTTTGAGATTGCGAGGGATGCAGAGGCGGGAGTAAAATTCCGGGGCTACTGAAAATTTGAATCAAGGGACGGAAGCAGAGCGGGAGTAACAGACATCACACATGGTCCGCACATACTAATCGTGTGCTATCAAACATTAAAACCTTCCAGGCGGTAGATATTTTCGAGATTGCGAGGGATGCAGAGGCAGGAGTTTTTGGGGAGTGAGCTAGTGTGCTTGACATGCCGACTGTGGATTGTTGCCGACGCACCTTCTCGCGTAAGCCATAGGCGTACTATACACTGACGGTGCTCCAAGATATTTTGTACTACATCTCACACGGTTGGTGATAATAAACTATGTGGGATCTACTTGATTTGAATTACAAAATGGGGTCACTGCAGCAATGGACGCTGTTTGAATTGCTAGACCTTTTATCTGCAGTGAACATGCAACTATATGTGTGTCGTAAAAGAATTGGAATTACTTAGGGTTCGTTTGGACATTTTATACAATAAACTGGTTTCCTAGCCATTTCACGTGCACAATTCAAAATAAACTACATGCACATGCTCCGGTGCATACAAATTGGTTGAAAAATCAAATCTGTGTCCTTCAATGCATGCTTAGGTCCCATGCAAGAAATGGGAATGAATTTTTCGGGGTTTGTTTGGCCTTTTTTATACATTAACTGGGTTTTCAAGGCATTTTATGTGCATAATTCAAATTTGAACTACAAGCACATGCTCCAATGCACCAAAGTTGGTTGAAAAATCACATGTGTGTCCTTGGGTGAATTTCTAGGTCCCATGAAAGAGATGGGAATGAATTTCAAACACCAGGGCACTGTTGATTGCCGGCAAAACATTGAGATACCTGGTTTTTAAATTCTAGTAAATACAAAACTCGTCTGAAATTCATGAAACTTGGCTTGCTATCATGGAGCGGCATCAACATGCCATGGTGAAAATTTTGTCCCATTTGTGGCAGGTTTGGGTATAAGCTTCTCACAAACCAGAGCTTCTCACAACAAGCATGATGGTTTCTATAGGGAACATACCACCTTTGGGGACGGGACAATATCCGTTGCCTCTTATTGCTTTCAAAAAATTTCTAGTGTCAACATAGAACAACAGGAGTGTTGTGTTTAATCTTGGAATTTTTGGGGTTCGTTTGGCCTTTTTTATACATTAACTGAGTTTTCTAGACATTTTATGTGCATAATTCAAATTTGAACTACAAGCACATGCTCCAATGCACTAAAGTTGGTTGAAAAATCACATGTGTGTCCTTGGGTAAATTTCTAGGTCCCATGCAAGAGATGGGAATGAAATTCAAACACCAAGGCATTGTTGATTGCCGACAAAACGTTGAGATGCCTGGTTTTTAAATTCTAGTAAATCCAAAACTCGTCTGAAATTCATGAAACTTGGCATGCTATCATGGAGCGTCATCAACATGCCGTGGTAAAAAATTGTCCCATTTTGGGGCAGGTTCGGGTATACGCTTCTCACAAACCAGAGCTTCTCACAACAGGCATGATGGTTTCGGTAGGGAACGTCCCACCTTTTGGGATGAAACGATATCCATTGCCTCTTATTGCTTTCAAAATTTTCTCGTGTCAACATAGAATAACAGGAGTGTTGTGTCAATTTTTGGGATTTTTTGGGGTTCGTTTGGACATTTTATGCATAACTGAGTTTTCAATGCATTTATGTGCAGAATTCAAATTGAACTACATGCACATGCTCTAGTGCATATAAATTGGTTGAAAAATCAAATCTGTGTCCTTGGGTGCATGCTTAGGTCCCATGCAAGAAATAAGAATGAATTTCAAACACCAGGGCACCGTTGATTGCCGGCAAAACATTGAGATGCCTGGTTTTTAAATTCTAATAAATCCAAAACTCGTCTGAAATGCATGAAACTTGGCATGCTATCATGGAGCAGCATAAACATGTCGTGGTAAAAAAGTTGTCCCATTTGGGGCAGGTTTGGGTATATGCTTCTCACAACAAGTCTGATGGTTTCGGTAGGGAACGTACGTCCCACCTTTGGGGACGAAACGATATCCATTGCCTCTTATTGCTTTCAAAAAATTTCTCGTGTCAACATAGAACAAAAGGAGTGTTTTTTCAAATTTTGGGATTTTTCGGGGTTCGTTTGGACATTTTTATGCATTAACTGAGTTTTCTAGGCATTTTATGTGCATAATTCAAATTTGAACTACATGCACATGCTCCAGTACATATAAATTGGTTGAAAAATCACATGTGTGTCCTTGGGTGCATGATTAGGTCCCATCCAAGAGACGGGAATGAATTTCAAACACCGAGCACCTTTGTTGATTGCCAAGCAAAACATTGAGATACCTGGTTTTTAAATTCTGGTAAATCCAAAACTCGTCTGAAATTCATGAAACTTGGCATGCTATCATGGAGCGGCATCAACATGCCGTGGTGAAAATTTTGTCCCATTCGGGACAGGCTTGGGTATAAGCTTCTCACAAACCAGAGCATGATGGTTTCGATAGGGAACGTACCACCTTTGGGGACAGGACGATATATATTGCCTCTTATTGCTTTCAAAAAATTTCCAGTGTCAACATAGAACAACAGGAGTGTTGTGTTTAATCTTGAAATTTTTCGGGGTTCGTTTGGCCTTTTTTATACATTAACTGGGTTTTCTAGGCATTTTATGTGCATATTTCAAATTTGAACTACAAGCACATGCTCCAATGCACCAAAGTTGGTTGAAAAATCACATGTGTGTCCTTGGGTGAATTTCTAGGTCCAATGCAAGAGATGGGAATGAAATTCAACCACCAGGACTGCTGATTGCCGAAAAAACGTTGAGATGCCTGGTTTTAAAGTCTAGTAAATCCGAAAATCGTCTGAAATTCATGAAACTTGGCATGCTATCATGGAGCGGCATCAACATGCCGTGGTAAAAAATTGCCCCATTTGGGGCAGGTTCAGGTATAAGCTTCTCACAAACCAGATCTTGTGACAACAAGCATGATTGTTTCGATAGGGAACGTCCCACCTTTGGGGACGAAACGATATCCATTGCCTCTTATTGCTTTAAATTTTTTTCTAGTGTCAGCATAGAACAACAGGAGTCTTGTGTCAATTTTTTTGATTTTTTGGAGTTCGTTTGGACATTTTTATGTATTAACTGGATTTTCTAGGCATTTTATGTGCATAATTCAAATTTGAACTACAAGCACATGCTCCAATGCGTTGAAAAATCACATGTGTGTCCTTGGCTAAATTTCTAGGTCCCATGCAAGAGATGGGAATGAAATTCAAACACCAAGGCACTGTTGATTGCTGGCAAAACGTTGAGATGCCTGGTTTCTAATTTCTAGTAAATCCAAAACTCGTCCGTAATTCATGAAACTTGGCATGCTATCATGGAGCGTCATCAACATGCCGTGGTAAAAAATTTATCCCATTCGGGGTAGGTTCGGGTATACGCTTCTCACAAACCAGAGCTTCTCACAATAGGCATGATGGTTTCGGTAGGGAACGTCCCACCTTTGGGAACGAAACGATATCCATTGCCTCTTATTGCTTTCAAATATTTTCTCGTGTCAACATAGAACAACAGGAGTGTTGTGTCAATTTTTGGGATTTTTCAGGGTTCGTTTGGACATTTTTATGCATTAACTGAGTTTTCAATGCATTTATGTGCATAATTCAAATTTGAACTACATGCACATGCTCCAGTGCATATAAATTGGTTGAAAAATCAAATCTGTGTCCTTGGGTGCATGCTTTGGTCCCATGCAAGAAATGAGAATGAATTTTAAACACCAGGGCACCCTTGATTGCCGGCAAAACATTGAGATGCCTAGTTTTTAAATTCTAGTAGATCCAAAACTCGTCTGAAATTCATGAAACTTGGCATGCTATCATGGAATGGCACCCGACATGCTGTGGCATTTTTCATGTCCATTTTGAGGTAAGGAGCACTCGAATAATGACAGCCAACAAAGGCATTTTGAAAAAATAACTGCCACTTTAATATCTCAAACATTTGTAGAATTCAAACCGTGTGCGTTCTGTTAACCATTCACGTGACGCCATGTGTCTTGGTTTTAATGGCTGTAGGAGGTGTCATGCGGACCGCTGCTTGACCTTGACTGAACGGGAGGCGTGCGAGCGCAGTCCGGTGTGCAGGCTGACCGAGAGGCGTGCAAGTTGTCCTCCAATGCGCAGGCTCACCGAGAAGCGTGCGAGCTATACGCTGCGTAGGCTCACTGGGAAGCGTCACGAGCTATCGCTTCTGCAGAGCTCACCGAAGCGATCCTTTGACTTCCATGGCCGCCGCCTTCCTCTCCATTAATGGCGCCCGAGCATTTTTTTATCTGGCGGCCTTACTGTTCGCCTCCCATTCCCCTCCCTCCCGCAGACCTCCACCAACGCCATGGCGCAGAATGATCATATGTCACTAGTCTTCAAGTTTGGTGAAATCGACTCCGAGCCGGAGGAGATAGAAAATAAGGAGGAATGGGGCCTCATGCACATGGCCCAGAATGAGCTGGCCGCGGTGGTTGCTGCACTCGCTTCCGTCCCAGCTCCCATCCCCGCGCCCGCGCCAGCGACCATCCCCGTAGCATTGACAGGCTGGTCACCGAGCACTATCGCAGAGCTGGAAGTCGCGGGCGTCAACGAGGTCTCCACGGACCCGCGCGAGCTCATGTACATGCCAGCGCCAGCGCCCGTGCCCGTGCGCGCCCCTCCACCCACCATGGCGCCGGCCCCCGTGCGTTTGGCTGCACCCACCGCGCCCGTGCTCGTGCGCGCCCCCCTCAGCGGATGGGACGCTGCCGTCGACTGCTACCTCTCAGCGGTGCCAGTTGCCGTCCTCCCGCACCCCGCCCGTCGATCGCATGATGACATGATGTTTGATTTACAAGTGAAGAACATTTTGTGCTGCCTTGAAGACTTCAACAACAGCGTCCCGGAGGACGACAACGACAACGACGGCGTGGCACGCCGCCTCCGCCGCTGCCAGAAATAGTTTTTTTGGGGTTTAATACTATATCTCAAATTCTCGATCATATGAATATAAATTCGCAGTGTGACTGAATGAAAGATATGGTTTGAACAAACTTGCGTTTTTCTCTCTTAATGTACAGACTTACCAAACGATTTTCTTTTGAAAAAACATCAATGGTTTTTAAATATAAAACACTCATTGCAAATGTTTTAGTTAGAACACCCGGATGCAAACCGACAGCTTCCCCAGGAAGCCAAGGGAAAATGTGTCGAGCAGGATTTCTACATCCCTTCAACGCAAACGGTTGTTTTGCATGACCCGTGTGCAACCACGTACAAACAATTTGGTAAGATTTGCATATCTATCATTTTGGGTATGTTGCCATTTGTCAAACTGTAAAGATTGACATTTGTTTATCTAGTAACATTGCCAGTTTTCAACCTTGTAACACTGCGATTTATCAATAGATGCAGCTAAAAATCACTAGCACTATCTAATTTTTGCAACTAAAATCACTAGCACCGTTGTTCATACACTGCTACGCGTCGGTCCTAAACAAACAGTTTTTTACCCTTTCCACGACAACATTTGGAACCGTCGCCAAGTGAGTGTGGGCGGTAGGGGGGGTCCTTCCCACACGACCCAGAAACCGTTGGGGATATGCCCTCCTGGCACACACGCTCGGCAAAATGAGGTCGTGTGCGACCGGCGAGCACTCAAATACAGAAATACGTATAGTAGTGCTAAAAAAATACAATTATACAGGAAAAATCATTTCTGGTCGTAAGTACATCCCACATAGTCAGTCACCACTAAACGTTTGCGTTCGTATATACATCCCACACAGTCACTACAAGGAAAACGTTTGCGCAAGGTGGCGTAACACAAACAGTTTTGAAGAGAATGTTGTGTGTGATTGTTCATTGATCCAACAAGGTTTATTCCTAGAAACTTTCTGCGTTGCCTTAGGTCATCGCCCACGGTGTTTTCTCATTAACCATTAGCAATAGGAAAACCCAATTAGTAAGCTAATTGGCCAATTAACGGCTAATTGGCCTATTATTAATAATCCATTTACTAATCTAATTGACATTCATATTAAGCACATAATATATTCCATTTCAATATTAAGGAAGCAGGATTTCATAATTGAAATACATCAGAGTACAACATGATATAGCTTCACACTCAGCTACCCCATTACACAAGCGCACCAAAGACAAGTTTCACATGCAACATCTAGAACCTTTCAAATTAGCATCATAGGCGGTACATAGAGATGCATCTCATCCGGAAAATTGCTGAAGCGGAAGGCGAATATTGAGCCTTCATTCATGTTGAAGGTCTTTGCAACTTTAGGCGATGCACATGGATGATTGACCGTTCATCCTTCGACCTCTTCAGGAACACTTCAATATTGAACCGTGGGTGTTGTATGAAAAATTTCCTCGCCTCCTGACCACAAAGGTGGTTTGAGAGGTAATCATCAGTGAAGCCTGAAAACAGGGATGTGCATAAATATCTTCTCTATATTGGAAATGGGGCAAAAGAATACAAAAAGGCAAGGTATAATAGTTAGTACCATCTTGTAAACCTTAGTGCTTCCCATTGTTTCCCAGCAACACATATAAGGTAGTTAGTCATCAGGTTAGGTAAGGGTTCGCATGCCATCAGTAAAATATGTTGATGATAAATAAGCACATTGCAGATTCATCAGATTAATTCAAGCCACATGGAAAACCCATTTATCCAAACCAGGCATGATTAGGAACTAGGAAATACAGCGCTTGTATATGTTTCTCATGTATTAAGTGCAGCCAAATTCAATTTATTCCTCACATGGTATACAATAACAGAATGCGGCCACAACAATTGAACATCGCATTGCAGAATTGAACCAAACAGCTAACTGAACACCACAACAAATGAACCAAACGTTAACTAAGCACCACATTGCACAATATAACATACTCCTAATAGAAGATCAGACATTTAACCAAACCAAGCATGCTTAACAACTTGGAAATATAGAAATTGTATTTGTTTCTCATGTATTTAGTACAACCAAATTTGATTTATTCCTCACATGGTATATGATACGTCTCCAACATATCTATAATTTTTTATTGCTCCATGCTATATTATATTCTGTTTTGGACATTATTGGGCTTTATTATACACTTTTATATTATTTTTGGGACCAACCTATTAACCGGAGGCCCAGCCTAGAATTGATGTTTTTGCCTATTTAAGAGTTTATTTGTCGGGGCTGGTGGTGTGTCCCACGAACACCTCGGGATCTGGGTCCCTTGTGGTTCGGAGGGGCGGAGATTGCACAAAGAGCGGATCGAGCGATGCACGAGCAGATTTACCCAGCTTGAGCTCTCCGGAGAGATAATACTCCTCTTGCTGCTCTGTGGATTATCTTGTGTTCTTGCTAGGGAGCAATGGGAGCTACAAGACCTAGCCCGAGTGTGGTTTCGTAAGAGTATGATGAACTAAGCGGGCCGGACCGAACCGAACTGAGCGAACCCCTTTCTCGTTGCACTTGGGCCTCCTTTTATAGGCGCAAGGGGTCACCACATGTGCCAAGTAGACAAGGGTAAAATAGTAAAACATAGGTTGGTACACCGCTCATGTCGGTGTCTGATAATCTATACCTAACTCGACGGCAAGGGACAAGAGTCATCAATGCCCGTCTCGGTCGCCCGAAACGATTAACAGGGACCGTCAAGTCGCCTCCGTTTGCCACGATGGTAGCTTTGTCGGCGCCGCTATCGCTGCTCCCGGCTGGCTGCACAGCCCGTCGACAAAGGCGTGCTTGGGAGAGCCCGTGGTGACACGTTGGCGGGTGAGCTGGAGCGGAGATGAAGAGAGTCACTTGCCGCGCCGAGTACCTTGCCGCTGTAAGGTTCTTGTCGCTTCGGGAGCTTGTCGCTCACGGGCCTTGCCGGATCTTGCGGTGTGTCTTAGCAAGTGTTTCTTGAGGTGCCAAAGTTGGCCTTCCGGCAAGCTCCTCTTGCTTGGCCTTGTCTCTTCCGCAAGCTCCTCTTGCCGGGCCTTGTCTCTTCATCTTGAGTTCTTCGTTCTTGAATGGCTCACCGGCAAGCTCCTCTTGCCGGGTCTTGCTTTCGAAGGCGCGGAGGGTCTTGGCGACGCCTTGGCAAGGCTTGCCACGGGGGCCTGCTGACTTGCCCGTGCAGACAGTTCGGGTACTAAGGTACCCCTACTTTAGTACACCGACAGAGCCCCAGTGCAGGCCATACAGTGCAGCGCTGTTGGGCCAGCCCAAAAGCAGAACGCAGACGCGCTGCCTGGGTCCAAACCAAATCCACTCCGTACCTTGCGCGTTCCCCGTGGCAGCACGCGTCAATTGCGGCGTCGTGGGGAAGTGGGTGGCGTCTTGAGGTCGCCTCATCCGTCGCCTCGGTTCGCATCCCGCCACGTGGTTCCCATGCTCTTGGGGTCGCGGACGGTGGAAGTGGGAAGCTGGGCGTTCTTGAGCGAGGCAGCAGGTCGGCCCGATTCCTGCTCTTCCTATGCTCGATTCATTTGGCCAGGCGGCCCAGCCCCACCTTGCTTCTTTTAAAAAAGCGGAAGGGGCCTTGACCCGCACTCTCCATCTCTTCCTTTCCTCAACTTCTGCTCCCTTTCTCTCATTCGTCATGGAGAAAGGGAACCTTCGTTCTTCATCGGTGGCGGCGAGGGTCGCCATGTGGACAGTCTCCCTCCCAACCCCACGCCGGGGTGGCGAGCCAGCCACAAGAGGAAGAGGGAGGCGAGTCGTGGGCGAGGTCGGCGCTCGGGGAAGAAGCGGACGGGGCGGCGCGCCGTCTCCGCCTCCGCCCGTGGTTACCCTCCCAGCGGCGGTCCATACAGGGGACGACCCTTGCGAGTTCTTCGTCAGGCTGCGCCGGGCGCCTCGTCGTCGTCTCGGCTTCCAGCTCCGTTCATGAAGCGATGGAGTCGGATCCGCCGAGACACCGAGACTGCACATGAGGGTTGTGGGATCAGCGGCACGCGAGTCCGTGTTGTATTCCCAGCCCCTAATGTGATGTATCTTGATCGTGGGTGGAAGGCGCTCACCGCATCCACAGCTGATGGCGGGGTTTACCCTCCATTTTAAGTTAATGGAGGGTGATCTCCTCTCCGTCAAGGTCTTGGGGATCTCGGTACTCGGGCGAAGTGCTGCGTGGATAGCTCCTCCGGCGGTGAAGATTCCCCTCGGCGAGTGACGAGGAGGAGAGCGACAGCGACGGCGAGGGTAGCGGGCCCGATTAGTTGTCGGGCGCCCGCCGTCGTCCACCGGCGACCCCATCATCCGCGTCGCCCGGCTCGTTGAACTCCCCGGTGCGTCTCCTTGGGCGTGGCGTAGGGAGGCTGCGGAAGGGAAGAGGATGGCGACAAGGGCGTCAGTCGAGATACGAGGCGTAGTGCCCTCGACAGCGTCTTGACGTCCTGCCGCCCGTCTTGAGCCCGCTTCGGCGCCGCCGTCTTCGTTAAGCCCTCGGACAGCCCGGGATGTTCCCTTGGTGCCTTCGGCACCTGTAGCTTACCTAAGGCGCTCCTTTTGTCCTTCTCGTCTCCTTGATCTACCTCCTGAAGAGAGGGCAGGAAAAGGATTCTGAGCATCTTATCTTTTAAATTGTAATCCTTGGGCCTTATCCGCATTTAAAACTTGTAATCCTCTCTTTCATGTCTTTCATTCTCCACATTGTATCCGAGTAGGATGTTTTTAATGAAAAAGGATGCTTGAAAAGGGGCGAAAGGCTTATCGATACCGCAGCCCCGGCAACTCGGCTTGCCGCAGCCCCGCAAATCTGGCTTGCGGGGCTTGGGTGCTGGCGCACCCTTCTTCTCCTCTTCGCTGTTATTTCAGTTAAAGAACAATTTAGCGATGCTGCAATAAGTTATTTTGTAATATAACTTTGTTACAGGCAATATTTGCTATGTTACTTCCTTTACTCGACTCTTGGCTTTGTATGTTACTGCCCTCGCTTTTCGAAACTTGCGGTGCGAGCACTCTTGCCCTTGGCGCCGAGTGCGGAACTTCGGCAGCCTCTTTGGCGGGGTCGCTACCGACAAACAACCTTGTCGCGGACTAGCCGCAGCTCACTTAAGTTGTTGGCGGACTCGGAACAAAGTAAGGGCGCGACCAGATCACGATTTGGTTCCTTCGCACGGGTTTTCCATACAAAGCGCGGTCGTTCAAGGAAAATAACTTTTAAAATTTAAAATCGAATGCTCAAACTTTGGCAACTTAGCTTTTCATTGTCCATTTCCCGGCAAAGCGGCAGTTCCTCGGCGGCGCTTGGCGGCCCACACCATTATCTTCTCCTTCCCCGGTTAACTTGTGGGTGGATGAACTTTCTTCTTGTTTGAGAAGAAAGAAGAGAAAATAAAGTTATGGAGCCTAGAGGCTCGTTATCGCTTACCAGGTGTGGATGCTGCACTAAATGTTAGTAAACACATGCATATATGATTATGAGAGCATGTATTGACAAAATGTGCGCAATACATAGGCTTTACTGAGGCACGGGGTCTGCGCCCGGCTTTGTACAAAGGATTACATGTAACATCAGCAAGACTTGTACAAAAGGGTGGTTGCGGAGCAGGTTCCGGCAACCGCGCCTCATAGGTAAAACTTGAAGATGCTCTATATTCCAGGAATTGCTCACGGAAGGCCATCTTGGTCTCAAAGGCGGACAGCGCGGGCCTAGTGACTCGTTTCACCCCATAAGGGCCTTCCCACTTCGCGTCAACTTGTTGGAATTCTTGGCGGATTGAACACGCGAAGAACAAAATCGCCTTCCTCGAAGCTTTGGCATTAACTGCGGCTATGGTAGCGGCGCAAAGCTTGCTGTAACGAGCAGCTCGTACAACAGCACGAAGGCGATCTTCCTCGAGGAGCAGCGCGCCATCTTGTCGCAGCTGCTCTTGCTCAAGCTCATCATAAGCGAGCACTCGAGGAGACCCGTACACGAGTTCCATGGGGAGAACTGCCTCTGCTCCGTAGACTAGAGCGAAAGGTGTCTGGCCAGTGGCTCGATTTGGCGTCGTCCTGATCGACCAAAGAACCACCGGCAGCTCCTCGATCCAGTTCCTTCCGCACTTGTGCAGCCTGTCGAAAGTTCTGGTCTTGAGTCCCCGCAGCACTTCAGCGTTTGCTCTCTCTGCTTGACCGTTGCTTCTCGGATGAGCAATAGAAGCAAAGCAGATCTTGGCGCCAAGATCTTGGGCGTACTGCATGAAGGTGCGGCTCGTGAACTGTGTGCCGTTGTCGGTGATGATTCTGTTAGGAATCCCAAAACGGCAAACAATTGACCTGAAGAACTTGACCGCTGACTGTGCTGTCACCTTCCTCACTGGTTCCACTTCTGGCCACTTTGTGGACTTGTCGATTCTGACGTACAAGTACTCAAAGCCCCGACGGCTTTCGGGAAAAAGGGCCGAGGATGTCGAGCCCCAGCACCGAGAAGGGCCGGGATAAAGGGATCGTCTGGAGAGTTTGAGCTGGTTGGTGTATCTGTTTGGAATGGGCCGCACGCTTCACACTTTGTTACTTGTGCGGTTGCATCTGGAGGGCTTCGGCGGAAGAAACCTTGCTTAGGAAAGCTTTGCGGCAAGTGCCCTTCGCCAATGTGGTGACCACATATGCCTCCATGTATCTCTCGCCAGCAGCTTCATCCATCTTCCCGCAAATGCACTTCAATTTCACACCGTTGAGTCTTCTTACATGCAGGATGTTGTCAACAAACTGGTACATACTTGACCGCCGTGCTACTTTTCCGCTTCTTCTTGATCTTGGGAAGTTCTCTGTCTGAAGGAAATGGGCGATTCTTTGTGCCCATCTTTGGAGCACTGTGGCTCGACAACAAGGACTAAAGGCTCATCTATCACTGCGGGAACATCAGCTTCTCGGCAAGGACCTGTGGGCCCGCCGAGCTTGATGATCCCGGCAAGCTTGCCGGGCGAAACTTGTCGGGGCGTTTGCTTCAGCGATACAAACTGCATGGTTTGTCGGAGCAGATGCTCCTCGGTGATATTGCGTTGATTTTAGGGACCTTCTTGGCGGCGGCTTGAGGGAGCTCTGCGGAAAGTAGTCGCCGAAATCAGTTTTCTCTTCTTGATCTGTCCTATTGATGGTGTTACGGTTGGTGAGTCACTTGAGCACAAAATTCCTGGTTCCGCAGGTAACTTAAGTCGCGGCACATTTGGAGAGGCCATCAGCTATATCATTACGAGCTCTTGGAGCGTGTTCCATTTGCGAGGCCTTCAAAGTGCTCTTCTAGCTTTCTCACTTCATCGGCGTAGGCTTCCATCAACGGACTTTGATAATCTTTATTTACTTGGCGGACGACCAGTTCATGAGTCCCCGACAATGAGCTTCTTAATCCCAAGGTCTCTGACAATCCACGA
This sequence comes from Aegilops longissima, assembly GCA_021605205.1. Classification (NCBI taxonomy): domain Eukaryota; kingdom Viridiplantae; phylum Streptophyta; class Magnoliopsida; order Poales; family Poaceae; genus Aegilops; species Aegilops longissima. The sequence continues at coordinate 499,736,688 of CM038682.1, read as the reverse complement.
GACCGGCAAGCAAACCTTCATACTCTGCGGTATTGTTTGTTGCTTGTTCCTTGGGAAAGTGCATCTGGACTATGTACTTGAGGTGCTCTCCGGTGGAGTGCGATAAGCAAGACGCTTGGCCTTGGCGCTTTGCAGCGAGAAGGCACCATCGAAGTACATCACCACTCTTTATTTGCTTCTTTGGCGGGGATACTTGTCTCTGGAATTTCTTCATCTTGCGTCGGCGTCCATTCTGCTATGAATTCGCCAATGCTCGCTGCTCTGGATAGTCTAAGTGCTTTCAAACTTGAGACCAAAGCTTGATAGTTCGGTACCCACTCGACGATTCTGCTGTTGCTTCGGATTTTGCAATATCCTTTTCAGCGGAAGCGGTGACAACTGTTATCTCATGTGCTTGGAAGTAATGGCGCAGCTTTCTCGAGGCCATGAGGAGGCGAAAAGCAACTTCGCACACCGTACCTTGACCTAGCCCGCTGCAGAAGGGAACCGACAAAATAGTAGGCGCTGCACCATCTTCTTACATGCCTTATGTCGCAACCCTGCGCTGATCCGTCCTTGTCGGGACCAGAGCTTATGGCGAAGCCCCTTGCTTGTCGCTGGATCGCTTTGCCTCGGTTGCGGCTCATCATCGCCTCCCTCTCCGCTACTAACGCAGCACTAACCACTTGATTGGTTGCCGCTATATACAGCAACAACTTCTCTTGTGGCCTAGGTGCGACAAGTATTGGAGCGGAGGACAGTACCTCTTTAAATCCTGCAGCGCAGCCTCCGCTTCGAGTCCATTTCATTGGACCTGCCTTTTCAAAATCTTGAAAAATGGCGAGCGCGCTCAGCAGAACTTAGAGATAAACCTCTTTGAGAGCAGCCACGCAACCGCAAGCCTTGACATCCTTGGCGCTTTGGTGCTTCAATCTGCTCAATAGCCTTGATCTTGTAGGGATTGGCTTCGATTCCCCGTTGAGATACAAAGAACCCGAGAAGCTTGCCGGAAGGGACTCTAAACACGCACTTCTCGGGGTTGAGCTTGAGGTTGATCTTGCGCAGATTTGCAAATGCCTCATCCAAATCCTGAATCAGAGTTGCTTTGTCCTTGCTCTCCTCTATGTCATCCATGTATGCTTCTACATTTCTGTGTATCTGTGGCTCAAAGGCATCATGGACTACCCTTGCAAAGGTTGAACTGGCATTCTTCAAACCGAAAGGCATCCGTATGAAGCGATCGTGCCACATGGTGTAATGAATGCGGTTTTCTTCATCTTCTTCGCCATGAAGATCTGATGGTATCCTGAATATGCATCAAGAAATGAGAGCAGATCACATCCAGCCGTGGAGTCAACAATCTGGTCGATCTGGCGGCAAGGAAATGGGTCTTTGGGACAAGCTTTATTAACATCGGTGAAGTCAATACAGAGTCTCCATTTCCCATTAGCCTTGCATACAACTACGGATTGGCCAACCACGTGGGATGGAGGACTCCTGACAAGCCCTGCTGCTTCCAACTTCTTGATTTCTTCGCTATGAACTCTTGGCGCTCCTTTGCTGTTTCCTAACTTTTTGCTTGACGGGCCGCCGTGAGGACAGACAGCTAGGTGGTGCTCAATTACTTTCACAGGAACACGGGGATGTCGGATGGTTGCCATGCAAACACATCGACATTCGCCTGCAGAAAGCAACGAGCTCGCCTTCCTATTTAGGGTCAAGCGTGGCATCGATGGTGAAGGTACCACCAGTCTGTCCTCCTTGGTGGGCACCTTCTTGGTCTTGGCGGAGCCCGCCATCGCCTTCTTGCACTTGCGGTGGAGCTCGATGGTGTGTCCTCGACGGTGGCGCAGCACTCCGAGGAGGTGCGCTTGCGGAGTGGGCAACGAGCTCTTGCGGACTTGGTGGTCTTCTTCTTCCCCGGAGCTTCAGCGACAAGTGGTTTGCTTTACATTGCGGCTGCTACATCCGGTAAATCTTGTCGGCGCAGATAAGCGCGTCCTTCTTGTCGCCATGGATAGAAATGGCGCTTATCGGGCGGGCATCTTGAGTAGGTTGTAAGCATAATGAGAGGCGGCCATGAACTTGGCGAGTCTTTGGGCGACCAAGTATGCCATTGTAGGGCAATGGGAAATCGGCAACGTCAAGCGTGACCCTCTCGGTTCTGTAGTTGAGCTCGCTGCCAATGTTACCGCAGCGTGATCTTCCCTTTGGGCTTGCTCCTTCTGGGTTGATTCCTTGGAATGTACCAGTTTCTTGAGCTCGCTGTCGAGGATTTGAAGTTTACGAAGCACCGCAGAGGATATCAGGTTCAGCCGGCCCGCCAAACCAACATCTTTGTGACCTTGAGGTTGCGGATGGTTGGTGAGACCAACATCGGCAAGCACCCGACCGCCGTGATGCGATCGGGGTGGTCCTCAATGTCAAAAATGATGGGCGTCTTGGACCACTTTAGAGGTTTGCGCGACTCTATGGAGGGTTCTGCTGCATTAACCTCACGCATCCATTGTTTGAGTTGGCGGTGCGAGGTATGCGAGAGAAGCACCACCGTCAACATAAAGGACCTCTGTTGCCTTTTGAAACTCTTGCTCGTCTGCTTCATCGTCTTCCATGTCTTCGTCCTCTTCATCTTCATCTTCATCCTTGTCGCGCCACGGGAGAAGTCATCTCCTTGCCGCTGCTTGGCCTTGCCATGGCGCCCTCCCGGCCGGGTCTCTTCTTACTTGCTGCACCTGCACCTTCCTGGCCTTCTCCTTGTCTACGCGCTCGTATTCAGCTCTCTGTAGCTCAACAAGCTGCTCGACTTTCTTGCAGCTCAAGATCGTGGCCCTTAGTGCGGTGGATCTTCTGATCTTGCTTGTTGGGCTGTCGGGCTTGTCGGCGGCCGCCACAACTTGGCGGTCGGTGTCAGCGGCAACCTCCTTGCCGGAGCCACCAGCCTTGGCTTTGTTAGCGGCACCATCCTTGCGGACTGCTCGACAACTAGTACTTCTTGGTTTTTCTTCCTTCATTATTTCGCTGCGGCTCTTCCTTGCCGGGCGATCTCCTCCTTGTCGATTCTGCTCCCACATTCTCTCCCGGAGTCTTCTTCCTTCTTCAGCATGCACACTTGTCGGCCGGCGTAGAGCTCACCGACGTCTTTCACTTTGCACATCGCCATCTCTTCCCTCATCCTGCGGTTTCGCACATTTTGATGGAATGCACTGATCACTTTGCAGCGGGGTGGGCGTCACGGGATGTTGTAGTGCACTCGATCTGAATCTCTGGATGAACTTGCGCGAGACTCCCCTCATACGGGCAAGCAGGTGGAGATCACTCTCCAGCCATGAGGCTTGTGGCCGCTGTGAAGGCGCCAACAAACTGGTGGCACAAATCTGCCAAGAAGAAATAGAGCCATCCGGCAAGTCGTGAGCCAAGATCGGCGTTTGGCTTGAGCACCAAGGGAAAGTAGTTGGCGAGGATCTTGTCGTCTCGTCCCCCGCAGCTTGCACGCGATGGTGTAGATCTTTGAGGAACTCCGATGGGTGTGCCCTGCCATCATACTTCTCCGCACATCTGGTTTGAAGTTCTTCTTGTCGGACCACGGACTTGCCGCAGCTCACGGGTGAACGCAGGGCAACCTACAGCGTCTGACAAGTCGCTGGTTCCCCGGCGCATGCATATCGACAGTGGGCCCGGCGCTGGTCGGACCGATGATGGCGCTTCTCTTGGCGCTCGTCACGGGTTCGGCGTCTTCTTCTTGCCGTTCTCGGAGAACTTGGCGCTGGTCGCGGCGAGCTCGCGGATCCGGCGACGCTGTGGAGTCGCTGTCGAGGTGGATCCGGCGAGTCGGCGATCTTGGTCTTCGGGAGGGGAGTGCACGTGGCTGCACCCCGCAAGTCTCGTCGCCATCAGCTCGCGCCTTGTCGCCTTGCCGCGGCTGCGAGGCACTCGGTTGCCGTGGGGCGTCGCCGTTAAGCGAAGCCGATGAGACTCTGATTGTGGCCCTCCATTCGTCGACCTTGTCGGCCATTGGAGGGTAGTCTAAATAGCTGTGCTCTTGCCAAGGCTTCTGCTGGTGTGGTGGGTGGCAATGGCGTGCGTGGCGAGGAACGGAGGTGCTCGGACTCTAACCAAGTTAGGAGGAGCAGCATCCCGCCTGGCGACCGTACTCCACTAAATCCGCATCTTTGAGATGCATGCGGGTCTCGAGGGCCTCGGGATCCTCCAGCTTGGCCTTGATCCAGCGAGCGTATGGTGCCGCGAGCATCATGACGCTGTCGGTCCCGCGCCTCCTGCGAAGGACGCGGTGCGGACTCGGACGCGGACGCATGTGCTTCCTTGTCCTTGGACCTGGCGGCATTGTGGGCTCTCTCGATGACGCCAGTTCCTCCGCCACCGTTTCCCCCACCACCTGACAGCTCCGGTGGTGGTGGGTTCGACGCGGACGGCTCTGCTGCTGCCGAAGACTTCTTCTTCGGCGCCATGTCGACGAAGATGTTGATGAAGTTGCTCGTGTAACTGCCGGATCGGGTTCACACAGCCTCGACGCCCCCTACCTGGCGCGCCAAAGATGTCGGGGAGAAACTGGTCGTGTCCCACGAACACCTACGGGATCTGGGTCCCTTGTGGTTCGGAGGGGGGCGGAGATTGCACAAAGAGCGGATCGAAGCGATGCACACGAGCAGATTTACCCAGCTTCGGAGCTCTCTGGAGAGATAATACTCCTACTGCTGCTCTGTGGATTATCTTGTGTTCTTGCTAGGGAGCAATGGGAGCTACAAGACCTAGCCTGAGTGTGGTTTCATAAGAGTATGATGAACTAAGCCGGAGCCGGACCGAACCGAACTGAGCTGAACCCCTTTCTACGTTGCACTTGGGCCTCCTTTTATAGGCGCAAGGGGTCACCACATGTGCCAAGTAGACAAGGGTAAAATAGTAAAAACATAGGTTGGTACACCGCTCTGTACAGTGTACAGTAATCTATACCTAACTCTGACGGCAAGGGACAAGAGTCATCAATGCCCGTCTCGATCGCCCGAATAGTGTAACAGGGACCGTCAAGTCGCCTCCGTTTGCCATGATGGTAGCCTGTCGGCCGCTTATCGCTGCTCCCGCTGGCTGCACAGCCCGTCGACGACAGCGTGCTTGGGAGAGCCCGTGGTGACACGTTGGCGGGTGAGCTGGAGCGGAGATGAAGAGAGGTCACTTGCATGGCGAGTACCTTGCCGTGGTAAGGTTCTTGTCGCTTCGGGAGCTTGTCGCTCGCCGGGCCTTGCCGGAGCGGTGTGTCTTAGCAAGTGTTTCTTGAGGTGCCAAAGCTGGCCTTCCGGCAAGCTCCTCTTGCCGGGCCTTGTCTCTTCCCGCAAGCTCCTCTTGCCGGGCCTTGTCTCTTCATCTTGAGTTCTTCGTTCTTGAATGGCTCACCGCAAGCTCCTCTTGCCGGGTCTTGCTTTCTGAAAGGCATGAGAGGTCTTGGCGGGCGCCCGCAAGGCTTGCCACAGGGGACGCCGCGATTGCCCGTGCAGACAGTTCGAGGTACTAAGGTACCCCTACTTTAGTACACCGACATTCGCAGAAAAGAATATCAAACGGAGTCCAAATGGAATGAAACCTTCGGGAACGTGATTTTTGGAACGAACGTGATCCAGAGGACTTGGACCCTTCGTCAAGACATCAACCAGGAGGGCGTGAGGTAGGGGGGCGCGCCTACACCCCCCCCAGGCGCGCCCTCCACCCTCGTGGGCCCCCTGTTGCTCCACCGACGTACTCCTTCCTCCTATATATACCTACGTACCCCCAAACTACCAGATACGGAACCAAAAACCTAATTCCACCGCCGCAACCTTCTGTACCCATGAGATCCCATCTTGGGGCTTATTCCGGAGCTCCGTCGGAGGGGGCATCGATCACGGAGGGCTTCTACATCAACACTATAGCCTCTCCGATGATGTGTGAGTAGTTTACCTCAGACCTTCGGGTCCATAGTTATTAGCTAGATGGCTTCTTCTCTCTTTTTGGATCTCAATACAATGCTCTCCCCCTCTCTCGTGGAGATCTATTCGATGTAATCTTCTTTTGCGGTGTATTTGTTGAGACCGATGAATTGTGGGTTTATGATCAAGTTTATCTATGAACAATATTTGAATCTTCTCTGAATTATTTTATGTATGGTTGGTTATCTTTGCAAGTCTCTTCGAATTATCGGTTTGGTTTGGCCTACTAGATTGATCTTTCTTGCAATGGGAGAAGTGCTTAGCTTTGGGTTCAATCTTGTGGTGTCCTTTCCCAGTGATAGTAAGGGCAGCAAGGCACATATTGTATTGTTGCCATCGAGGATAACAAGATGGGGTTTATATCATATTGCATGAATTTATCCCTCTACATCATGTCATCTTGCTTAAAGCGTTACTCTGTTCTTATGAACTTAATACTCTAGATGCATGCTGGATAGCGGTCGATGTGTGGAGTAATAGTACTAGATGCAGGCAGGAGTCAGTCTGCTTGTCTCGGACGTGATGCCTATATACATGATCATACCTAGATATTCTCATAACTATGCTCAATTCTGTCAATTGCTCAACAGTAATTTGTTCACCCACCGTAATACTTATGCTCTTGATAGAAGCCACTAGTGAAACCTATGGCCCCCGGGTCTATTTTCCATCATATTAATCTCCCTACAACAAGTTATTTCTAGCGCTATTTTTATTTTGCTTTCTTTAGTTTGCATCTTTATCATAAAAATACCAAAAATATTATCTTATCATATCTATCAGATCTCACTCTCGTAAGTGACCGTGTAGGGATTGACAACCCCTTATCGCGTTGGTTGCGAGGATTTATTTGTTTGTGTAGGTGCGAGGGACTCGTGCGTGGCCTCCTACTGGACTGATACCTTGGTTCTCAAAGACTGAGGGAAATACTTATGCTACTTTGCTGCATCACCCTTTCCTCTTCAAGGGAAAACCAACGTGGTGCTCAAGAGGTAGCAGTATACAATAAGAGAATGCAGCCACAACAATTGAACATCGCATTGCAGAATTGAACCATGCAGTTAACTAAACACCACAACAAATGAACCAAACGTTAACAGAGCACCACATTGCACAATATAACATACTCCTAATAGAAGATCAGACAGTTAACCAAACCAAGCATGCTTAACAACTTGCAAATATAGCAATTATATTTGTTTCTCATGTATTTAGTACATCCAAATTCGATTTATTCCTCACATGGTATACAATAACAGAATGCAGCCACAACAATTGAACATCGCATTGCAGAATTGAACCAAGCAGTTAACTAAACACCACAACAAGTGAACCAAGCCACAACAAATGAACCAAGCAGTTAACTAAACACCAATTGAACAATATAACATACTCCTAATAGAAGATCAGACAGTTAACCAAACCAAGCATGCTTAACAACTTGATAATATTGCACCCTGAAGAATTGAGCATCACATTTGCACAATTGAACCAAGCAGTTAATTGAACACCACATTGCACGACATATAGAACATATACACTATAGCAGAAGATTGCATGGTGAAAGTAGATAGCACTATTCACTAGAATTTGTTAAGGAAAGGCAGTAGCTAGCAAACTGAACATTGGTCCTTATAGTGAGCTAATAAGACAAGCTACTCCTAATTGTCGGAGATATCAATGACGATTGGCTCCTTGGACATGGAAGAGGGCGAGGCCTCCGCATCGTGGGTGCCCTCGTTGTAGTGGTGAGTTGCCTGAGCCGCTCCGGGCACCAACCTGCTGGCTCTCGAGATGAGGTAAGCATGTGCACGCCGAGAAAACACCTCATAGTCTTTGTCGAAGGCACCGACGGTGGCCTCGAGAAAACGCCACGAACTATCGTTTAAAGCAGCCAACCGCGTCGCGGCGTCGCCACGCGAGGCGTCAACGGTGGCCTCAACGGCGAGGTGCTCCTCCAAGATCTGGGGTTCGGCACGACTGGCAGCCATTGCGACCTCATCCACGTGTGCGGCCACGATTTGCTTCTCCGCTGCCAAATGCTCCTTGAGGTCCTGGCTATACTGCGTGCACCATGGCTTAGGCCGACGCTTATTTGGTGTAGGGGTCGGTGATTTGGGTGGAAGGTGTCGTGCTCACACCGGCGGTCGGGGCATGTGGGATGTGGAAGGAGGAGGAGGATGGGAGTCAGGTGTGGATTACCTGCCTGGATAGGCGAGGCCGAGCAGCGTGAAGGAGGGTCGCTGGCGAGGAGGCGGCGGCGCTGCAAGCAAGGAGTGAAGGTTTCAACTTGGAAAGGAAGGTGGAAAGGGGGGGAAATGTGGCTTTTGGTAAGGGGAGGGGGCAGGGAGGTAGATATTTCTGTGGAAGCCGAAAATTTGGAATCGCTTCAGCCAAAAAACTGGCGCGCAAAGTGTCATCAGACACGGTCCAAAGATACTTTGTGTTGCATCTCACATGGTTGGTTATAATAAATTGTGTGGGATGTACTTGATTTTTCATCTTGATTTGAATTACATAATGGGTCACAGCGGCCATGGACGGTGTGTGAATTGCTAGACCTTTTATCTGCAGTGATCCTAAAAGAATTGGAATTATTCGGGGTTCGTTTGGACATTTTTATGCATTAAGTGAGTTTTCAATGCATTTATGTGCATAATTCAAATTTGAACTACATGCACATGCTCCAGTGCATATAAATTGGTTGAAAAATCAAATCTTTGTCCTTGGGTGCATGCTTAGGTCCCATGCAAGAAATGGGAATGAATGTCAATTACCAGGTCACCGTTGATTGGCGGCAAAACAATGAGATGCCTGGTTTTTAAATTCTATTAAATCCAAAACTCGTCTGAAATTCATGAAACTTGGCATGCTATCATGGAGCGGCATCAACATGCCGTGGTACAAATTTTGTCCCATTTGGGGTAGGTTTGGGTATATGCTTCTCACAAACCAGAGCTTCTCACAACAAGCATGATGGTTTTCGGTAGGGAACGTCCCACATTTGGGGACGAAATGATATCCATTGCCTCTTATTGCTTTCAAGTTTTTTTCTCGTGTCAACATAGAACAACAGGAGTGTTGTGTGAACTTTTGTGATTTTTCGGGGTTCGTTTGGACATTTTGATGCATTAAGTGAGTTTTCAATGCATTTATGTGCATAATTCAAATTTGAACTACATGCGCATGCTCCAGTGCATATAAATTGGTTGAAAAAGCAAATCTGTATCCTTGGGTGCATGCTTAGGTCCCATGCAAGAAATGGGAATGAATTTCAAACACCAGGGCACCGTTGATTGCCGGCAAAACATTGAGATGCCTGGTTTTTAAATTATATTAAATCCAAAACTCGTCTGAAATTCATGAAACTTGGCATGCTATCATGGAGCGGCATCAACATGTCGTGGTATAAATTTTGTCCCATTTGAGGCAGGTTCGGGTATATGCTTCTCACAAACCGGAGCTTCTCACAACAAGCATGATGGTTTTCGGTAGGGAACATCCCACATTTGGGGACGAAATGATATCCATTGCCTCTTATTGCTTTCAAGTTTTTATCTCGTGTCAACATAGAACAACAGGAGTGTTGTGTGAACTTTTGTGATTTTTCGGGGTTCGTTTGGACATTTTTATGCATTAACTGAGTTTTGAATGCATTTATGTGCATAATTCAAATTTGAACTACATGCGCATGCTCCAGTGCATATAAATTGGTTGAAAAATCAAATCTGTGTCCTTGGGTGCATGCTTAGGTCCCATGCAAGAAATGGGAATGAATTTCAAACACCAGGGCACCGTTGATTGCCGGCAAAACATTGAGATGCCTGGTTTTTAAATTCTAGTAAATCCAAAACTCATTTGAAATTCATGAAACTTGTCATGCTATCATGGAGCGGCATCAACATGCCGTGGTACAAATTTTGTCCCATTTGGGGCAGGTTTGGGTATATGCTTCTCACAAACCGGAGCTTCTCACAACAAGCATGATGGTTTTTGGTAGGGAACGTCCCACCTTTGGGGATGAAACGATATCCATTGCCTCTTATTGCTTTCAAATTTTTTTCTCGTGTCAACATAAAACAACAGGAGTGTTGTGTCTATTTTTGTGATTTTTCGGGGTTCGTTTCGACATTTTTATGCATTAACCAAGTTTTCAATGCATTTATGTGCATAATTCAAATTTTAACTACGTGCACATGCTCCAGTGACTATAAATTGGTTGAAAAATCAAATATGTGTCCTTATGTGCATGCTTAGGTCCCATGCAAGAAATGAGAATGAATTTCAAACACCAGGGCACTGTTGATTGCCGGCAAAACATTTAGATGCCTAGTTTTTAAATTCTAGTAATCCGGTGCACAGATTCACCGGGAAGCGTGTGAGATGTTCAACGCAGGATTTGTGCATCTCTTCAACGCAAACGGTTCAGGAAGCAGTAAAGCGGCAGAAAATAAACCAAAAAATATACGTGCTGCCACACGCCCCGTGTGTTGTGCGAGCAGGCGTGAGTTGATGGGGCGCATGCGAGCAATCCGCCGCGCAGGCATACCGAGAGGCATGCGTGCAGGTGTGTGTATCGACGGGGAGGCACGCGAGTAGCTGTGTGAAATGATGGTAGGAATGGCAGACGTCCACCGCGCATGCTCACCGGGAGGCGAGACAACTTTTGACCGTAGCCTGACTCGCTCCCACTGGTACATATTAATTGCGCGCCCGAGCCGCCGTCCATAATAGGCGGACGCACCCCCGGTCCATAGTGGTCACCGATGTCTGGACTCCGGAGTGTATGATGATGCCGCCGAAGCGCACCATCGGAGGGAGTGGCGACACCGGGGCTGATTGAAGCACCCGCACAACGCGTCAAGCTGGCCACTGAGGTTTCCGTCGCCGCCGACGAGGTCTCGCGTGGGCAGCAGCACGACCTTGAATTCGTCGGTGCCGTCGTGCCCCCCCAGCTGGAGCCGGAGGTCAATAGCAACTTCGGCAACAACTGCGACTCCGACGGAAAACCGGTTAGTCACCTACATATATGTTTGTGCCTTTTTTCTTCCTGATCTTGGGAATTGATTTCAAATTTCCTACATGTTATGCCATTTTTTTTCTTTCAGATTGGTATGAACACAGATGAGGCTCTGACCAGCGCCGCCGCCGGATGTAGATCTTCGACCGGTATGCGGCGAAGCGCGCTCGACCCGAGGAACCAGTAGAATCTCCGGCGGACCGCATCAGCGATCTCCCGGACGGAATCCTTGGGGAGATCATCTCCCTTCTCCCCACCTAGGATGGCTTCCGCACACAAGTCCTCGCATCTCGGTGGCGCACTCTGTTGCGCACCGCACCTCTTAATCTCGACTGTCGTCAGCTATCTGTCGATGATGATTCTGAACTCCCCGGAGCCATCATCTCCTCCCACGGGGGCTCCGTTCAACGCATCTGCATCCCGGCATGCTACCTGCTAGACATAGCCTGCACGGTGGCCGCCTGCCTGACATCCCATCAATTCAATAAACTCCAGCAGCTTGAGTTCTACCATTATAACGATAGGTTTCCACCAAGAGCTGCATCTGTGCCCTCACCACCGATGCTCATCTCATGGTTTTCCTCCTCTCTCCACACCGTCACCTTGACCAGGTGCCATGTAGCAGACTATCTGGTACAAATGCTTCTACTGCCAGTGTTGAAAAAACTTGCGCTTGTGTTGGTTGATCTGTCAGTGGCCTCACTTCACAGCATCATCCACTCTAGCTGCCCTGCACTACAGCGTTCGGTGCTTGTTTTTGGAATAGGAATCCATATCCCTTGTATCAAAATAAAGTCGTCTCACCTTGTAAGCATTGGAATTCATTTTGAAGGACAGGAACTCATCATCGAAGATGCCCCTTCACTTCAAAGGTTGCTCCTTAATTGTTGTTATAAACCTTCACAAATAACTGTGGTCTTTGCATTTTTCATTTGTGCGCATAAGTTAAGTATCATCTTGGACTACACTTTCAGTGTTAATATTATGTTCTATGCTCAATGAAGCGCTTGTCCATCCTATCAGTGGTGGTGGATTCTGTCAAGACCTTATATATCACTATGTGGTGTTTTGATCTCAACATCATTATTGCCTTGCTACAATGCTTTCCATGTCTGGAGAATTTGTATATGAAGGTGATGATTTAACGCACATTGAAAGCCCATATATAATGTACTATAATTAATCGTTCAGCTATCACTCTTTCAACATAATCTTTTTTAGACATTAACTGTTTTCAATCTTCATCTCTATTTAGGCACTAACACATGGAAAAAAAGGTATAACCAATCAATGGTTTAAGAAGCACCGGGATTTTCTTAGATCTCACGACATTCGTTTGAAGACAGTAACACTAGAAGTACATGCATCCAACAATGCAAACACTAGCTTTGTCACATTCTTCATGTCGAATGCGAGGGCACTATTGTCCGTGAGGATTTAGTTTTTCAACAAGAATTTTCTTACGGCTGCGGGTGTTGAACAACATAAAAATAAGTTTCATGTGGACCTAAGGGCTTCTGATCCTGCTCAGCTTGTATTTACAACTACTTGTCATCATGGACCAGTAGAATTTCTGGCCGTTGATCTTGATTTTATGGATCAGACCGATCCATTTGATTGTGACTGCTGAAAACTTTGGTTGAGTTAGATGTCATTGTCCTGTTCAATCTGGATTTTTTCTAAACCTGATGAGCAATTAATCCTCATGCTTTTGTATTCTTTGTTAGCTGGAGTTAGATATTGTTGCCCTTTTCAACTCGGCTTTGACCCATATTTTCTTTCATACTGGGCCAATGGCTTGCCATTTCTTTAATTAAGACATAAATATTATAAGCATTCACAACATAGGCAAAGAACATCACTCTCGCAGGATCCTTGAGATCTTTGTTCATTACAGAACCACAAGTTTTTAGTGCCCACTAGCACCCACAAACTTATTTTCAGCTTGCACACCAAGGGCTGTAATTCTTAATAAGAAAAGCTGCATGGTAGTCACATATTTGGATTTATCATTTGGGACCCACTTGGAAAAAGCCTATCCAGGCGGTGCCGACTCGACAGTAAACATAGAGAAACCTGGTTTTAAAATTACTGTAAATCCAAAACTTGCCTCAAAATCATGAAACTTGGCATGGTGTTATGTCATAGCACCAACATGTTGTGGTAAAAAACTAGTCCAATTTGGGTCAAGTTTTGGTACAATCTTCTTACAAACCGGAGCCATTCTAATTATTGTGGTAATTTCTAGCTTATTTATCTTTTTATTGGTTAACTCGTCAAATACTTTTTATATATAATAGCTGTGTGTGCCCGTCTAGCGCACACACGTTGATCTATCTAACTGTTTCAGTTGTTGTGGCTAACCGCAAACAGTTCATCCATGTAAAGTGTATGCCATCAATCGCAGACACTTTGATCTGGCTGACCGGTTTCTGTTCTCTTGCCTAATCGCAAACAGTTAATCCTTCTGAAGCATATGCCCTCAATCACACACACCTTGATCTGGCTGACAATTTCTTTTGTGTTGCCTAATCACAAACAGTTCATCCGAGTGAACCGTATGCTCTATATTGCACACGCCTTCATCAGGCTGCCCATTTCTTTTGTTCCGCCTCATCACAAACTGTTCATTGGACTGAACCGTATGCCCTGCATCACACACGCAACTAAAATCTGAACCGTGTTTGATGGCTCCGCCATCGCAAACGTTTTGCACATTTTTTGATGGTTCTTTTACACCACTGGTTGCGATTATTGCATCGCACACAGTTTCGTCGAAGGGTCACTGATCGTAGTGTCGCGTTAGCAGCATCCTGCAGTAGTGATATGGACACCACTAGCAGGCCTGAGGTTATGGACGCATATGTAAATGTACCATTGATTACATACAACAAGTCATCAGCCCACAACGACAACGAGGATGCACGTTGGATTATAGATCATTTCCAACAAAACATTCTAGTAAAGTTTTTATCACGCAACAAATAACAAAGTGATGAAATGAACTTCAGCTCAACCACTCGTCAGCGTTGGAAACGCTTGCTTTGAACCAGAAGTGATTCTCTGGGAAGGGCCAGCTACTGTCAATCTCGAGACAAACGCAGGACTGATCATCCAGGCTGAAGCGGCCTCTGTCAGGACCCATATTGGGACGGTAGGGAAGCATAGCAATGTCCGAGGTATAGATACAGTTGCTTCTCATAAATGGTAGTAACGTTGTGCAACAGTATATGGATCGCCTTCCACCATCATTGGATAATTTTTTTCCATGGAAGAGTGAGTTTCCTCCAAGCCTTTCAATACTGAACCAGGGAGAAGGTGTTGGCGCTAGTACACTAGTATACATCCCGAATACCCTGCAACAGATGTTGGAATAGGTTCAGAGAGTGCGAACATGTGAGACAACACCTGCTTCCTTAGTAACATCAGCAGTGCCCTGTATACAAACAAGAAGAGGTGATCCATTGGAATAAGTTGCCGGGCGCCACTGAGTATATGGGTCCTGCTCGTCCTCATGCTCGTGATCATCAGCATCGTCATCTCCCCCTTGGTTATAATTTTTTTCAAGTATAGGTGGTGGAATGTTCATAGGACCTTGGAAACACAAGAAGGTTAATTAATTAGTAAAGGGAAACTAGCTAACCCGCATGCATGTGGATGAAACAATTATAATTATGGTGGAAGACAAACGTACCGAAAGCATGATGATTCCATGCAAAACAAAGGCCACAGTGGTGGTAGCAAACACAATACCCTCGTATTGAATTGCATCACAAGACTCATCCGTGTACAGAAATTGATTTTTGAGCAATATCCATCGAGGCGTGGAGGTAAGGAAGGCAACAAGCTTGTCGAAGATAGCAACAACTTCATAGTTTGAGTAATCCCAAGAGCGGATGGGAACTCGACAAATTGCTATCTTCCGTAGACGACAGTAACCATGATCGTATTTGAACTCACGTAGAATACCGATGTACTCAACCTCCGGGCAGTCATCTAAGATTTTTGGAAGTGGAACCCGGTGACGAGTGTACACATTCACAAGTTCCCACTCGCAGTTGTACCCAATATAAACAACCCAATCTCCATTTGCTCCTATCCAAGCCTTGCCCTCAAGTGATGGCATCTTAACATCATACGTATCACTATCAAGCGGCATCAACTTGCACAATGCGAGGCTTCCCTCGTCCCTGCGCCAGTCAGCAGGGTCACGGCGAAAAAGATAGGGGAGATCAAACCGCTCCTGGACCCTTGGGTTCCTTGTAATGATGTTATTAGTTGAGTCGAGAATGGTCGTGAACGAACCTGCCATGCTAGCCGAGGTGATGACGTCGCACCGATCAATGAGTTCCTCCACCATGTCATCTTTCACATCGGGGTAGGAATAACTGGGTCGTTTCCGGCCTGTTCCCTCCATGGAGAAGATGATCCAACAATGGTAGAAGGAAGGGTGAAGGCAAATGGAGGGAGGAAGAGCGTGCGAAAGCAGTTCCAAATCGAGACGGAAAGGCGAAGAGGCGGTGGACGGCTGCCACGGTACACGAAGAGGCGCCTGGGGAGCGAACGCTTGCCACAGAGGTAACACACTGACGACAAGGGCCGAGTGAATCGCATGCGTATATCGCACACACCTTGATCTGGCTGACCGTTTCTTTTGTGTTGCCTAATCACAAACAGTTCATCCGAGTGAACCGTATGTTGTATATCGCACACACCGTCATCTGGTTGCCCGCTTCTTTTGTGTTGCCTAATCACAATCAGTTCATCATGAACCGTATGCTGTGTATCACACACGCCTTCATTTGGCTGCCCATTTCTTTTGTTTCTCATCGCAAACAGTTAATTGAACTGAACCGTATGCCCTTCTTCGCACATGCAACTAAAACATGAACCGTGTTTGATGCATACGTCATCGCAAACGTTTTATACATTTTTGACGGTTTTCATACACCACCGTTTGCGATTATTGCATCGCACACAGTTTCTCGAAGGGTCTCCGATCGTAGTGTCGCGTTAGCAGCATCCTGCAGTAGTGACCATACCTTCCTATATGCGGTATTTACCTGTCGTTCCTAGTAAATTTGCAAGTGCCAAGCTCTAAAACTTCAAATGATAATCTGTTTTGTATGCTCGAATAGCTCGTGTACCAACTAGGGCTGTCTATATCTTCCATGCTAGGTGGGTTATTCTCACGATGAGTTGACTCCGCTCATCATTCACGAGAAAATGGTTAACCAGGATGCCCAGTCTCATGCTCAAATCAAATCAAAATAATTGCAAACAAAACTCCCCCAGGACTATTGTTAGTTTGACGGTACCCGTTGTTTCGGACTAGCCGTGGAGTGTGCTTGTTGGTGGTGGGGGAGTATAAACGTTACCATTCTGTTTGGGAACCGCCTATAATGTATATAGCATGGAAGATACTGATATCTCTTGGTTGTTATGTTGACAATAAAGCATTCCTCTCCAAATATTATGTGTCTCTGTTTCAAAAACTCGAGCTCTGGCACCTCTGCAAATCCCCGCTTCCCTTTGTGAAGGGCCTATCTATTTACTTTTATTGCTGAGTCATCATCCTCTTATAAAAAGCACCAGTTAGAGAGCACCACTGTCATCTGTATGCATTGTTATTAATTTATATTGAGTATGACTGTGACTAGATCTCTTTTACCATGAATTATAGTGTCTAGTCAGTCCTTGATCTTCAGGGGTGTTCTGCATTTATGTTTTGCGGTCTCAGAAAGGGCTAGCGAGATACCATCTTGTTATATCATATCATGATTGTTTTGAGAAAGTGTTGTGATCCGAGTGTCGGGGAAGCTGATCGTGACCCACGAACACCTATGGGACCGGCGGACCGAGCCCCTTTTGGTTCAGTGGGGGGCGGAGATTGCACGAAGAGCAGATCAAGGCGATGCACACGAGCAGTTTACCTAGCTTCGGAGCTCTCCGGAGAGATAATACTCCTACTGCTGCTTGTCTGATTATCTTGTGTTCTTGCTAGGGAGCAATGAGAGCTACAAAACCTAGTTTGAGTGTCTCTAGTCTCGAATGAGTCGAACCAGCCGAACCCCTTCTACGTTGCGCATGGGCCTCCTTTTATAGGCTCAAGGGGTCACCACAGGTGGCAACGTAAACAAGGGGAAAATGGGAAAATGAGTTGCGGTTGGTACAGCTACTTTGTACAGTGTATTCTACCTAACTCTAACGGCAAGGAAAAAAAGCATTAAATGCCCCTCCATGTCGCTTAAACAGTGCAGAAAGGGACCGTCAGGGGCGCCACCGCTTGCCACGATGGCACCCCTGTCAGCGCCGCTTACCGCTGCTCTCCGCTGGCTGCACAACCTCTTGACACGCACGCCTGGAATGGCTCCATGGCGACACGTTGGTGGATGAGCCGGAGCGGAGATGAAGAGAGTTGCTGCGCGGCAAGCACCTTGCCGCGGCTGAATCCTTCGTCGCTCGGGGCTTGTCGCTCACCAAGCCTTCCGGCAAGCTCCTCTTGCCGGGGTCTTGTCTTCTGCGGGCCTTGAGTGGCCTTCCTGGCAAGCTCCTCTTGCCGGGGCCTTGTTTCCGTGGCTTAAATACTTTGTTCTTGAATGGTTCCAAAGGAACCACGGATGACTTTGGCGGTCACTAGGCAAGCCTTGCCGCGGGGTGCTGCGACTGCCCGTGCACGAGTTCGGGATACTAGGGTACCCCTACTATAGTACACCGACAGGAGCCCCCGGGCCCGAGCCAGACACGGTGCCCGGCGCTGTTGGGCCAGGCCCAAAACAGTGCACGGGCACGCGCGGCCTAGATCACGCAGTTACTTGCTCCGGACCCACCATGTCCCCACTTAACAGCAGACGCGTCGAGCGTGGCATCGTGGGAGAGATCGTGGGGGCTTTCTTTAATTGGAAGCGGGCGTCCGCCCCTCTACCTCCTTATAAACAGGGGAATCAGGGGCAGGTCGCCCACCTCGCCATTTGCTGTCCCATCTTGAAAACCACCGTCGCTCCCCCTTTCTTCTCTAGCCTGAAGAGAGCAACGCTCCACCCCCCTTCGCCACCAACGCCATCAACGCCGTCGGTCTCCTCCACCACCTCCGCCATGGCTCAAAGTCGACAAGGGAAGGGCGTGAAGTCGGCCGAGCGCAGCGGCTCATGGCGCTGCGAAAGGAGCGGGCCCTCTTCCCCCCTTAGCTCGACGCGAAGGAGCTGAGAGAGGGCTACTACCTCTTCTGGTCGACGGAGACGCGGGCGCACCCGCGCACGAAGGTACTCTCCGCCGCCGATCGAGTCAGCTTGAGCGGTACCCCTTCTTCGCTCTTCTTCTGTGCGGGCTCGCCCGCCTTCTCTGAGTTCTTTTGCGATATCATGAACACCTACGGGTTTCGCCTCCTTGATTTCACCCCCAACGCTGTCCTGACCATGGCGGTTTTCGCACACCTCTGCGAAAACTTTGTCGGAGTCCACCCAAACGTAGCCCTTTTCCGCCACTTCTTCATGCCTCGCGTTGAGAGAGGAGAGCCACTTGCCGGAGGGATTGCTTGGATCTCCAGGATCGGCAAGAAAGAATCCTATCTGGAAGGAGAGCTCCGCAGCAAGTGGGAGGAGTGGAGAGACGATTGGTGTTGGATCGTTGAGGAGAACCCGCAGCCCTTCACTGCCCAGCGCCAAACTCCCATAGTGCGCGGCAACGATTGGAGCAACTTGGCGCCGGAGGATGCTAGGTTGAAGATAGCTGTGACCCGGATCTTGCGCCTCAGGCTTGCCGGACTCACCGAGGCGCAGTTGGCGCAGATTTCCTTCGCCGCCGCATCGCTCCCTTGCAGGAGAGGAGGAGACCTGCTTGGGAGTTCCAAAACCCGACGGATATCATGAGGTTGCGCCCGGGCCTTAACTGGAATTTCACCGTCTTGGAGTTGGACGCAATGCTTCTGGAGTTGTTCAAGCACGACCCCGATCACCCCGAGTGGTTTATGTTGCCGAGGGGGGTCGTCCCATTGTGCAACAATTCTTCGCTCGACCGCATTCGCGCCATGATGCCCTTGTGCGATTCGCATGGGATCGTTCCAACCTGGCAAGAGCCTGCGGACGACGTCGTGCGGCAGTTCTTCGATAGCTTGGTAGAAGTGCCGATCCGCGCCGACGAGCAGAAGTGGCTCACCCGCGACACCACCGACACCGAGATGCAGCGCATCGCCACCAGGCTGGAGGAGGCGGCAGCAGCTGCTGCCGCTGGCGAATTCGGGTTCACCGTGGAGGAGGCAGAGGCAGCCGAGGCGGCAAGCCTTGCCGATCGAGAGGAGCTTGCCGGCGAGGAGGAGCAGGCCGAGCCCGAAGTTGAGCCGAGCGAGTCCGCCGAGGGCGCCTCCTCCACACCTTCAAGTAGCTTGCCGCGAGCGGAGCCCACAGCCCCACCAAGAAGGCGTCTCCGCAAGGCCGGGGAAGTGACGGGGCGGCAGACGGGCCAACAGCCGCAGCGCCGTGCGACGCGCTCCACCGCGGCAAGCACTGTTGCCGCGGGAGCGCCTCACACTGCTGCAACAACTGAGGCGGGATCCTCTCAGGCCACCACTGCCACCCCCACCAAGCGGTCAAGAGAGCCCACTCCTCCGCCTCTTCGCACCGGAGGCGAGCCGGAATTTGATCTCTCCGCGCCCAGCTCCGACGAGGAAGAAGAAGAAGAGTAAGTCTCTATGCTGTGCTTGTATTTCTTCAATTTGGTTGTCTTGTCTTGTATCTGATTTGCTTCATTCTGAACTCTTTCCTTTTTCAGGACGCTGGTCCAGAGAGCGTCGAAGAGAGCCAAGACCCCGGTGGTTGTCATCAAAGACGATCCCCCCGTGGCGACAGGAGGCGCGTCCGAGACCCCCTTGCCGGATCCGGCAACCCTTCCTCAAAGCAGCCCCCAGCACAGCCCCCAGCGTAAGTATTTGGTTTATTTCTTACGGTTAGGTGTGCATGGGTGCTCCTTCTTTGCTGATATCTGACTTGTTGATTTGTGTAGGAGCAGAGCAGCCTCATCAGGAGGGCTCGGAAGCCGCTCCCGAAATACCATCTGCTTCAACTCGCGCGCCAAGGAGAATTCCCGACAAGGGCGCTCTCCGGCAAGGGATGCTTCTCCGACAAGGGAGTCTTCTCTGCCAAGGGACATCACCAGTGATCCTCCGGTGGTCGAGACCATGGCTGCAGACCCCATCGCAGGTAATCTTCTTGCTTGAAAATTTCCCTTGGGCTCTTTTTCTTCTGTTTTCTTTTGAAAATTTGCTTGATCGTTCTTTCTTTTTCGATCGTCGATCCATCTGCGGAGAGCCGATGGAGACCGAGTTCGCGGCGAGAGGAGGGCCAAGGCGATCTTGACGACGCCGCCGCCATGGAGGAAGAGACTGGCGCCGATGGGTCCGCCGGCGAAGAGGCCGCCAAGGCTGCCGCCGCAAAGGCCGGCGAGGGATCTGGCGATCGTACTGACGACCCTGAGGCCGCAGGAGCGCCAGGCGCTACACCGACCACCGATCCCTCCGCCACCGATGCAGCTTCAGGCTCCGAAGAGCCCCAGCCCGGCGCCTATCTGAAGGCGGCGACGGTGTCTTCATCAAGCTCCACAGGCGTCGAGCTCAGGCGCCCGGTCGAAGGGAGACCTTTGACGAAGCTGCTCGCCTCCGCTGGGCTGTCGCTGGTTGACGCGCCGAGCAGCAGCGATGGCGAGTCCGAGGAGGAGCGGCTCTTGAAGAAGCTGCTTGTCGCTCTACCGCGCCTCGACAAGCCAAGTTGGAGTCCCGGAGGCACTTGTCGCGAGGGCGGAGCAGACATGGAGAAGCGCGAAGAGCTCCGGGCGCCAATCAAGAAGCTCTCGGAATGTAGCGAAGAGCGGAGCAACTCTCCGAAGAGCGCACAGCCTTCATCCTTGAGAAGGCTGAGGTCGAGGAGCAGCAAAGGCTTGCCGGCGAGAAGCTATCTGCGCAAGAAGGCAAGCTGGCGCAGCGGAAGATCAACCTTGATAGCTATGAGGAAGAGCTTGCCGCGCGCGAGCAATCACTTGGCGGGGCTCTCAAGGAAGCAAAGGACGCTGCCGCAGCTGCCGAGGCTGCCAAGAAGGAGTTGGAGACAAAGTGGCGCTGCTGGAGGCCGCCTGCAGAAGAGCGGCGAAGAGCTTGCCGCGCTGAAGCACGAGCGCGAGAAGGACGCCTACACTCTTGGCGAGTTGCAGGGCCGTATCGCTGAGAGGATCAAAGAGCTCGATGTCGCCAAGGACTCCAAGGCAGATCTTGAGCTGAAGCTGACCACCCTGATGGAGACGCTGGATGGCGCCAAGGAGCGGGAGGTGGCCCTGTTGGAGACAATCAAGACCAACGAGGAGCTGCTGACGAGTGCCACGACTGCCCGGAACACCTTCAGAGAGAACGTGATGCACTGGATGGAGGGTCTTGTGGACACTGCCGCCGCCATTGACAAGGAGCTGATGGAGCTGGGGATGGTGGATCTTGGGTACTCTACCGACGAGCGCCTCCAACCCAGCGCCAAGCTCAGCCTGTTCCTCAAGGGCGTGGTGACGGCTCTCCAGCGACTCCGGGAAGATATCCCGAAACAGCTGGCTGAGGAATCGCGCCAGATCTGCGCAGGAGCTCTCCAGAAGGTGTTGATGAAGGTGGCCTTCCGCAATCCAGGCCTCAACCTCAACGGCGTCCTCAAATCCTTGCCGCCAGATGCCGATGTGGAGGCACTCAAAGCCCTTGTCGCACCCATTGTGGACAAGGTGGGCAAGATCAAGCGGGTTGATGGCGACCGCGTGGACTAGGCCACCAAATTTATCTTTCCCTTGTCGCTGCTGATCATGTTTAGGAGAACAATTTATTAGATCTGCGACAAGTTATTTTGTAATATACTCTATCTTAGGAAACGATTGCAATGTTATTTCCTTTACACGATTCCTTCCTTTGTATGTTTGTGCCCTACGCTTTCAGGGAACTTGTCGGCACGGGCACCTTCGCCATGAAGCGCCGAGTGCGGAACGTCAAGAGCTTCTTTGGCGGTGCCGCCTCCGACAAGCAACCTTGTCGCAACTGGTTGCAGCTCACTTAAATTGTTGAGCGGACTCGAAACAAAGTAAGGGCGTGACCAGCTACGAGTTGGTTCCTCCACGCAGTGTTTTCCATACAAAGTACTATCGTTCGAGGAAGATAACTTAAAAACTTAAAACTGATTGCTCAAAGTTTGGCAACTTAGCTTTTACTGTCGTTTGCTTCCGGCAAGGCGATACTTCCTCGGCGACGCTTGGTGGCCCACACCATTATCTTCTCCTCCCCGGCTAACTTGTGGGTGGATGAACCTTCCTTTCTTTGAGAAAGAGAAAGAAGAAAATAAAGTTATGGAGCCTTGTGGCTCGTTATTGCTTACGGGTGTGGATGCTGCACAAAATGTTAGATAACACATGCAAAAAACGGATTATGAAAGCATGTAGTTGACAAGTTGTGCGCAACACATGAGCTTTACTTATGCACGGGGTCTGCGCCCGGCTTTGTACAAAGGATTACATGCAACATCGGCAAGACTTGTACAAAAGGTGGTTGCGGAACAGGTTCCGCAACCGCGCCTCTATGGGTAAAACTTACGAAGATGCTCAATGGTCCAGAGTTGCTCACGGAATGCCATCTTCGGTCTCAAAGCGGACAGCGCCGTGCCTAGTGACTCGTTTCACCCGATAAGGGCCTTCCCACTTCAAGGCCAACTTGTTGGAATTCTTGGCGGACTGAACGCGCCAAGAACAAGGTCGCCTTCCTCGAAACTTCTGCGCTAACTTTATGGCTATGGTAGCGGCGCAAAGCTTGCTGGTAACGAGCAGCTCGTCAAAGACTCAAGACGGTCCTCCTCAAGGAGCAGCGCGTCATCTTGTCGCAGCCGCTCTTGCTCAAGCTCATCATAAGCGAGTAATCGAGGTGACCCGTATACGAGTTCCGCGGGGAGAACTGCCTCTGCTCCATAGACTAGAGCGAAAGGTGTCTGGCCAGTGGCTCGATTTGGCGTCGTCCTGATCGACCAAAGAACCACCGGCAGCTCCTCAATCCAGTTTCTTCCGCACTTGTGCAGCCTGTCGAAAGTTCTGGTCTTGAGTCCTCGCAGCACTTCAGCGTTTGCCCTCTCTGCTTGACCATTGCTTCTCGGATGAGCAACAGAAGCAAAGCAGACCTTGGCGCCAAGATCTTGGACGTACTGCATGAAGGTGCGACTCGTGAACTGTGTGCCGTTGTCGGTGATGATTCTGTTAGGAATCCCAAAACGGCAAACAATTGACCTGAAAAACTTGATCGCCGATCGTCTTTGTCACCTTCCTCATCGCTTCCACTTCCGCCACTTTGTGAACTTGTCGATTACAACGTACAAGTACTCAAAGCCCCGACGGCTCGGGAAAGGGGCCGAGGATGTCGAGCCCCTGACCGAAAATGGCGGGGATAAAGGGATCGTCTAGACAGCTTGAGCTGGCTGGTGTATCTGCTTGGAATGGAACCGCACGCTTCACACTTGGTTACTTGTGCGTTGCATCACGGAGGGCTGTCGGCGAAGAAACCTTGCCGTAAAGCTTTGCTTGCAAGTGCTCTTGCGCCAATGTGGTGACCACATATGCCTCCATGTATCTCTCGCCAACAGCTTCATCCATCTTCCCGGTGAATACACTTCAATTTCACACCGTTGAGTCTTCTTCTGTACAGCGTGTTGTCGACAAACTGATACATACTTGACTGCCGGGCTACTCTCTCCGCTTCTTCTTGCTCTTCGGGAAGTTCTCCTGTCTGAAGGAAATGGACAATCTTGTGTGCCCCTGTGGGAGCTTGCGGCTCGACAACAAGGACTAAAGGCACATCTGCTGCTGCGGGAACATCCGCTTCTCACGGCAAGAACCTGCGGCTCGGTCGGAGTTGATCTTCCCGGCAAGCTTGCCGAGCAAAACTTGTCGGGAGCGTCGCTTCAACGAAACAAACCCTAGGGCTTGTCGGAGCAGATCGCTCCTCAAAGACTCTTGGTGTTGATCTTGGGGACCTTCAGGGCGGCGGTTTGGGTAGCTCTGCCGGAAAATAGTCGCCAGAAATCAACTTCCTCTTCTTGTTCTGTCCAGTTGATGGCGTTATAGTTGGTTGAGTCAGCTTGAGCACAAAAATTCCTGGTTCCACAGGTAACTTGAGTGCGGCGCACTTTGACAGGCCATCAGCAATATCATTCTGTGCTCTTGGAACATGTTCCATTTGCTGGCCTTCAAAGTGCTCTTCTAGCTTTCTCACCTCATCAACGTAGGCTTCCATCAACGGACTCTGATAATCTTTGTTCACTTGGCGGACGACAAGCTGCGAGTCACCCCTGACAATGAGCTTCCTGATCCCAAGGTCCACTGCTATCCTGAGTCCGGCAAGCAAGCCTTCATACTCTGCAGTATTGTTTGTTGCTTGCTCCTTGGGAAAGTGCATTTGAACTATGTACTTGAGGTGTTCTCCGGTGGGTGCGATAAGCAGCACGCCGGCACCGGCGCCTTGCAGCGAGAAGGCACCGTCAAAGTACATCAGCCACTCTTTACTTGCCTCCTTGACGGGGATGCTCGTCTCCGGAATTTCTTCATCTCGTGTTGGCGTCCATTCTGCTATAAACTCTGCCAATGCTCTGCTCTGGATAGTTGAAGTGCTTTCAAACTTGAGGCCAAAGCTTGACAGTTCCAGTGCCCACTCGACAATCCTGCCTGTTGCTTCTGGATTTTGCAATATTCTCTTGGGAAAGCGAGTGACGACTGTTATCTCATGTGCTTGGAAGTAATGGCGCAGCTTTCTCGAGGCCATGAGGAGGCCGAAAAACAACTTCTGCACACCAGAGTACCTTGATCTAGCCCCCTGCAGAAGGGAACTGACAAAGTAGACTGGGCGCTGCACCATCCTTTTCTGCACCTTCTTGGAATCCTGCGCAGATACGTCCTTGTCGGGACCAGAGCTTGTCGGTGAAGCCCCCTGCTTGTCGCTGGATGCATCTGCCTTGGTTGCCGGCTCATCGTCTGCCTCCCTTTCCGCTACTAACGCAGCACTAACCACTTGATTGGTTGCCGCTATGTATAGCAGCAACTTCTCTTGTGGCCTAGGTGCGACAAGTATTGGAGTGGAGGACAGGTACCTCTTTAAGTCCTGCAGCGCAGCCTCCGCTTCAGGAGTCCATTTCATTGGACCTGCCTTTTTCAAAATCTTGAAAATGGCGGGGCGCCAGCAGACCTAGAGATAAACCTGCTTGAGAGCAGCCACGCAACCGCAAGTCTTCTTACATCCTTGACGCGCTTTGGTGCTTCAATCTGCTCAATGGCCTTGATCTTGTCGGGATTGGCTTCAATTCCCCGCTGAGACACGAAGAACCCGAGAAGCTTGCCGGAAGGGACTCCAAACACGCACTTCTCGGGGTTAAGCTTGAGGTTGATCTTGCGCAGATTTGCAAAGGTCTCATCTAAATCTTGAACCAGAGTTGCCCTGTCCTTGCTTTTGACCACTATGTCATCCATGTAGGCTTCTACATTTCTGTGCATTTGGGGCTCAAAAGCGTCATGGACTACTCTTGCAAACGTTGAACCAGCATTCTCTAGCCCAAAAGGCATCCGTACAAAACAGTAGGTGCTACATGGGGTGATGAATGCGGTTTTCTCTTCATCCTCCTCTGCCATGAAGATCTGATGATATCCCGAATATGCATCAAGAAATGAAAGCAAATCACATCCAGCCGTGGAGTCAACAATCTGGTCGATGCGTGGCAAGGGAAATGGGTCTTTGGGACAAGCTTTATTAACATCTGTGAAGTCAATACAAAGTCTCCATTTCCCATTTGCCTTGCGAACAACTACAGGATTGGCCAACCACGTGGATGGAGCACTCCTCGACAAGGCCTGCTGCTTCCAACTTCTTGATCTCTTCGCAATGAATTCTTGGCGCCCACTTGCCTGCTTCGACTTTCGCTTGACGGGCGCGCGATGAGGACAGACAGCTAAGTGATGCTCAATTACTTTCCGGGAACACGGGGATGTCGATGGTTGCCATGCAAACACGCCGACGTTCGCCCGCAGAAAGCAACGAGCGCCTTCCTATTTAGGGTCGAGTGGCACCGATGGTGAAGGTACCACCGGTGCGTCCTCCTTGGCGGGCACCTTCTTGGTCTTGGTGGAGCTGCCATCGTCTTCTTGCACTTGCCGGTGGAGCTCGATGGTGCGTCCTCGACGGTAGCGCAGCACTCCGAAGAGGTGCGCTTGCTGGAGTGGGCATCAGAGCTCTTGTCGGACAAAGTGGTCTTCTTCTTCCCCCCGGGAGCTTCAGCGGCAAGTGATTTGCTATCTGTCGCAGCTGCTGCCTCCCGGTAAATCTTGTCGGTGCAGATAAGAGCATCTTTCTTGTCGCCATGAACAGAAATGACACTTATCGGGCCTGGCATCTTGAGCAAGTTGTATGCATAATGAGAGGCTGCCATGAACTTGGCGAGTCTTTGGACGCCAAGTATCCCATTATAAGGCAATGGAAAATCAGCAACGTCGAACGTGACCCTCTCGATCCTGAAGTTTAGCTCGCTGCCAAATGTTACCGCAATGTGATCTTCCCTTCGCTTGCTCCTTCCTGGATTGATTCCTTGAACGTGCGGTCTCTTCGAGCTCACCGTCGAGGATTTGAAGCTTCCGGAGCACTGCGGAGGAGATCAGGTTTGCCGCCCCGCCGTCAACCAGCATCTTGGTGACCTTGAGGTTGCGGTTAGTTGGTGAGACCAACATCGGCAAGCACCGACCGCAGATTATGCGATCAGGGTGGTCCTCAATATCAAAGATGATAGGCGTCTTGGACCACTTGAGAGGCTGCGTGACTCTACGGATGGTTCTGCTGCATTAACCTCCCGCATCCATTGCTTGAGTTGGCGGTGTGAGGTATGCAGAGAAGCACCGCCACAACGCAGAGGACCTCTGTAGCTTCGAAACTCATGCTCATTGGTCTCGTCATCTTCCATATCTTCATCGTCGTCGCTCATCTTCATCCTTGTCGCGCGGCTGGGAGGTCTGTCTCCTTGCCGCTGCTTGGCCTTGCCAAGGCGTCCTCCCGGCCGGTCGCTTGCTAACTCCCCAAGACCTTCCTGGCCTTCTCCTTGTCGCGCCTTTCGTACTCAGCCTTCTGCTGTTCAACAAGCTGCTCAACCCTCTTGCAGCTCTGGAGGTCAGGGCCCTTGGTGCGGTGGATCTTGCAGTACTGTTTGTTGGAGCTGTCCTGCTTGTCGGCGGCTGCCACAGCTTGGCGATCAGTGCCAGTGGCAACCTCCTTGCCGGAGCCACCATCTTTGGCTTTCTTGGCGGCACCACCGTTGCCGGACTGCTCGACAACTAGCACCTCTTTGCCCTTCTTCTTTCTGTTATTTCGCCGCCGGCTCTTTTTCGCCGGGGCGGTCTCCTCACTATCAGATCCTGCTTCTGCATTCTCTCCTGGGAGTCTTCTTCCTTCCTCAGCACGTGCACACTTGTCGGCCAAGGCATACAGCTCACTGACTTCCTTGACTTTGCACATCGCCATCTCCTCCCTCATCCTGCGGTTCCGCATGTTCTGATGAAACGCGCTGATCACCGCGGCAGGGTGGACATCTGGGATGTTGTAGTGCACACGGCTGAATCTCTGGATGAACTTGCGCAGGGACTCTCCTTCCTTCTGGGCGAGCAGATGAAGGTCGCTCTCTTGGCCATGAGGCTTGTGGCCGCCCGTGAAGGCGCCGACAAACTGATGGCATAGATCTGCCCAAGAAGATATGGAGCTGTCCGGCAAGTGCATGAGCCAAGATCTGACATTTGGCTTGAGTACCAGCGGGAAGTAGTTGGCGAGGATCTTGTCGTCTCGTCCCCCTGCAGCTTGCACCGCGATGGTGTAGATGCTGAGGAACTCCGACGGATGCGTCCTGCCATCATACTTCTCTGGCACGTCTGGCTTGAAATTTTTCTTGTCGGGCCACTGGACCTGCCGCAGCTCATGAGTGAACGCAGGGCAACCTACCGCGTACGGCAAGTCACCTGGTTCCCCTGGCGCATGCACGTCGACAGAGGGCCCAGCGCGCTGATCGGATTGACGCCGCGCTTCTCTTCGACGCTCGTTGCGAGTTCGAGCGTCTTCTTGTTGCCGTCCTTGAAGAACTTGGCGCTGGTCACGGCGAGCTCGTGGATCCGATGAAGCGGTGGAGTCGCTGTCGAGGTGGATCCGACGAGTCGGCGATCTTGGCCTTCGGGATGGAGAGTGCATGGTGGTTGCACCCCCACAGGTCTCGTCGCCACCGGCTCGTGCCTTGTCGCCCCGTCGCGGCAGCGGTGTGCTTGGTTGCCGCGGAACGTCGCCGTTGGCAAAGCCGATGAGACTCTGAATGGTGGCCCTCCATTCGTCGACCTTGTCTGCTGTTGGAGGGTAATCCAGGAGCAGTTGAGCTCGCGCCAAAGCTTCTGCTTGAGTGGTGGGTGGCAATGGTGAAGGGTGCGAGGAGCGGGATATGCTCGGACTTCTAAATATGTTAGAAGGAGCAGTATCCCGTCCAGGCGACCGTGCCCCACTCGCACCAGCTTGTTGGCGCGCAAGCTGTTCTTGAGCGTCCCCGGATCCACCAGCTCGATCTTGGCCCAACGAACGCATGGCGCTGCGAGCACCATGACGCTGTCAGTCTCGCGCCTCCTGAGATGGACGCGGTACGTGTACGGACGCCGAGGTTTGCGCCACCTTGTCCTTGGACTTAGCAGCGACACAGGCTCCCTCGTCGACGTCCGCTCTCCCGCCGGCGTCTTCCCCACCACTCGTCGGCTCCGGTGGTGGTGGGTTTGACGCGGACGGCTCTGCTGCCGCCGAAGCCTTCTTCTTCGGTGGCATGTTGATGAAGATGATGAAGATGTTGCTCGTGTGAACGCCGGATCAAGTTCACACAGCCTCGACGCCCCCTACCTGGCGCGCCAAGCCAAAGATGTCGGGGAAGCTGATCGTGACCCACGAACACCTATGGGATCGGCAGACCGAGCCCCTTTTGGTTCGGTGGGGGGCGGAGCTTGCACGAAGAGCAGATCGAGGCGATGCACACGAGCAGTTTGCCCAGCTTCGGACCTCTCCGGAGAGATAATACTCCTACTGCTGCTTGTCTGATTATCTTGTGTTCTTGCTAGGGAGCAATGAGAGCTACAAAACCTAGTTTGAGTGTCTCTAGTCTCGAATGAGTCGAACCAGCCGAACCCCTTCTACGTTGCGCATGGGCCTCCTTTTATAGGCTCAAGGGGTCACCATAGGTGGCAACGTAAACAAGGGCAAAATGGGAAAATGAGTTGCGGTTGGTACAGCTACTTTGTACAGTGTATTCTACCTAACTCTGACGGCAAGGGACAAAAGCATTAAATGCCCGTCCATGTCGCCTAAACAGTGCAAAAAGGGACCGTCAGGGGCGCCACCGCTTGCCACGATGGCACCCCTGTCAGCGCCGCTTACCGCTGCTCTCCGCTGGCTGCACAGCCTCTTAACACACACGCCTGGAATGGCTCCATGGCGACACGTTGGTGGATGAGCTGGAGCGGAGATGAAGAGAGGTTGCCTGCCGCGGCAAGCACCTTGCCGCGGCTGAATCCTTGTCGTGCTCGGGAGCTTGTCGCTCACCAAGCCTTCCCGGCAAGCTCCTCTTGCCGGGGTCTTGTCTTCTGCGGGCCTTGAGTGGCCTTGTTTCCGTGGCTTAAATACTTTGTTCTTGAATGGTTCCAAAGGAACCACGGAGGACTTTGGCGGTCACTAGGCAAGCCTTGCCGCGGGGTGCTGCGACTGCCCGTGCACGAGTTCGGGATACTAGGGTAACCCTACTCTAGTACACCGACACCGAGATTTATAATTATTGCTCGCTAGTTGATTATGCCATTGATATGAGTAACTATGAGACCTAAACATTATTGTGAATATGGTTAGTTCATAATATTTGCTGAAAACTTGAATGCTGGCTTTACATATTTGCAACAACAAGATCAAACGGAGTTTGTAAAAGTTTTTATTTATCACTTTCAGTTTGTCAATTGAATTTCTTGAGGACAAGCAATGGGTTAAGCTTGGGGGAGTTGATATGTCTCCATCGTATCTACTTCTAAAAACTCTTTTGCCCTTGTTTTGGACTCTAACTTGCATGATTTACCATGTAATCAAGTTAGTTTTGTTAGGGTTTGATCCCTAGTATCCACTATGTTCTAAGATTGATGTTGCTATGACTTTGCTATGCTTAATGCTTGTCACTAGGGCCCGAGTGCCATGATTTCAGATCTGAACCTATTATGTTTTCATGAATATATTTGTGTTCTTGATCCTATCTTGCAAGTCAATAGTCACCTACTATGTGTTATGATCCGGCAACCCCGGAGTGACAATAGTCGGGACACTTCCTGGTGATGACCGTAGTTTGACGAGTTCATGTATTCACTAAGTGCTAATGCTTTGGTCCAGTAATCTATTAAAAGGAGGCCTTAATATCCCTTAATTTCCGTTAGGACCCCGCTGCCACGGGAGGGTAGGAAAAAAGATGTCATGCAAGTTCTTTTCCATAAGCACGTATGACTATATTCGAAATACATGCCTACATTATATTGATGAATTGGAGCTAGTTCTGTGTCACCCTATGTTATAACTGTTGCATGATGAATGCCTTCCGATATAATTATCCATCATTGATCCATTGCCTACAAGCTTTTCGCATATTGATCTTTGCTAAGTTATTTTTCCGTTGCCACTGTTACGATTGCTACAAAACTGCTACTGTTGCTTTTGCTACTATTACCGCTACTTCCATACTACTTTGCTACTAAATATTTCGCTGCAGATATTAAGTCTTTCAGGTGTGGTTGAATTGACAACTCAACTTCTAATACTTGAGAATATTCTTTGGCTCCCCTTGCGTCGAATCAATAAATTTGGGGTGAATACTCTACCCTAAAAAACCGTTGTGATCCCCTATACTTGTGGGTTATCAAGACCTTTTTCTGGCGCCGTTGCGGGAGAGCATAGCTCTATTCTCTGGGTCACTTGGGATTTATATCTGTTGATCACTATGAGGAATTTGAAAGATCAAAGAACTAAGATTTTTCCCTCAACTACAAGCGGAGGTAAGGAACTGCCATCTAGCTCTACACTTGATTCTCCTTCTGTTTTGAGTAAACTTGCAACACCTAGACCTGCTATTGATTCCGATATGTCACATGTTATTGACGATGCCACTTTTTCTATGCATGATGCTGATGATGAAACTACTTCTCCACTTGATAATACTGTGCCACTTGGTGAATTTCTTGATGAACGACTTGCTAGGCTTAGAGAGAATGAAATTATTGAAACTGTTGATTTAATTGAAACTGAAGATTATGATTCTCCCCTAGATATGAATTGCCTGTTGTACCTAAGGGTTATGTTATGGATGAAGAAACTGCTAGAGACTTCTTTGCTTGCAATGATAGAGAGGATCTTAAGAAATTGTTAGCTAAGCTGAAAGAAAAATCCTTGAATGCCATAATGAAATATGGTCCCAATTTTGCTACCTCACCTATCTTTGTTACTGATAAGGATTATGAATTCTCTGTTGATCCTGAGTTAATTACTTTGGTTGAATCCGATCCTTTCTATGGTTATGAATCTGAAACTGTTGTGGCACATCTTACTAAATTGAATAATATAGCCACCCTATTTGCTCATGAGGAAATAATTCGCTATTACTATATTCTTAAGTTGTTTCCTTTCTCATTAAAGGGTGATGCTAAGTTATGGTTTAATTCTCTTGCTTCTGGTTGTGTGCATAGTCCCCAGGACATGATTTACTACTTCTCTGCCAAATATTTCCCCGATCATAAGAAACAAGCTGCTTTAAGGGAAATATTTAACTTTGTGCAAATTGAAGAAGAGAGTCTCCCACAAGCTTGGGGGAGGCTTCTCCAATTGATTAATGCTTTGCCTAATAATCCTCTCAAGAAAAATAAAATACTTGATATCTTTTATAATGTACTAACCGATGCTTCCAGAGACCACCTGGATAGTTGTGCTGGTTGTATTTTCAGGGAAAGAACGTTTGAGCAAGCTGAATTTCTATTGAATAATATATTGAGTAGTGATAATGATTGGAAACTTCCCGAACCAACTCCTAAGCCAACTCCGAAGAAAAGGGGTATTCTATTTCCCAGTCCTGAAGATATGCAAGAGGCAAAGAAATCTATGAAAGAAAACGGTATTAAAGCTAAAGATGTTAACAATTTACCGCCTATTGAAGAAATACATGGTTTTGATAACCTGACACAGGTAGTAGAGGTGAACTCTCTCCATATATTTGATGAAGGTGATATTCCTCATAATAAGTCTGCTAGTCAATGCTTGGATGAGTTTGATAATTTTATTGTTAAACAAGAAAACTTCAATGCTTATGTTAGTAGACAATTGAAACGTAATGCTTACATGCTTGACCACTTGGGTGATCATATGAGTAGAACTGTTAATGATCTTCAGCTTATTTGTAAACATGCTTCCATGGTTACAACTCAAGTAGAACAAGTACTTAAGGCACAAGATGATCTGCTTAATGATTTGAATAATAAGAATAATGATAATGTTGTCAGGGTTATGACTAGAGGTGGTAAAATGACCCAGGAACCTTTGTATCCTGAGGGCCATCCTAAGAGAGTTGAGAAAGATTCTCAGAGAATTAATACTGATACACCTAGTCATAGTAATAAAAAGAAAAAGAAAACTGATAGGACTTTGCATGCTAGTGAACCTGGTATAGGCACACCTGAGAATCCCAACGATATTTCTATTTCTGATGCTGAGACACAATCTGGTGATGAACATGAACCTAGTGATAATGTTAACAATGGTGTTCATGTTGATGCTCAACCTAGTAATGATAATGATGTAGAGATAGAACCTGCTGTTGATCTTGATAATCCACAATTAAAGAATCAACATTATGATAAGAGCGACCTCGTTGCTAGGAAACATGGTAAGGAAAGAGAACCATGGGTTCAAAAACCCATGCCCTTTCCTCCTAAACCATCCAAGAAAAAGGATGAGGAGGATTTTGAGTGGTTTGCTAAATGATTAGACCTATATTTTTGCGTATGCGTTTGACTGATATGCTTAAAATGCCTCCTTATGCTAAGTACATGAAAGATATTGTTACTAATAAAACAAAGATACCGGAAGCTGAAATTTACACCATGCTTGCTAATTATACTCTTAATGGTGGAATACCAAAGAAACTGGGAGACCCAGGAGTACCAACTATACCATGCTCCATTAAAAGAAACTATGTTAAAACTACTTTATGTGATCTTGGAGCCGATGTTAGTGTTATGCCTTTCTCTTTGTATTGTAGACTTGAATAGAATAAGTTGACACATACTGAAATCTCTTTGCAAATGGCTGATAAATCAACTGCTATACCTATCGGTATTTGTGAGGATGTGCCTGTTGTGGTTGCAAACGTTACTATCTTAACGGACTTTGTTATTATTGATATTCCCGAGGACGACAGTATGTCGATCATCCTTGGTAGACCCTTTTTGAATACTGCATGGAATGATATTAATTGCAACAAAGGCAATGTCACTTTTCATGTTAACGGTATTGAGCATACGATAAACTTCCCGAAGAAACAACCTCAAGTTCATAGTATCAATTCTATTGAAAAAATTTCAACTATTATTATTGGAGGTTTTGAATTTCCTCTTCCTACTGTCAAAAAGAAATATGATATTCTTATTTTTGGGGAAATGCATATCCCCGTTGAGGTAACCTAGTGTTATTCGAAAATTCTCTGGTTTCATGTCACTCAGAAGAAGTTTGTTAATAAGACTTGATCAACCTTGTTAATGGATTCCTTTTGATAAGCATGAGATGGATGAATTTAGAAGGCACAACTCTCTGTACCCATCTTTTACTCTCTGTTATTTAGATTAAATAAAGCAAAAATAGTATTTTATGTCTGTTTTCTGAATTATCCGTGCAATAAAAAAATGTCTCGAAAATAAAAGTTCTCCAAATGCCCTGGAAATTTGGTATGATTTTTTATAGAATCTTTGAGAATTTATGGCACTGAGAACACACCAGGGGCCTCACCATCTAGCCACAAGGGTCGAGGGCGCACCCCTGTCCTTGTGGGCCCCACGTGGCTCCCCCCCCCACTTATTCCAGCACCCATCCACTCCTTCTTCCTCTAGAAAAAATCACTCCATATCTCAAAATCGTGTTCTTGCTCATTTTGCTGCCATTTTCGATCGCCTTGCTGAAAGCTCCATTCACAAAACTGCTTTGGGGGATTGTTCTTCGGTATGTGACTCCTCCAATGGTCCAATTAGTTTTTGTTCTAGTGCTTTATTTATTGCAAATTTTTGCTGCTGTGGTGACCTTGTTCTTGAGCTTGCATGTCAAATTTATATGGTCCAAAGTAGTTTTGATGCATGATATCTCCTCTAGGCACTTGTAGGAGTATTTGTTATCAATTTTGTTGAGTTTGGTTCACTTTTATTTTGAGTCACTAAAATTTTCAGAAATTTTCAGAGGAAGAAAAATGTATATGAGAATTTATCAAGGTGGTTCTTCGAGGAAGCAAGCACCGAGGCTCGCGATACGCAAACCAGACCTTGAACCACCAAGGGAAGCTCAAGTGCAGCCTTGTGAATGGCCATCGGATGAATTTATGGTTCGTGCAGGTTTCAAGGATGAGTTCTATACATACGTACAAAATGCCAGCCTTGAGGTTTTCTTGTCAGACAAGTGCCTACAATATTATTATCTCGCCAATTCCTTTGTGCGGAGGTTTGAGTTTTCATCTAAGCGTAATACTCATACTGTCTTGTTTGATCTTTATGATGGATCTTATACCATGAACCTAGAAGATTTTTGTGATGCATGCAAAATTCCACAATGGGGCATTCTTAGTTAGCCTCATAAATCTGAATATAGTGATTTCCTTGCTAGCATCACCGTGGGGAAACTAGAAATATCACACAAGCCACCATAGGGAGCATTCACTTTCCCTATGGGGCCCACTAGGCACCAGGCCGCGCTAGAGGCCCCTGGCGCGCCCTGGTGGGTAGTGGGGCCCACAAGCACCCCCTTAACCGACTAGCAGCTCTATAAATGCTCTAAAATCCCCAAAACCCTACGGGAGTCGAGAGATCAGAGGTTCCACCGCCGCAAGTTAAGAACCACGAGATCCAATCTAGAGGCCTTTTCCGGCACTCTGCCGGAGGGGTCAACGATCACAGATGGGTTCTTCATCATCACCCTTGCCCCTCCGATGATGCGCGAGTAGTTTACTACAGACCTACGGTCCATAGGTAGTAGCTAGATGGCTTCTTCCCTCTTTTTGATCTTCAATACAATGTTCTCCTTGATGTTCTTGGAGATCTATTTGATTTATTGACTTTTTGCAGTGTGCTTGTTGGGATTCGATGAATTGTGAGTTTATGATCAGATCTATCTATGAATATAATTTGAGTCTTTGCTGAACTCTTTTATGCATGATTGTTATAGCCTCGTATTGGTTCTCTGAAACTTTGGTTTGGTTTGGCCAACTAGATTGATTTTTCTTGCCATGGGAAGAGGTGCTTTGTGACGGGTTCGATCTTGCGGTGCTCAATCTCAATGACAGAAAGAGACATGACACTCATGTATCATTGACATTAAGGATGAAAATATGGGGTGTATTCCTACATGAATAGATCTTGTCTACATCATCCCATCGTTCTTATTGCATTACTCTGTTTTCCATGAACTTAATACACTAGATGCATGATGGATAGCGGTCGATGTGTCGAGTAATAGTAGTAGATGCAGGTAGGAGTCAGTCTACTAATATTGGACGTGATGCCTATATACATGATCATTTCCTTGGATATTGTCATAACTATTCACTTTTCTATCAATTGCCCAACAACAATTTGTTTACCCATAGTGTGCTATTTTCTTGAGAGAAGCCTCTAGTGAAATCTACGACCCCCGGGTCTATTTCCTATCTTATAAAAACCAAAAATACCTTGATGCAATTTTTCTTTATTTATTTTATTCTATGTTTTTGTTAGATCTATTTATCCAATCTCATACAATTCAGTCTATCTCAATACCGAGGAGGGATTGACAACCCCTCTTACCCGTTTGGTTACAAGTATTTGTTATTTGTGTGCAGGTGATGTTTACATAGTGCGGGTGGATCGTCCTACTAGATTGATAACCTTGGTTACATAATTGAGGGAAATTCTTACCATTGTTGTGCTGCATCATCCTCTCCTCTTCGGGGAAATACCAATGTAGATACAAGCAATCAGGAAGAATTTCTGGCGCCGTTGCCGGGAGGATCAAGTCTTCCGTTCACGTGTTAAAACAATCTCTGGCACCGGGGAGACTTCATCAACATCTATCAAGTACCCAATCACAAATTTCATCTCCTTTCAATTTACTTTATTTTCCATTTGCCTCTCGTTTTCATCTCCGCCACTTCTAAAACATTTTCAGAAAAACACAAAAATATTTGCCTTCTTTTCGTTTGCCTTTTTCTCATTTGATCTTTTGTTTTCTCATGATCTTGCTTGCCTATTTTATCTCTATGGCTAGTTCTTCCCCTACTAGGTGTACCCCCGAGAATGAAGTTCTCAATTTTAAGCAAAGGGGAGGAGAGAATTTAAAAGATGCTTGGTATAGAATTTGTGATGCTCATAATAGATCTATTCGAAATCAATCCACTACTATTCTTCTTTGCAATTTCTATGTGGGCATTACTACTTGGTATAGATTGTTTTCTTGATACTATCACCGGTAGAAATTTATTGATGTGTCCCCCTTTGGATGCTTTTAATGCTATGGGAAAATTAGTGGGATCACCCCTATCATTATCAATGAAACGGTTTTAACTCTTGAGCATGTTTTGAAAAGGCTAGATGCTATTGAAAAGAAAATGCTCACCGAAGAACTTGTTTAAAATTTGGATAAAAGGGTACATAATCTTGCTAATAAAATTGGGTCGAAGGTAGGAGATACCATTAAATTACTAAAAGAGAAAAAAACCGTAGCTAACGAAAGGGTAGAAGAGAGTCCTGCTCGGATTGATAAATTGGAATACATTTCTAGTAACTTGTGCTTAGCTTTTTCTTCCATTAAAACTATTAAAAAACTTTTGCAAATCTACACATTTTCCTAAGAACAAGGGTGCCATCTCTAGCAGCAACAGTGAAGACCTTAAAATGATTAGTATTGACCCCAACTTTGTTGAACTGATAAAAAGTCCTACTTGTAAGAATGAATTCTTCAATTTTATTCCTAGGAGCGTGATTATTGAAACTATGCATGATATATCTCTGAGAAATTTTGGTTTGTGTGATTGAGGAGTTGGACACCATAGATGACAGTACTTGAATCTATGCATTATGCCTAGCTAGGGGCATAAAACAACAGCGCTTGTTGGGAGGCAACCCAATGAATAAAATAAATTTCCCCTTTTTATTTTTGTTCTTTTGTGTTTGCACAATTATTCTACTGTTATTATTGTTTTTTATGTTTTAGTTAGTGTTTGTGTCAAGTAAAGCCTTTAGGCTCATGTTGGGTGATAGTTGATTTGATCTTGTTGAAAACATAAACTTTTGCGTCCAGTAGCAGCATTTTGAAAATTCGCAGAAGCGATGAAAAATTCTGAATTTTTTTACACAAGATTGATATACAAGTTCCCTACGTTGTCCTAATTTTTCATAATTGTTGGAGTTACAGAAATATGAGCAAAATTTCTGTAACTCCAAGTTCCCTACGTTGTCCTAATTTTACACAAGACTGTTCTGTTTTTACACAAGACTGTTCTGTTTTTGACAGATTTTGTTTTCGTTGGTTGTGTGCTTATTTTGATGAATCTATGGATTGTATCGGGGGGGGGGGGTATAAGCCATGGTAAAGTTAGAATACAATAGGTATAATGCAATAAAAAAATACGAATGGGTTTGAAACAATACTTAAAGTAAATATTGGTTTTCTTATACTAACGGACCTCACGAAGGTTTTTGTTAAGTTTTATGTGATTGAAGTTTTCAAGTTTTGGGTGAGATCACGATGGATGAAGGAATAAGGAGTGAAAAGAGCCTAAGCTTGGGGATGCCCATGGCACCCCAAGGTAATATTCAAGGATTACCAAGCAACTAAGCTTGGAGATGGTCCGGAAGGCATCCCTCTTATTTCTAACGACCATCGTGTGACGCCCTCGATTCAATCATACATTAATCATACACGCAAATGTGTACGATTGAGATCAAGGACTCACGGGAAGATATCACAACACAACTCTAGACACAAATTAAAATAATACAAGCTTTATATTACAAGCCATGGGCCTCGAGGGCTCGAATACATAAGCTCGAATACACAAGAGTCAGCGGAAGCAACAATATCTGAGTACAGACATAAGTTAGACAAGTTTTCCTTAATAAGGCTAGCACAAAAGCATCTATGATCGAAAAGGAAAAGCCTCCTGCCTGGGAGCCTCCTAACTACTCCTAGTCGGCGGCGGCCTCCACGTAGTAGTAAGATCGGCGGTGGCATCTGGCTCCTGGGCTCCGACATCTGGCTGCATCAACCGGAAAGAAGAAGAAAGGGGGAAAAGGGGAGCAAAGCAACCGTGAGTACTCATCCAAAGTACTCGCAAGCAAGGAACTACACTACATATGCATCGGTATCAATGAAATGGGCTGTATATGTGGACTGAACTGCAGAAATGCCAGAATAGAGGGGAGAACATAGCTATCGAAGACTAGCATCTTCTAGGAACCACCATCTTGCAGCAACAGGAGGGAGTAGAGTAGCATAAAGTAAAGTAGTAGTAGTGTTATCAACCTCGGCCAGAGATCCTTTCTCGACTCCCTGCGAGAAAGCAATCCCAGAGCCATACTATCCATTTCTCATATCCATGTCTCATCTCAAGTATCCAGTTCTAGTTGTATCGATCAGGATACAACTCCGAGTGTCCGTTACCGTAGCACATGCTATTGATAGATGTTTTCTTCCCTGCAGGGGTGCACCAACTTACCCATCACGCTCGATTAACTCCGGCCGGACACACTTTCCTGGGTCATGCCCGGC
Source organism: Aegilops longissima (assembly GCA_021605205.1). Classification (NCBI taxonomy): domain Eukaryota; kingdom Viridiplantae; phylum Streptophyta; class Magnoliopsida; order Poales; family Poaceae; genus Aegilops; species Aegilops longissima. Next base: position 499,697,606 of record CM038682.1, on the reverse strand, counting down.
CTCGGCCAAACAATACACCGCAACCCGACCTAGGCTTAATAGAGAGGTCAGCATGCCGGACTAAACCTATGCCCCCAGGAGTCATGGGCCATCGCCCCGGGTACTCCTGCACGTTGCGAACGCGACCGATGAGCAGACCTAGCTACCTCCTTCAAAAAGGCAGGTGCTTACCAGTCCAATCCAGCGCGCGTCGCTCAGTCGCTGACGTCTATTAAGCTTCGGCTGATGCATACGACGCAGAACGCCCATACTATGCCCACGTGATAGTTAGTGCTATCAGCCAGAGGCCCCTCGGATCAAATATCCAAATCGTGGTGGATTAGGAACGCGCGGTAACAAGCAAAGACTCACGAAAGATGTGACCCCGTCGCCCCGTCTCGAGGACTTGCGGCAAGGGCTAAGAATGCCCGGCCACGCCTTGTAATTATCTCGCGGGCACCCTCCAGGTCAACCCGACTCCTCATCACTCGCAAATATGCTCGCGCAGGTACCCCTCAGGGCCGACCCGTCTTTAGTAACATGGTTCAGTGTAAAGTCATAGTAACCATAGTAATGTGCGGTGCCGGGGCCTGGTTTTCGATCCCATTGGTCGGGTCTTCTGATAATCCAGCGGGGCAGTCAGGACAAAGTGGGGGTCTCTGATGGGTCTCTACCCAGCCTATACTAAATAGTTTAGGATAAGCAGGTAGGTAACAACAGCAGGTTACAATAAACAGGCTATGCATCAGAATAGGAGCAAACAATAACAGTAGCAAAATCTAATGCAAGCACGAGAGAATGGAATGGGCGATATCGGGATGATCAAAGGGGGGGGGGCTTGCCTGGTTGCTCAGACGAGAAGGAGGGTCGTCGGTGACGTAGTCGAACACAGGGGCAGCATCGGCGTCAGTCTCGAAGTCTACCAGAGAGAAGAGGGGGAAGAAGCAGTAAATACAAGCACACAAATGCATGACATGACAACAAGCAAAGCTAGGGTGTTCTAACGCAGGGCTATACGATATAGGTGAAGTGGGGAATTCAACCAGGAATGCTTTCCCGGTTCCGGACCTGTGTCAGACAGATGACCGGAGCGGGAATGTTCCATGTTCAGCTAGTTAGAGGCATCTAACAGGTAAATGGACCGTGTATCCGTATTCGTCACATTTTTCTGAGCAACTTTCATATATAAAGTTTTTCGATCCGAGCTACGGTTTATTTTCTATGAATTTTTAAAAAACTTAAACAAAATTCTGAAATTATTTAAGTTAACAGAAATGAAGTATTGCGTCAGCATGACGTCATAATGACATCAGCGGTCAACTCTGACCGCTGACCAGTCAAACAGGGCAGTGGGGCCCACCTGCGATAGACTCAACTAATTGAACATGTTTAATTAGACTAATCTAGTTCATTAGGCTAATTAAGCAAGATTAATTAAGTTAAAATAATTACCCAACTAGTTAATTAATTAACTAATTAATTATTTTTATTAAAAAAACCTTTTTTAATAAAAGCCAGGGCTCGTGGGGCCCGCTGGCAGTGGCATAAGGCCACCCCAGCGGAGCGGGTTAACGGGCGGAGGGATGGGCGTGGGCGCCCTGGGCATGGGCGAACCCAACCGGGCGCCGGAGACGGGAGGGCGCCGGCTGCGGTGAAGGCAGCAGGGCCCACGGGTGGCGGGGCACCGGCGCCGATGGCGAGGCCACACGGGGGGAGGAGCGGTGCGGGGCAGCAATGGCGGGGGCGGTCGGCATGGCGGCGGCTGCAGTCGGGCAGCAGCAAGAGCTGCGGCGGGGATCGACAGGAAGGGCGCGGCCAGATGGGCTTCGGGCAACAGGCGGCGGGGTGCGGCAAGCAGCAAGGGAGGGGTGGCACGGCCTCCAGCGTGGCCAGGCGTGGGTGGTGGCAGCGATAGCGAGCGAAGGCGGCCGAGCAACGGCAGAAGTGGCGGCTGCAAGCAACGGCAGAAGCGGCCGCGGGCGCGAAGCGGAGGCGAGCAACCGGGCGGACGAGCCACAGACGGCGGCAGCAGCAGCTGGGGGTTACAGGTGGCTTGGTCGCGGCAGGGCACGCGCAAGCGAGGCAGGGGCACAGGTGGAGCAGCAATGCAGGCGGGTGCGGAGGAGAAGAAGAGGGAGCGCGGGGCGTGGCCACGCCACAGACCGGGCAGCAGACAGGGACGGGCGCGAAGGGCAGCAAGGCGCCGAGGACTGCAATGGAGGGGAAATAAAGGGAGGGCGTGGCTCACCGAGAGTCGTAGGGGGTTGGCAGCGGGCTCGACCGGGGTTGGGATGGCCGGAGTCGACGACGAGGGCGGTGGCGTCCGAGGAGGGAGGAGATGGCATAGGCGTCACTGTGGCGCTTCCGGTCTCGCATTCGTGGGCACGGATGAAGTAGCAGACATTGGTGGATCGCTCCGGTACGGAGACGAGGCGAGGCAGCAATAGCCGCTACATGGGCGAGCTCGCGACGGCGTCGGTCGAGGCGGCCATGGCGGGAGAGGTTTTGGGGAGGAGGGGATCTGGGGCGAGCCCAGAGGGAAGCGGAGCGACAGAGGAGAGAGTGAGGTGCGGGGGAGAGAACCGAGGAGTCCCGGGCCTTATCCTCTCGCGGCGACGGCGACGAGGTGGTGCGATGGGAGCACGCCCGATGCGGCTAGGGTCGGGGCTACAGGGGAAGAAGGTGACCAGTGGGAGAAAAGGTCGGCCCGACTTGAATGGGCCAAGGCCCAGGGAAGGCAAGCGGGGGCGCTCTTTCTCTCACCTCTTATTTTACATTTTTTATGTTTTCTTTTATTTTCAGAAAGCAAAATAGTTTTATAAAACTAATCTTTCACCTAAAATACCATTTTAAATTAGACCACTGCTATAACTAACTTGGCACCAAAATAAAGTAGTTTAGTACTTTTACCAACTAGAAAGGCAATTAAATTATCGACTAGGACACCGTTTTATTTAGTTTAGGGCAGTGAAACACCTTATAAAAATGTTGGTTCACCACCAATAGTAACAAATGATTATTTGACACATGATGAGCATTTTAGATCTCATGTTTGTGAAATTTTGAATTTCACTTAGTAATTGAATTTGAATTCAAGGGGAATTTGAAAAGAGATAGGATCAAAGATGATCATGCACTGTTTAGCAAAAAGATTAGATTAAATCCAAGGGTTACTGTAGCATGATACTCGGGGTGTTACACATCGGTAATTTTACTTGGAGCCATATTTTTATTCGTCACATATCATGAGTTTTGCTTGGAGCGTCTTGTATTATATGAGTCATTTCTTGTTTTGTTTTTTAGTTTGTCACAATCATCCTTGCTGGACACACGTACTTGAGAGAGCCATAATTATGCTATGATTTGTTAGAATTGCTCTATGTTCTTCACTTATTTTTTTTAGCTATGGAATTGCTCTAGTACTTCACTTATATCTTTTTGAGCATGGTGGTGCTTTAATTTTGAACAAATCCTCTCATGCTTCACTTATATTATTTTGAGAGATGAAAATTATTTTGAAGAAATATCTATGCTCTTGTTCTTCACTTAGATTTGTTTGAGAGCTTTGTTAGTAGCAATGGTAATATATGAAATTAGGCCCAAAGTGATAGATATTCAAGAGGGATATAATAAAAACTTTCATGAAGATCATTGGACAAAATAAATTTGATTCCTTGTAATAGTTTTGAGATATGGAGATAGTAATATGTGAGTCATGTTGGTGAGTAATTATGCTTTAGTAAGAATATTGGTGTTAAGGTTTGTGATTCCCTATGCAAGCACGAAAGTCAATAGTTATGCAATGAATTTACGTCCTACTTGTGGTGCATTATTCGGTGTTAGTTATGTTTAATGCTATTTTATGATCATTTTCATTTCTTGGTTGGTCGCGTCTCAATCTATTTGCTAGTCTTCATTTGCACTAAGCGGGAATACTGCTTGTGCATCCTAATACGTCCATTTTGATTTATATTGATATTTAATGCATTATGGGCTATTATTACACATTATATCACAATACTTATGCATATTCTCTCTTATTTTACAAGGTTTACATGAAGATGGAGAATGCTGGCAGTTGGAATTCTGGACTGGAAAAGGAGCAAATATTAGAGACCTATTCTGCACAACTCCAAAAGTCCTGAAACTTCACGGAGCTTATTTTTGGAATATATAAAGAATATTGGGTGAAGAAAGAACCAGAGGGGGCCCACCAGCCAGCCACAAGGGTGGAGGGCGCGCCCCCAACCTTGTGGGCCCCTTGGCAGGCCTGCGGTGCCCATCTTCTGCTATATGGTGTATTTTACCCTGGAAAAAAATCATAAGGAAGCTTTCGGGACAAAGCGCCGCCGTCTCGAGGCGGAACCTAGGCAGAACCAATTTAGGGCTCCAGCAGAGCTGTTATACCGGGGAAACATCCCTCCGGGAGGGGGAAATCATCACCATCGATCCTCTCAACGGGGGAGGGTCAATCTCCATCAACATCTTCACCAGCACCATCTCCTCTCAAACCCTAGTTCACCTCTTGTATTCGATCTTGGTCCCAGAACCTCAGACTGGTACCGTGGATTGCTAGTAGTGTTGATTACTCCTTGTAGTTGATGCTAGTTGGTTTATTCGATGGAAGATCATATGTTCAGATCCTTAATGATAATTAATACTCCTCTAATTATGATTATGAATATGCTTTGTGAGTAGTTACGTTTGTTCCTGAGAACATGGGAGAAGTCTTGTTATAAGTAATCATGTGAATTTGGTATTCGATAGATATTTTGATGAGATGTATGTTGTCTCTCCTCTAGTGGTGTTATGTGAACATCGACTACATGATACTTCACCATTATTTGGGCCTAGGGGAAGGCATTGGGAAGTAATAAGTAGATGATGGGTTGCTAGAGTGACAGAAGCTTAAACCCTAGTTTATGCGTTTCTTCGTAAGGGGCTGATTTGGATCCATATGTTTCATGTTATGGTTAGGTTTACCTTAATACTTCTTTTGTATTTGCGGATGCTTGCGAGAGGGGTTAATCATAAGTGGGAGGCTTGTCCAAGGAAGGGCAGCACCCAAGCACCAGTCCACCCACGTATCAAATTTTCAAAGTAACGAACGTGAATCATATGAGCATGATGAAAACTAACTTGACAAAAATTCCCATGTGTCCTCGGGAGCACTTTGCTTCATATTAGAGTTCGTCCAGGCTTGTCCTTGGCTACAAAATGGATTGGGCCACCCTGCTGCACCTTAGTTACTTTATTTACTTGTTACCCGTTACGAATTATCTTATCACACTATCTGTTACGGATAATTTCAGTGCTTGCAGAGAATACCTTGCTGAAAACCACTTGTCATTTCCTTCTGCTCCTCATTGGGTTCGAAACTCTTACTTATCGAAAGGACTACGATAGATCCCCTATACATGTGGGTCATCAAGACTCTTTTCTAGCGCCATTGCCGGGGAGTGAAGCGCCTTTGGTAAGTGAAATTTGGTAAGGAAACATTTATATAGTGTGCTGAAATTTACTGTCACTTGTTACTATGGAAAATAGTCCTTTGAGGGGTTTGTTTGGGGTATCTTCACCTCGACCGGAACCACAATTAGTTGCTCCTCAATCTACTGCACCTACTGAAAATATTTATTATGAAATTCCTTCGGGTATGATAGAGAAACTGCTAGCTAATCCTTATACAGGAGATGGAACATTACATCCCGATATGCACCTAATCTATGTGGATGAAGTTTGTGGATTATTTAAGCTTGCAGGTATACCCGAGGATGTTGTCAAGAAGAAATTCTTCCCTTTATCTTTGAAAGGAAAGGCATTGACATGGTTTAGGTTATTGGATGATATTGGATCGTGGAACTACAACCAACTGAAATTGGAATTTCTTCAGAAGTTTTATCCTATGCATCTAGTTCATCGTGATCGGAATTATATATATAATTTTTGGCCTCGTGAATGAGAAAATATAGCTCAAGCTTGGGGGAGGCTTAAGTCAATGTTATATTCATGCCCCAATCATGAGCTCTCAAGATAAATTATTATTCAAAAAATTTGTTCTCGGCTTTCTCATAATGATCGATCCATGCTCGATACTTCTTGTACTGGTTCCTATATGGAGAAAGATATTGGATTCAAATGGGACTTATTGGAAAGAATTAAACGCAGCTCTGAAGATTGGGACCTCGACGAAGGTAAGGAGTCAGGTATAAACTTAAGTTTGATTGTGTCAAATCTTTTATGGATACCGATGCTTTTCGTGATTTTAGCACTAAATATGGGCTTGACTCTGAGATAGTAGTTTCTTTTTGTGAATCATTTGCTACTCATGTTGATCCCTAAGTAGAAGTGGTTTAAATATCATCCTCCCATTGAAGTTAAATTAGTTGAACCTATTAAAGTTGAAGAAGAAATTATTGCTTATAATGTTGATCCTATTATTCCTACTGCTTATATTGAGAAACCGCCATTCCCTGTTAGAATAAATGATCATGCTAAAGCTTCAACTGTGGTTTGTAAAAGTAATACTAAAACACCTACACCCTCTGAACAAATTAAAGTTGAACCTAGTATTGTTATGGTTAAAGATCTCTTGGTTGATAATATTGATGGGCATGCTATTTATTTCTATGATAAGCTGCTAGAATTGCTAAACCTAATACTAAGATAAACATAGACCTGTTGTTGGCATGCCTGTTGTTTCTGTTAAAATTGGAGATCATTGTTATCATGGCTTATGTGATGTGGGTGCTAGTGTGAGTGCAATTCCTTATACCTTATATAAAGAAATTATGAATGATATGGCACCTACTGGGATAGAGGATATTGATGTTACTATTAAGCTTGCTAATAGAGATACTATATCATCGATTGGGATTGTTAGAGATGTTGATGTCTTGTGTGGGAAGATAAAATATCCTACTGATTTTCTTGTTCTTGCTTCTCCACAAGATAATTTTTGTCCCATTATATTTGGTAGACCCTTCTTGAATACTGTTAATGCTAGGATAGACTGCGAGAAAGATATTGTTACTATTGGTTTAGGGGATATGTCTCATGATTTTAATTTCTCTGAATTTATTAGACAACCCCATGATAAATAATTGCCTAATAAAGATGAAATAATTGGTCTTGCTTCTATTGTCGTGCCTCCTAATGATCCTTTAGAACAATATTTGCTAGACCATGAAAATGATATGTTTATGAATGAAAGAAGGGAAATAGATGAAGTATTCTTCAAACAAGGACCTATTTTGAAACACAATTTGCGTGTTGAAATCCTTGGGGATCCTCCTCCACATATTGGTGATCCCGTTTTTTTAGCTTAAACAATTACCTGATACTTTGAAATATGCTTATGTTGATGGAAAGAAGATATATCATGTTATTATTAGTGCTAACCTTTCAGAGCATGAAGAAAATAAATTATTGAAAACTCTGAAGAAGCACCGTGCCGCTATTGTATATACTCTTGATGATCTTAAGGCATTAGTCCCACTCTATGTCAGCACAAATTAAATTAGAGAAAGATGCTAAATCAGTTGTTGATCATCAACGACAGTTAAATCCTAAGATGAAAGAAGTGGTAAGGAATGAAATACTAAAGCTTCTGGAGGTAGGTATAATTTATCCTATTGCTGATAGTCAATGGGTAAGTCATGTTCATTATGTCTCTAAGAAGGGAGGTATTACAGTTGTTCCTAATGATAAGAATGAATTGATTCCTCAAAGAATTGTTACAGGTTATAGAATGGTAATTGATTTCTGCAAATTAAATAAAGCTACTAGAAAAGATCATTACCCTCTGCCTTTTATCGATCAAATGCTAGAAAGACTATCTAAACATACACATTTTTGCTTTCTAGATGATTATTCTAGTTTCTCTCAAATACCTGTGTCAAAAGAGGATCAAGAGAAAATCACTTTCACTTGCCCTTTCGGTACCTTTTCTTATAGATGTATGCCTTTTGGTTTATGTAATGCACCTGCTACCTTTCAAAATGTATGACTGCTATATTCTCTGACTTCTGTGAAAAGATTGTTGAGGTTTTCATGGATGATTTGTCCGTTTACGGAACTTCTTTTGATGATCTTAAGCAACCTTGATCGAGTTTTGCAGAGATGTGAAGAAACTAATCTTGTCTTGAATTGGGAGAAGTGCCACTTTATGGTTAATGAAGGTATTGTCTTGGGGCATAAAATTTCTGAAAGAGGTATTGAAGTTGATAAAGCTAAAGTAGATGCTATTGAAAATATGCCATGTCCTAAAGATATCACAGGTATAAGAAGTTTCCTTGGTAATGCTTGTTTCTATAGGAGGTTTATTAAAGACTTCTCTAAAATTTCTAGGCCTCTCACTAATCTCTTACAAAAAGATATTCCTCTTGTTTTTGATGATGATTGTGTAGAAGCATTTGAAATACTTAAGAAAGCCTTGATTTCTGCACCTATAGTTCAGCCACTTGACTGGAACCTACCCTTTGAAATTAAGTGTGATGCTAGTGATTATGCTGTTGGTGCTGTTCTAGGACAAAGAGTCGATAAGAAATTAAATGTTATTCAGTATGCTAGTAAAACTCTAGACATTACCTAGAGAAATTATGCTACTACTGAAAAAGAATTTTTAGCAGTTGTATTTGCATGTGATAAGTTCAGACCTTATATAGTTGATTCCAAAGTAACAGTTCACACTGATCATGCTGCTATTAAATACCTTATAGAAAATAAAGATGCTAAACCTTGACTTATTAGATGGGTTCTCTTGCTACAAGAATTTGTTTTGCATATTATTGATAGAAAGGGAGCTGAGAACCCCGTTGCACACAACTTATCTAGGTTAGAAAATGTTCTTGATGACCCACTACGTATTGACGATAGCTTTCCGGATGAGGAACTAAATGTCATAAATGCTTCTCGTAATGCTCCATGGTATGCTGATTATGCTAATTATATTGTTGCTAAATTTATACCACCTAGTTGCACATACTAGCAAAAGAAAAAGTTTTTCTGTAATTTAAGACATTACTTCTGGGATGACCCACACCTTTATAAAGAAGGAGTAGATGGTTTCATTAGACGTTGTGTACCTGAGCGTGAACGGGAACAGATCCTACACAAGTGCCACTCTGAGTCTTACGGAGGACACCATGCTGGAGATAGAACTGCACATAAGGTATTGCAATCCGGTTTCTATTGGCCCACTCTCTTTAAAGATGCCTGTAAGTTTGTCTTATCTTGTGATGAATGCCAGAGGATTGGTAATATTAGCAGATGTCAGGAAATGCCTATGAATTATTCACTTGTTATTGAACCATTTGATGTTTGGGGCTTTGATTATATGGGACCTTTTCCTTCCTCTAATGGGTATACACATATTCTAGTTTCTGTTGATTACGTTACTAAGTGGTTAGAAGCTATTCCAACTGGTAGTGTTGATCATAATACTTCTATTAAGATGCTTAAGGAAGTTATTTTTACGAGGTTTGGAGTCCCTGGATATTTAATGACTGATGGTGGTTCACATTTTATTCATGGTGCTTTCCTTAAAATGCTTGCTAAATATGATGTTAATCATAGAATTGCATCTCCATATCATCCTCAGTCTAGTGGTCAAGTAGAATTGAGCAATAGAGAAATTAAATTAATTTTGTCAAAAGACTGTTAATAGATCTAGAAAGAATTGGTCTAAGAAACTTGATGATGCTTTCTGGACTTATAGAACTGCTTATAAGAATCCTATGGGTATGTCTCCATATAAAATGGTTTATGGAAAAGCATGTCATTTACCTCTTGAACTAGAACATAAGGCATATTGGGCTATTAAAGAGCTCAACTATGATTTCAAATTTGCTGGTGAGAAGAGGTTATTTGACACCAGCTCACTTGATGAATGGAGAACCCAAGCCTACGAGAATGCCAAGTTGTTTAAAGAAAAAAATTAAAAGATGACATGACAAGAGGATACAAAAGCGTGAGTTTAATGTAGGTGATCATGTTTTGCTATACAACTCTCATTTAATATCTTTTGCAGGAAAGCTTCTCTCTAAATGGGAAGGCCCTTACATTATCGAGGAGGTCTATCATTCCGGTGCCATAAAAATCAACAATGCCAAAGGTAAAATTCCGAAGGTGGTAAACGGTCAAAGACTCAAACATTATATCTCATGTACTCCCATAAATGTTGAGAACAATATAATTGATACCGTAACACCGGAGGAGTACATAAGGACACTTTCCAGAATGTTTTAGACTCCGAAAAGGGATAGGTATGTGGTATGGTAAGTAAACTAACTCCAAAACCTTTCCAATGATGAATTTTCTCCATTTTGGAATATTTAAAAAATTGGGAAAATTAAAAGTAGTTAGAAAGAGACACGAGGCCACCACAAGGGTGGAGGGTGCGCCCTACCCCCTGGGCGTGCCCCCCGACCTTGTGGCTAGCTTGTGTGCCCTCCGGACTCTGTTTTCTCGCAGAATACTTCTTATGGTCGGTAAAAATTCATTATATAATCTCCCGAAGGTTTTGACAACAGTACCACGACAAAATTCTATGTTTTCATTTTTGGGTTGTTTCTGCAGCAGATCTAGAGCAAGATGTCATCTCAAGATTCGGAGGGAGAGAGCTACATAGCTGATTATATCACAAACCCAAAAGTATATGGGGATGTGTAACATTATGGCTGGACCACGAAGGAAGAAGAAGACTATGAGCAAAAGAGGAAGGAGGAGACGAGCTCCGATGAAGAGGATGATCCACTACCCCAACCTGGCGATATGCACATGGAGTTCAAGAAGTCGAGCTTCCCTAGGTCCAATCTATCCCACCATGTTTCTCGCAGGACAGCAAGTTCGCATTATGCAAAAAGATAATGAAACTCGAGCTCAATAACGAGGAGCTAAGGGAGGAAAATTTTATCCTCCCACGCTAGTTGGAGAAGAAGAATACAACTCCATCATGACCACCTCCGAAGAAAGAGATCTAAATACATGGGTATGAGCACTCCCCTTGGCAACTACCAAGCTTGGGGGAGTGCCCCGGTATCGTATCACCATCACATCTTTATCTTTATCATTTTTCTTAGTTCGATCATTTTGGTTATATCTTGATCTAGTGGAATAAAGTTTTTAGTATGATCTAGTTTTGAGTTTTGCTTTATGTTCCCTCTATGTAATCGAGTCCGTGAGATATATAATAAAGAGTAGTTTTGAGATAAGGGCTTTGCTTTTTTGCTATGATCTTGAGGGAATTAAATAAAATAAAGAATAAAAGAAATAAAAAGATCATATATTGATCTTATAGAGAGTAATGACTTCACATATAAAGAGTATGATGAATAAAAGTTATTGAGAGTTGATAAACATAGTTGTAGTCATTGTTGCAATTAATAGGAAGTAATAAAGAAAGAGAGGCCTCACATATGAATATACTATCTTGGACATCTTTTGTAATTGCGAGCACTCATTAAAATATGACATGCTAAAAAGTTGATGTTGGACAAGGAAGGCAACATAATGAGTTATGTTCTTTTATATGCGAATAGAAGTTATATTGTTTTGGATCATCCAACATGTTGAGCTTGCCTTTCCATCTCATGCTAGCCAAATTCTTTGCACCAAGTAAAGATACTACTTGTGCTTCCAAATATCCCTAAACCTAGTTTTGCCATGAGAGTCCACCATACCTACCTATGGATTGACTAAGATCCTTCAGGTAAGTTGTCATCGGTGCAAGCAATAAAAATTGCTCTCTAAATATGCATGATCTATTAGTGTGAAGAAAATAAGCTTTATACGAACTTGTGGTATGGAAGAAATAAAAGCGACGGACTGCATAATAAAGGTCCTTATCACAATCGGCAATATAAAGTGACGTTCTTTTGCATTAAGATTTTGTGCATCCAACCATAAAAGCGCATGACAACCTCTGCTTCCCTCTGCGAAGGGCCTATCTTTTAATTTTTTTTATCTCCTACCCTTATGCAAGAGTCATGGTGATCATCACCTTTCCTTTTTACACTTTTTTCTTTGGCAACTCTATGTGTTGGAGAGATCCGGATATATATATATATCCACTCGGATGTAGGTTATCATAAAGTATTATTGTTGACATTACCCTTGAGGTAAAAGGTTGGGAGGCGAAACTATAAGCCCCTATCTTTCTCTTTGTCTGATTGAAACTTTGTACCCATAAGTACCGCGTGGGTGTTAGCAATTGTGATAGATTATATGATACTTGAGTATGTGGACTTGCTGAAAACCTCTTATATTGACTCTTTCCGATGTTACGATAAATTGCAATTGCTTCAATGACTGAGATCACAGTTTGTTAGTTTTCAATGAAGTTTTGGATACATACTTCGCCTTGTGAATGAATTGTTACTTTATCATAAGAAATTATATGGCATTATATGTTGTTGTTCTAAAGATGTTAATGATGCCCTCATGTCTGTATTTTATTGTATCGACACCTCTATCTCTAAACATGTGGACATATTTATCAATATCGGTTTTCGCTTGAGGACAAGTGAGGTCTAAGCTTGGGGGAGTTGATATGTCCATTTTGCATCATGATTTTATATTTATATTTATTGCAATATTATGGGTTGTTATTACACATTATATCACAATACTTATGCCTATTCTCTCTTATTTTACAAGGTTTACATGAAGAGGGAGAATGCTGGTAGCTGGATTCTGGACTGGAAAAGGAGCAAATATTAGAGACCTATTTTGCACAACTCCAGAAGTCCTGAAACTTCACGGAGCTTATTTTTGGATATCAAAAATATTGGGTGAAGAAAGAACCAGAGGGGGGCCACCAGCCAGCCACAAGGGTGGAGGGCGCGCCGTACCCCCTTGGGTGCGCCCCCGACCTTGTGGGCCCCCTGGCAGGCCTTCGGTGCCCATCTTCTGCTATATGGTGTATTTTACCCTGGAAAAAATCATAAGGAAGCTTTTGGGACAAAGCGCCGCCGTCTCGAGGCGGAACCTGGGCAGAACCAATCTAGGACTCCGGCGGAGCTGTTCTGCCGGGGAAACCTCCCTCCGGGAGGGGGAAATCATCGCCATCATCATCACCATCGATCCTCTCATCGGGGGAGGGTCAATATCCATCAAAATCTTCACCAGCACCATCTCCTCTCAAACCCTAGTTCATCTCTTGTATTCGTCTTGGTCCCCAAACCTCAGATTGGTACCTGTGGGTTGCTAGTAGTGTTGATTACTCCTTGTAGTTGATGCTAATTGGTTTATTCGGTGGAAGATCATATGTTCAGATCCTTAATGATAATTAATACTCCTCTGATTATGATTATGAATATGCTTTGTGATTAGTTATGTTTGTTCCTGAGAACATGGGAGAAGTCTTGTAATAAGTAATCATGTGAGTTTGGTATTCGTTCGATATTTTGATTAGATGTATGTTGTCTCTCCTCTAGTGGTGTTAAGTGAATGTCGACTACATGACACTTCACCATTATTTGGGCCTAGGGGAAGGCATTGGGAAGTAATAAGTAGATGATGGGTTGCTAGAGTGACAGAAGCTTAAACCTTAATTTATGTGTTGCTTCGTAAGGGGCTGATTTGGATCCATATGTTTCATGCTATGGTTAGGTTTACCTTAATACTTCTTTTGTAGTTGCGGGTGCTTGCGAGACGGGTTAATCATAAGTGGGAGGCTTGTCCAAGGAAGGGTAGCACCCAAGCACCGGTCCACCCACATATCAAATTACCAAAGTAACGAACATGAATCATATGAGCATGATGAAAACTAACTTGACAACAATTCCCATGTGTCCTCGGGAGCACTTTGCTTCATATTAGAGTTCTTCCAGGCTTGTCCTTTGCTACAAAAAGGATTGGGCTACCTTGCTGCACCTTAGTTACTTTATTTACTTGTTACCCGTTACGAATTATCTTATCACAAAACTATCTGTTACCAATAATTTTAGTGCTTGCAGAGAATACCTTGCTGAAAACCACTTGTCATTTCCTTCTGCTCCTCGTTGGGTTCGACACTCTTACTTATGGAAAGGACTACGATAGATCCCCTATACTTGTGGGTCATCACATCCAAATCCTTAAACCCGAGTTGTGCCAAATGAGTCCACCATATCTACCTATATGCGGTATTTCCATGCCGTTCCAAGTAAATTTGTATGTGCCAACTCTAATGTTCAAAATAAGTTTCTTTTTTGTGTGCCTGTACAGCTCATGAAGCGGTAGGGGGTGGCTGATATTTTCCATGCTAGATATTTTATTCTTGAGATGAGTGTTTATTCACTTGTCATTGAACGTGAGTGTGGCAACTTATTAGGGATGCCTAGTCCCGAAATGAAAAAAAATGTTGTCAAATACTAAATTCCTTGGAAAGTGTTGGTATGGAGGGCACCCGTGGATACGGCTAGCCATGGATTGTGAAAGAATGGTGGAAAAAGGAATAAACTTTATTTTATGTTTGGGAACCGCCTATGATTTATCTAGCATGGAAAGTATTGAGAATTCTCGGTCGTTGGTTTTCGTTGAAGGGAAAAGCATGCCACTCAAAATAATTTTATCTCTCAATTTAAACTTTGAGCTCTGGCACCTCTACAAATCTCTGCTTCCCTATGCGAAGGGCCTATCTATTTACTTTTTATGCAATTTTGTTTTTATTGAGTCTTCATCTTCTCTTATAAAGCACCAACTAGGGAACACTATTATCATACTTGTGCATTGGGCATATCTAATATTTGAGTGTGTTTCATGAATGGATCAAGGATTGAGCATAATGGGCTAGGGATAGCTTTCTTTAGTGTTGATATTTTTGAAAGACATGGTTGCTTGTTGATATGCTTGAGTATTGATGTCCTCATGTCAATTATATACTATTGCTTTGAATCATCTAAAAGTCCAAATGCCCATGCTACAAAAAAAAGAATATGTGATGAACATGTTAGGCTGCATTCCACAACAAAAATTCTATTTTTATCATTTACCTACTCGAGGACGAGTAGGAATTAGGCTTGGGGATGCTGATACATCTCGAACATATCTATAATTTTTTATTGTTCCATGCTGTTATATTATCAATCTTGGATGTTTTATATTCATTTATTAGCAACTTTATATCATTTTTTGGGACTAACCTATTCACATAGCGCCTAGTGCCAGTTGTTGTTTTTTTGCTTGGTTTTTACTTCACAGAATATCAATACCAAACGGAGTCCAGATGCCATGAAACTTTTTGGAGAATTTTTTCTGCCTAGAAGACGCCAAGGAGGCCCAAGAGGTGCACCAGAGGGGCCATGTGGGGCCCACTAGGCACCAGGGCACGCCAGAGTCCCCTAGCGCACCCTGGTGGGTAGTGGGGCCCACACGCATGTCACGCCCAATATGCGACCCTATCCAAAAGGAACTCGACGGTCCCACCAAGGATAGACCCGGATATTGAAACGCTTTTGCAAGGTGGATATCATTACATCAACATTACATAATAGATGGGGATACATACATAAGGCATACAATGCCACACGAATACAACATCACATCATATACAAGATCAACATCCGACTACGGATGCAACATAAACAGAAAACTCAAACAATATCCACCACCTAGCCCAGGGCCGACCGAACCTATCCCTGATCAAGAAGAAGCGTAAGAAGAACTCCAACACAAGTAAACATCGCTCTCACGCCATGATCACCGCAAACCTGTACACAGAATCGGTGGTGTAGTAATCTGTGAGCCACGAGGACTCAGAATCCCATTACCAAGGGTATCAAGACTAGCAAAGCTTAAAGGGAAAGGAAGGGGTAAAGTGGTGAGGTTGCAACAGCGACTAAGCATATATGGTGGCTAACATACGCAAATGAGAGCGAGAAGAGAAACAAAGGAACGGTCGTCAACTAGTAATGATCAAGAAGTGATCCTGAACTCCTACTTACGTCAGACATAACCCAGAAACCGTGTTCTCCTCTCGATCAACCCCGAAAAGAGACTCACGGTTACGCACACGGTTGGTGTGTTCTAGAAGAGTTTGCTTCAAGTTTACTACAACCGGATATTAACAAATTCCCATCTGCCTATAACCGCAGGCACGGCTTTCGAAAGATTATATCCTGCAGGGGTGTCCCAACTTAGCCGATGATAAGCTCTCGCGATCAACGAAGGATATTCCTTCTCCACAGAAGACCCGATCAGTCTCGAATCCGGCTACAAGACATTTCGACAAAGAATAAAACAAGACCAGCAAAGCCGCCGGATGTGCCGACAAATCCTGATAGGAGCTGCACATATCTCGGTCTCGTGGCACACCGGATTGTCCAAACTTCCGTAGGCGAACCCAGAGTTGCCCCGGTACCACCGGCGGTGACGGTTTGGACCAGCACTCACGACGAGCACCGCCCGGGGTAAAATAAGATGACCCTTGGGCTCCTAAACCCAAGGGAAAAGGGCTAGGTGAGGCAAATGGTAAAACCAATGTTGGGCCTTCTTTGGAGGAGTCTTATTCAAAGCGAATCGTCAAGGGGTCCCATAAATCACCCGACCGTGTTAGGGACGCAAAATCCGGGAACATAATACCGATATGATGGAAACTAGGGCGGCAAGAGTGGAACAAAACACCAGGCATAAGGCCGAGCCTTCCACCCTTTACCAAGTATATAGATGCATTAATTAAATAAGATATATTGTGATATCCCAACAAGTAAACATGTTCCAACAAGGAACAACATCTCCATGTTCCAACAAGGAACAAACTTCATCTTCACCTGCAACTAACAACGCTATAAGAGGGGCTGAGCAAAGCGGTAACATAGCCAAACAACAGTTTGCTAGGAAGGGTGCAAAAGGTTAGAGGCTGACATGGCAATTTGGGAGGCTTGAGGAACAAGTGATAGGTAGCGCAGCATAGCGATAGAACGAAACAGCTAGCATAGCAATGATAGTAGTGAGATCCAGGGTAGCGGTCATCTTGCCTGAAATCCCGTTAGGAAGAAGAACGAGTCCATGAAGAAGACGAATAGATGAAGCCGAACCAAGCGTAGACGAACGAATCCTCACGATCGCAACGAAACAGGAACTAACAAGAAGAAGCACACAACAAGGTAAACACACCACACATAGACAAGACATGATGCACAACCAAGCATGATGCATGACAACGCTAGATGAGGCTACTCATGGCAAAAGATGATGCATACAAGACCAACACATCAAAGCAAGTTTAAATGAGGCCGGAAACAACATATAACAATTCCGGTAAGTCCTCATATGCAAATTTCGAAATTGGTTCAGATCTGAATAAACCTTATGTTCAAGTTGTTAAACAGAAATTTAAGATGCACCACGATGATCTACACGAAATTCTAGTCAAGTTACATATAAAGTTCATTAGATTCAGAGCTACGGCCTAGAAGATATGAGCAAAACAAGATTAACATGGCATTGATGCAAAAAGCATACAAACATCAATCAAACACCTCAAAACATGGATGCAACATGATAATATGAAGCTACATGCAAAATCAAGCGAGTTTCATATAGAGCACACTCAAAACGGAGCAACGGTGCAACACATACACTCTATACAAGTCATGACAACAATCTGCCCAAAACAGCAACTAGGCATATTGCAAGCACCAAAACAACATGCTAGAGAATCTCAACATGAAAACAAAAGGCATGGGCATGATTTACAGGTAAAGTATTACAAAACATGAACACTGAGCTATCTCCAGAAATCACTAGAACATGCTCAAAAACACATGGCAAGATTGCAAATAATAACAGTTTCAGACTTATCAGGAAATAACATCAGGTTGCAATGTTTAGAGCTATGAAGCAACATGCTACAGGAAATTATCATGGCAAACAAAGGCATGGCATGAATCTACTAAATACATAGAACAAAAGTCCCTTACTGATCATGAGCCAAAAAGGAGCAGAAGATAAGATGGCACCCATGTAAACATGGCAAGTTATATTACAGATTCATACATGGCAGGAACAACAATAAGTAGGCATGTTGGTGAGCTTGAACCACTCACCACAGAGCAATACATGGCATGGAAAGGCAATCAAAAGTAATAATACATGGCATAGAAGCTATACATGGCAAGAAAAACAACATAGCATGCAAGGATCAACTACAACAACCTTGGCAAAATTGAATGACATGTAAACAATTTGCCAGGAACATTTTGTAGCAAAAGTAGAGCCCTATTGACTCAAGCTATGGCACTCCATAATTGCAAAAAAAGGCATGGATGGATAGAGCAAGACATGTATAACAAAACATCCTTACTGAAGTATCTCAAAATAAGCATGGATCTCTCGGTAGCATCAAGTTAACATGGCATAAAAATATCAACAAAACAGGGGCTGAAATCAGCAACATCATGAAGCCTAGTTTGCATGCTTGTGCTAGTCATCACAGAGATCACAAAAATACATGGCATACACCCCTGTAAAGATGGCATGGCATATTACAAAACACATGTAGGACTCAAGTTCATAGGATGCACACATCAATCATGGCAAAAATGACAAAAGTGCATGTTCTGATAAGAATCTGAAACTAACATCACATAGCACTCTTCTAACAGGATTTCGGGCATCAAGGTGAGCTCAAATTAAAATTATGCAATGATATGAAATGATCTACTATTCGAGACGAACAATTTGACATATTACACGCACAAAACGGAGCTACGGATGCAGAGTTATGGCATGATGAAAATGCATGAAAATTATCAAAACTCGGGGACTTAGTGAAAATTGGACCTCGGGGAGAAGTTGGACGGGGAGATCCCGGGACGGACCGGAGCGGGACGGGGCACGACGCGTTTGGATCGGTGGTCGGGTGGATCTCATCCCACCCGACCGGATCCGAGGCGGGGCGGAGGAGCTCGCCGGAGAGCGACGACCGGCGGCGGGGAGGGTCCGGCGAGGCGAACGGGCCGCGACCGTCCGGTGGCGGCGAACCAGCCGGGCGGCGGCGGGCACCGGCGGCGCTGGCGCGAGGAGAGGCGGCGGGCGCGGGCGTCCGGCGGAGGGCGGAGGCAGCGGAGGCCGGGCTGCGAGGGACCGGGCGGGCGGCGCGGGCGGCTCGGGCCGATCTGGGCAGCGCGACCATGGCGGCGGAGGCGCAGGCGCGGCCGGGAGGCGGCGGAAGCCGCTGCGCTCAGTGAGGGCTCGCCGGCGACGGCAGCGAAGTCCGCGAGGTCGGCGGGCACTCCGCGAGGCGCGGGCGCTGGAGGCTGCGGGCGAGGCGCTGGCGCTTGGTCGGGCCCGGGCGGGCAGCGATGGGCTGGCGGGCCCAGCGGTGGACGGCGGGGAGGCCACGTGGCGCGACGCCGATGGCTGCGGGGTGGCGGCGATTTCGTCCGTGGCGGCGGACGTGTCCGCGGCGTGGGGACGATTTTTAGGGTTTCGGGAGGAAGAAGACCCGTGATTTCGGAGGGGGAGGCTTATTTATAGATAGAGGGAGCTAGGAGAGTCCAAATGGGGTGCGGTTTTCGGCCACGCGATCGTGATCGAACGACCGAGAGCATGGAGAGGAGTTTGCTGGGTTTTGGGCCACTTTGGAAGGGGTGTTGGGCTGCACACAAAAGAGGCTTTCTACGGTTACCCGGTTAACCGTTGGAGTATCAAACGACCTCCAAATGACCCGAAACTTGACAGGCGGTCTACCGGTGCTATACCAAGGCCGCTTGACAAACCTCGGTCCATTCCGAGACCGTTTAACACCCGCACACGAAAAGAGGTAAAAGGGGGCACCGGGGGACATAGGAGTGCCGGATTGCAAAACGGACAACGGGAAAAATGCTCGGATGCATGAGACGAACACGTATGCAAATGCGATGCACATGATGACATGATATAAAATGCAGATGATGACATGGAAAAGTGCAACACGCAAGCACATGACATGGCAACGACGGCGAATAACTGGCGGACACCTGGCGCATCGAATCCGGGGCGTTACAACGCACCCCCTCCACCGACTATCAACTCTATAAATACTCTAAAATCCCCAAAACCATAGGGGAGTCAAGAGATCAGAGTTTCCGCTGCCGCAAGTTCCTGAACCACGAGATCCAATCTAGAGGCCTTTTCCAGCACTCTATCAGAGGGGTCAACAATCACGGAGGGGTTCTTCATAGTCACCATTGCCCCTCCGGTCATGCGTGAGTAGTTTTCTCCGGACATAGCGGTTCGGTAGGTAGTAGCTAGATGGCTTCTTCTCTCTTTTTGATCTTCAATACAATGTTCTCCTCGATGTTCTTGCAGATCTATTTGATGTAATGACTTTTTGCAGTGTGTTTCTTGGGATCCGATGAATTGTCAGTTTATGATAAGATCTATCTCTGAATATTATTTGAGTCTTTGTTGAACTCTTTTATGCATGATTGTTATAGCCTCGTATTTCTTCTCCGAAACTTTGGTTTGCTTTGGCCAAGTAGATTGATTTTTCTTGCCATGGGAAGAGGTGCTTTGTGATGGGTTCGATCTTGTGGTGCTCAATCTCAGTGACAGAAAGAGACACGACATGCATGTATCATTGCCATTATGGATAAAAAGATGGGGTCTATTCCTACATGAATAGATCTTGTCTACATCATGTCATTGTCCTTATTTCGTTACTCCGTTTTCCATGAACTTGATACACTAGATGCATGGTGGATAGCGGTCGATGTGTGGAGTAATAGTAGTAGATGCGGACAGGAGTCGGTCTTCTAATCTTGGACGTGATGACTATATACATGATCATTTCCTTGGATATTGTCATAACTATTCGCTTTTCTATCAATTGCCCAATAGTAATTTGTTTACCCATCGTGTGCTATTTTCTTGAGACAAGCCTCTAGAGAAATATACGGGCCCCGGGTCTATTTCCTATCTTATAAAAAAACGAAAAATACCTTGCTTTAATTTTTCTTTATTTATTTTATTTTGTGTTTGTTTAGATCTATTTATCCAATCTCATACAATTTAATCTATCTCAATACCGAGGAGGGATTGACAACCCCTCTTACGTGTTGGGTTGCAAGTATTTGTTATTTGTGTGCAGGTGATGTTTACATAGTGTGGGTGGATCCGCCTACTGGATTGATAACCTTAGTTTTCATCACTGAGGGAAATACTTACCATTGATGTGCTGCATCATCCTCTCCCCTTTGAGGAAATACCAACACAGATACAAGCAATCAAGAGTCAAGGACACAGTGAAGACTTTGAACGGTATCAAGTAGAACGCATATGAAGAATTTGTGAACAAAGTGGGTTGATTTTAGCATAGAGGGGAGCGGGTCTGATCACATCCACATAGATGAAGAAAAATAGCGTGAAGAAATAGCAATATGTGGAGTTTGTTGAGGACATAAACCTCAAGAATATATATATTATATAGACATATATATATATATATATATATATATATATATATATATATATATATATATATATATATATATATATATATATATATATATCAGCTCAACCAATGAAGAATAACCTCAAATGACGAATTTGAAAAGTTTGACGAAATTGCAAATGACGAAAAACTCAAATTTGAAGAATGTCACAAAGAGGTGGTGGTGTTACCCACTGTATAAGAACTATGATGACTACAAACACCGCGTACAATTGTCGTGGGGTTCTGACTGTCAAGTTCTTCATTAATGTGTAAATCTTCATTAATTGAAGAAATATATTACTTCGTGTGTTGTGCATCAAAGTCATCAAAAAATCATAAGAGTTATGTGTGTCCACATCAGAGAACATTCAAAGATTCTAGGATGTTTAGCTCACATCGCAACTTGCAAAACCTTCTCCATCCAAGGGCTTAGTGATGATATTGGCAAGCTGATCTTCAGTCTTTACGTGGTCGATGAAAGTGTCTCCCTTTAGCACATGATCACGAAGAAAGTGGTGACGAATTTGAGTGTGCTTCATCATGGAGTGTTGCACTAGGTTGTGGCCGATATTGATAGCACTCTCATTGTTGCAATAGAGAGGGACTTTCTTCACATTGACGCCATAGTCCTTGAGGGCCTGCTTCATCCATAGCAACTGACAGCAGCAGGCACCAGCACAATGTACTCAGCCTCTGCTGTGGAAAGTGGAATGATGTTCTACTTCTTTGACGACCAACAAATAAGAGATCGTCTAAGGAAGTGGCATGTGCCTAATGTAGAATTGCTATCCACATGATCTTCAACATAATGAGAATCGGAAAATCCAACTAGGTCAAAAGATGTGCCCTTGGGATACCATAATCCATGCCTTAGTGTGTGAGCCAAATGTCAAAGAATTTGCTTCACAACCTGGCGGTGTGATTCCTTCGGTGTCGCTTGAAATCGGGCACACATGCAAACACTAAGCATAATATATGGCCTAGATGCACATAGGTAAAGCAGCGAACCAATGATGGAGCGATATACCTTCTGATTGAAATCTTTACCATTTTTGTCAGTGCAGAGTTGACAATTTGTAGGCATCGGTACTTTGAGGCCTTTGAAGTCTTGCATGCCGAATTTCTTCAGGTAATCATTGAGGTATTTCTCTTGAGAAATGAAGATGCCATTTGGTTGTTGACGAATTTGAAGAGCAAGGAAGAATTTTAACTCTCCCATCGTAGACATATGATATTCTTCACGCATCATATATGCAAATTCGTCATTGAAACGCTTGTTGGTGCAACCAAAGATAATATCATCAACATATATTTGGCATATGAATAGTTCACCATCATAAGATTTTTGTGAAAAGAGTAGGGTCAAGTGAACCGTGTTTGAAAGCCTTTCTTCAGGAACTCCTTCAGAGTATCATACCAAGCCCGTGGGGCTTGTTTGAGGCCATAGAGAGCCTTGTTGAGTCTAAAGACTTTGTCAAAATGCTTTGGATCCTCAAAACCTGGTGGTTGAGCAACATATACTTCTTTGAAAGTGCAACTAATCCCCGGGTCGTTTTGGTAATTCATAACAACATATATCTCATTGAACTAATGTCCATTCAAGTTCAAGATTTAAGGATGTTCAGTGATCGGCATGGCAAGGACTAGTGATTGTGGTCCCCTCAAAATGCTAAGGACATGGATTGGCAAAAGCTCAAGACTCTACATTTTTTGTTAAGTGATCCAAGATCACATTGAGTCCATAGGAAAGATAGTACTACTAAAAGGGGATGGGGGTTGCTTAATGATCTTTTTGTTCAAGTGCTTAATGATACTGCTCCAAAACCCTCAACCACTTTCTCCATCCAAATATGTCCAAACCCTACATTCCAACTCGGCCCCACCGAAATTTCCTATCCGGAGCCACCGAGTTCATATGGACTTAGCCACTGCCAAACCCTAACAAATTGGATCCACCTATATTGATCTCGGTCCCACCTAGGTGGCCTTGCCAACTCTCAGTTACTAGTTACAATTATTTCGGTATCACCGAGATGGCTTGCCAACTCTCTATTGCCTTATTGCTTCACTTTGGTCCTATCGAGTTGATGCAATCAGTGCCACCGAGACGAGGTTTGCCCTAGCCATTGCACATCGGTCCTCCGAGTTGTTCCAGTCGGTCCCACCAAGATTCCTCTCGTTCATATTTTTACACAGGTCGATGCCACCGAGATTTCTGATCGGTGCCACCGAGTTGGGTCAAAAGTGTGTAACGGTTGGATTTTGTGTGGAGGCTATATATACCCCTCAACCCCCTCTTACTTATTAAGAGAGCCATCAGAACATGCCTACACTTCCACCATTCATTTTCTGAGAGAGAACCGCCTACGCATGTGTTGAGATCAAGAGATTCCATTCCTACCATTTGAACCTTGATTTCTAGCCTTCCCCAAGTTGCTTTCCACTCAAATCCTTCTTCCACCATAGCCAAATCTATGAGAGAGAGAGAGAGTTGAGTGTTGGGGAGACTATCATTTGAAGCGGAAGAGCAAGGATTTCATCATCAACACACCGTCTATTACCTTTTGGAGAGTAGTGTCTCCTAGATTAGTTAGGTGTCGCTTGGGAGCCTCCAACATGATGTGGAGTTGAACCAAGAAGTTTGTAAGGTCAAGGAGATCACCTACTTCATGAAGATCTACCCGAGTCAGGCAAGTCCTTCATGGACGATGGCCATGGTGGGATAGACAAGGTTGCTTCTTCATGGACCCTTTGTGGGTGGAGCCCTCCGTGGACTGGTGCCACTGTTACCCTTCGTGGGTTGAAGTCTCCATCAACGTGGATGTACATTAGCACCACCTATTGGAACCACGCCAAAAATCATCGTGTCCCCATTGTGTATGCCTTCTCCAAACCCTTCCCTTTACTTACATGTGCAATGTCCTACTTTCCGCTGCTACACTCTTAGACTTGCATGTGTAGGGTGTTACTTGACTTGTCATAATTTATAAAATCTTCATACAACTAAAATTGGGAAAAGGTTAGGTTTTATTTCGTCAAGTAGTCTAATCACCCCCCTCTAGACATACTTTTGATCATACAAGTGGTACCAGAGCTTTGATATCCATAAGCCTTGATTTCCATTGCTTTAGTGATCATAGCCTTGGTTTCACAATCTAGGACAGTATGGCATCTAGTGAGGGTAACTATCACCGTCGAGGTTCGTATTTTGATGGTAAAAATTTTGCTAGTTGGAAGCATAAGATGAAAATGCATATTCTTGGTCATAACCCCGCCATTTGGGTTGTTGTTCGCATGGGCTTGCAAGGTGAATTCTTTGAGGATGGTAGAGAACCGGATCATGAAGCGACCACAGAAGAATTGAATATGTTGCAATATAATGCTCAGGCATGTGATATACTCTTCAATGGATTGTGCCTCGAGGAATTCAATAAAATCAGCCACCTTGAGAATGCAAAGGAAATTTGGGATACTTTGGTTGATATGCACGAAGGTGCCGAGTTCGTCAAGGAATCCAAGTTGGATGTGCTTCAAAGTCAACTTGACAAGTTCAAGATGAAGGATGGTGAAGGAGTTGCTGAAATGTACTCTAGGCTTGCTCTCATCACAAATGAGACTGCCAGCTTAGGAAGTGAAGAGATGACCGACAAGTTCATCATCAAGAAGATCCTTAGAGCCTTGGATGGTAAATATGATACCATGTGCACATTGATCCAAATGATGCCCAATTACAAAGATCACAAGCCTACGAAAGTCATTGGTAGAATTGTTGCTCATGAGATGTCACTCAATGATAAGGAAGAGCACCACAACAAGTCAAGTAGTGCATACAAAGCAAGTTATGCTCCTACAACATCAAGTGACAAGCTAGTTTCGAATGAGGAATTGAGTCTAATGGTGAAAAACTTCAAAAAAATTTACAAGAGTAGAAGCAATGATAGAAGCTCCAAGTCAAGGTCCTAGAATGAGAAAAGATCTTCTAGTCATGATCTAATTGCTACAATTGTGGAAGACCCAGACACTACTCCAATGAGTGTACGACTTCATACAAGAAAAGAGAGACTCGCCAAAAAGGAGAAGTAGAAGAGATGAATCACCTCATAGAGAGAGAAGGAGTAGAGATGGTCATGATGAATGAAGACCCTCTCGAAGAAGCAAGGATTCTGAAAGGAAAGACAAGTCATCAAAGAGCTACAAAAGACGAATACATCAAGCTCATGTTGGTGAATGGGTTTCCGGCTCCGACTCCAACACCCACACCAAGAGAAGCCATCACTTTGACTCCGACTATACTCAAGATGAAGGTGTTGCCGGTCTTGCACTAGTGTCATCCAACTCCCACGACATATTTGATTCACCAAATGAAGGAATTGGAAGATGCTTCATGGCTAAAGGCCCCAAGGTATCACACCCCGAGTATCTTGATTTCAATAGTGATGAAGATGATTTTCCAGGTGATGATGATTTGCTTTGTTGATAAAACTAATGATGTGATCTATAATGAACTTGCTAGTAATCATAATAGTCAAGATGAAACGAATGACAACGTTAAGAAGGAGATTGAGCACTTAAGTAAAGAACTAAACACTCTTAAGTTAGCTCATGAAACAACTCAAGAGGATCATAGAGAACTCCTAAGAAATCATGAGAAGCTATGCTTCAAGAAGCTAAATTTAGAGCAATAGCATGAGTTTCTAAAAGCAATCAATGATGATCTTCGGAAAGAAGTGTTCTTCTTACAGTGCCAAATGTCTCCTATTGTCTACTTACATGCCACAAGTTAAACCTAGAAACAAGAGTAAGAAAGATTCTTCTTCTAGTAGTAACAATAACCATGCTAAATCCAATATTGTTGCTTCTAGTAGTTCTCTTGATTCCACTAACGATTCTATTAGCTAAGTTACCCTTGAGCAAGAAAATAGCTTATTGAAGGGAATTATAGAGAAAGTTGTTTACAAGAATCTTGCTGAGAGTAAGCAATTCAAAATTATTGTACGCAAGCAAAGAAGACACCAGAAGAATCAAGGTGTTGGTTATCAACAAAAATTCAATGCCAATGGAGTTGAATGGGAAGAAGATCAATACCCCAAGATGAAGTTTGTTCCTCAACAAGAGAAGTTTGACCCCACTTCTTTTGAGGGAACACAAGCTCAAGATGATCTTCCACCACAAGACCACAAGCTAAAAGGCAAGGACAAGCTTCAAGAAGAGGCTGACTCGTTTAAAGAAGCACCTAAAGCCATGGTCAAGTGGGTTCCCAAGACTTCATCAAGCTCTACTTCATCAAGTTCAACTACAACTCCAAGGATTCCCATCAAGTTGATGTGGGACCTGATGTGGTCACCTATTATAGGTAGGGTCATGGACCCATCATTCGGGACCCACATAGGGCCCATCATCGTCATGGGTAGGTCCTTGGACCATGCCAGCACTCGGATGCGCACATCAGGAGGATCACTCAGGCAGCTCTACAGCACGTGGACAACCACGCATCACTCGGCAGACAATCAACCAGGACGTACAGGGCAAGAAGGCGTCATGGGAGCTGCAACAGTCGAGGGATCCTAAGTCATCCACTAAATAGAGTTATAACTATCATATACCTGTAACTACCATAGTATAGGCTCATTACACTAGTAACTGCCTCATTCAATGGCATTTATTGCCCCGGCAGCGTGGGAGACATGGGGCTGCAGCGCACTCTATATAAGCGGCACCACTCTCCATAGTCAGACACGTTCAACTTTGTAATCCTATCTATAAAATCAAAGCAAGCAGGGCACGAGACATAGGGCTTTTGCCTCCACCGAGTGAGGGGCCTGAACTCGTTAAACACCATGTGTTACACCTACGGTGTAGGTTGATTCTGCCCCTTATTCATACCCCTAGTACACATTGTCACTATCATAACCCCGACAGCTGGCGCCCACCATGGGGCTAGGTGTCTAGCAAAACGTCATGGTGTAGGTGGATTTCTTCATCATCATCATGTCAGTCGGTGGCGAAATCCGCTTCGGGACGATCTCCTTCATCGCCGATTACTCAGCATGGCTACGCGAAGCCCCCTTGGTCGTAGAAGCATTGCCCACCCATGGCGCGATGCACTTCCGAGATTCTTCCTACGGAGTCCTTCTTCGACAACCCTCGGCTCCATACCGAGTGGTTGTCCATCCCACCGTCGTATGCCATCGCAAGCGCTCCGGGCGCTCACGGCTGCAGCGTTGGATCAAGCACGCTGTCGCCACTCAGGCAGCAACATAACAGGTGGCGGCTATCGAGCTCGACGAGCCCGCCCTTGACCTCTCGAACGGATTACTCGGCGATTCCTTAGAGGAGTCCGACTCCGAGAGCATCGAGTCGACCGCCGAAATCCTTATGGTGGATAACTCCGAGCACTGCGTACCCCCGGGCTACACATAGCCCAAAGGCGATCACGCGGGTGCGTCTCACATCAACACCAACTGCGTCTTCCCGGGGCACGAGCCGTATGTGCCTCAAGATCTCACTCGGGAGCAGCAGGATGAGCTCCGCCACTGAAACAATCAGCTCCTGAACATTCCCATCACCGGAACGACTCCCAAGGCGCTGGCCATGGAGTCGACTCACTTGGCTACTTTGGCCGAGCACGATCGCCTTGAACGGCTTCGGAGGGAACTTGATGAACGCGAGCGCCGTCAACCCAGCCACAGTCGGCGCAAGCGCCGGCTCTATTCGAGTGACCAGCCTCGTAAGTATCAAGTCCTTAGTACTCCGTTATAAAATCTAGCAGCTGCCACTCGGATTGCGGATTCCATTCAGCCTTCTGGCTTTTTAGAAGAAGAATGGATCCTTCAGATCCATGCGCTTCTTAAAACATCATTGCCGCAGAATGCGGCGTTGTCCTAGTCCAGAGACCGGATCCATAGCACATCCGTTCGTGCGGAGACCGTCCAGTCGGTTCATAGCGCACTCAGCTCGGGCAGGCGCCGAGCTACTTCCTCCTCTAGAGACCGTCACAAAGATCGGAGACGTGATCGAGTAGCGTCGCCCTGGCATAACGATGACTACGATCGTGCACTGATGCCTCCACCTCAGGACATCGCGTACGGGCGCCAGCCCTATGACAATAGACAGGCGCACAACGGTGACCGCAGGCTGAGTCCTACTCGTCTGTTGAGGGACGCTCGGGATCTGTGGTTCAATGAGAGATCCGTTCTCACCCCGAACTTGGTTGATAGAGGTCAGGCCTTACGGGAGGGCCAAGAGCACAATGTGCCGAGTGGTTCCGTACCCTTGGACCCCGAATGATTCAGCCGTTATATACGAGCGGCTGAGATTCCCAACAACTTCAGGTTGGCCATGGGGATCAGCAAGTTCACTGGTGAATCCAAGCCCAGAATTTGGCTGGAAGATTATCGAGTGGCAGTCCAGATCAGCAGCGGCAACGACAACGTGGCCATGAAGCATTTGCTGTTGATGATAGAAGGCTCTGCTCGGGCTTGGCTGACATAGCTCCCGTCGAGTAGTATCTTTTCTTGGGAAGACCTGGCGAAATTATTTGTCAAGACCTTTGAAGGCACGTTCAAGAGAGCATGAGGTTTGACCGAGTTACAGCACTGTGTGCAAAAGCAGAATGAAACTCTCCGAGAGTATATCCAGCGGTGGACCACTCTGCACAACATGGTGGAGAATGTCACCGAACACTAGGCAATCTGCGCCTTCAAGGCCGGAGTCAGGTACCGGGAGCTGAACATGAAGTTCGGCCGTACTGAGACCCCGACTCTCAGTCGGGCTATGGAGATAGCCAACCGGTATGCCAATGGTGAAGAGGAAGACCGACTGAGAAGTGGCAAGAGCCGAGCTGGCGATGCACACCAGTCAGAGAACAAGGGCAAGAAGCACAAGCGGAAAGCAGATGCTGGAGGGAATGCCGAGGCCGCGGCTCTGGCCAACCAAGACAAAAAGAACCCCCAAAAGCATAAGAAGGATTGGAAAGGAAAGAAGCAAGACACACCATGAAGAGCAACATCCTCGACCAGGCTTGCCAGATTCACACGAAGAAAGATGAGGAGGGTAAATTGATCTTGCCCAAGCATACCACTCGGGAGTGTCGACTCCTGAAGCAAGAGATGCGGTAGGATTCTTCTAGAGAAATAGATGATGACGACGAAGACGGAGGCAAAGGTACTTCTGGGTACACCAGTGTTGAGAACATCCTTATGATTTTTGCTCATGTTGAAAGCAAAATTCACCTCAAGGTGATCAACCGTGAGGCCAACATGGCAGTTCCGACTGTCACCAAATATCTCGACTAGGCTAAGACACCGGTAATGTTTGACCAGTCGGACCATCCGGCTCGCATACCATCGCCTGATGGTAGATCCACTTGTGGGAGGAGTCCGATTGCGCAAAGTCCTAATGGACGGCGGCGGAGGGCTTAACATCATCTACGCCGACACCTTAGAGGCGATGGGCATCCCGATGACCCAACTCAGCAAGAGAAATATGCAGTTCCACAGGGTAATCCCCGGGAAGAAGGCTAAGTCACTCGGCCAGATCGCTCTCAACGTCGTATTTGGTGAAGAGAAGAACTTCTGAAAGGAACGACTGGCTTTCTAAGTGGTGGACTTTAGAAGTGTTTACCATGCAATCCTGTGTAGGCATGCCTACACGCGTTTCATGGCCCGTCCATGTTACGTGTATCTTAAACTGAACATGGCAGGGCCTAAAGGCGTGATCACTATCACGGGAAATTGGAAGTTGGCCGAAGAGTGCCTCCAGAAGGGCTCCCAGATCGCTGATGAGCAGATGGCGATGGCCGAGATAGACGAGTATAATAAGGTGGCATACCCAAGCAAAATTTTCAAGTCCAAGAAGCCGACTGTGGAATCTGCTTTCCAGTTGGCAGGAGAGACGAAGCCGGTGCACATCCATCCTAAGGACCCGAATGCTGCCCTGACCAACATCTCCACCACCCTAGATAGCAAATTGGAAGTCGCGCTCATCCAGTTCCTCCGTGAGAACTGGGACATCTTCGCATGGAAGCCTTCTGACATGCCGGGTGTTCCCAGGGAACTGGCCGAGCACAGACTCCATGTTGACTCAGCGTCGAAGCCTGTCAAAGAGTATCTTCGGCTATCTTCAACCGAGAAGCTCAAGGCTTTGGCGAGGAGATAGCACGTCTCTTAGCCACCGAATTCATCCGAGAGGTGTACCACTCCGAGTGGCTCGCCAACGTCGTCATGGTGCCGAAGAAAGAAAAGTCTCTTCGAATGTGTGTAGATTTTAGGCACATCAATTGGGCCTTCCCGGAAGATCATTTTCCTCTTCCTCGCATAGATAAGATAGTAGATTCTATTGCTGGATGTGAGCGGTTGTCATTTCTAGATGCGTACTTCGGGTACCATCAGATCCGATTGTATGGCCGTGATGAAATAAAATCAGCGTTCATTACCCCATTCGGGTGTTTCTCCTATATCACGATGCCATTCGGGTTGAAAAATGCTGGGGCCACATCCCAGCGTATGATCCAAAAGTGCTTACAGAAGCAAATCAGTCAGAACGTAGAAGCTTATATGGATGACATTATGGTTAAGTCCAGGAAAGGTTTCGACCTCCCGACTGACCTTGCTGAGACCTTCGCAAATTTGCGAGCTTTCGGCATCAAACTCAACCCAACCAAGTGTACATTTGGCATACCCGCATGCAAGTTACCCAGTTTTCTCGTTTCCGAACGAGGGATCGATGCCAATTCCAAGAAGATAGGGGCAATCATCCGAATGGAGAACCTAGAATGTCTACACGACGTGCAATGCCTCACATGCTGCCTCGCGGCCCTGAGTAGATTCATCTCCAGACTTGGTGAAAAAGCCATGCCGCTTTACCGACTAATGAAGAAGTCTGACAAGTTCAAATGGACTCCCGAAGCGCAGGCTGCATTCCAGGAACTTAAGGCCCTGCTTTCCACCCAGCCGGTGCTAGCTGCCCCGAGCAGCAAGGAGACCTTGCTCTCATACATCACGACCATGAGCCAAGTTGTTAGCACGTCCCTCATGGTGGAATGGGAAGAACAAGGCAAAGCCTTCAAGCTCCAATGACTGGTCTACTACATCTCTGAAGTCCTCACACCTTCCAAACAATGGTATCCGCATTATCAGAAGTTAGTATATGGAATTTATCTAACTGCAAAGAAGGTGGCACATTATTTTCAAGAACACTTGGTCACGGTGATAGGTGACGCTCCTCTATCTGAGATCATGAACAATAGAGATGCCACTAGCCGAGTGGCCAAGTGGGCCATTGAGCTCCTCCGATTGGACATCAGGTTTGAAGCCAAGAAGGCCTTCAAGTCGCAAGCCCTGGTAGATTTCTTCGTCGAATGGATTGAGTAAGAACAGCCTGTCCCGAGTGTTCCTGAACACTGGACGGTGTTCATCGACGACTCCAAGATGCTTCACGGCTCCGGGGCCGGAGTGGTCTTGGTTTCTCCTAAAGGCGATCGACTCAGTTACGTTCTTCAAATTCATTTCAAATCCTCTAACAACGAAGCTGAATACGAAGCTCTCCTGCATGGGCTGTGAATGGCAATTTCTTTGGGGATTCGCCGACGGGTGATCTATGGCGACTCGGACCTAGTGGTGAATCAAGTCATGAAGGAATGGGACATCCGTAGTCTGGCGATGACCGACTATTGCAATGCCGTCAGGAACTTAGAGAAACACTTTAAAGGGCTAGAGCTTCACCATGTGCCACGTCTCAAGAACCAAGTGGCTGACGACCTGGCCAAGATGGGTTTCACTCGGAAGCCAGTACCCAAGAATGTGTTCCTGGAAGACTTGCACTCGCCCACTATCAAGGAAGATCCTTTTGTGGAATAGCCCCCGCAGCCAGTTGGACCTTCCAATCCGATTGAAGTAGATATTCCCGCAGTAATCGATCTGGTCCAAGAGGTTTTGGTCATCACTCCCGAGTGGACCAAACCGTATCTAGCATACTTGCTCCGGCAAGAACTCCTAGAGGACGAGGATGAGGCCCGCAAGATCATCCATCGATCCAAAGCTTTCATCGTCATGGAGATCAATTATACAAGAAAAGTACAACTGGAGTCACTCAACGATGCATATCCCCAGAGGAAGGGCAACATATATTGCAAAAGATTCACTCGGGAACATGCGGGCACCATGCGTCCTCTCGGACCTTGGTCGCCAAAGCGTTCAGAGCCGGTTTTTATTGGCCCTCAGCCAACAAGGCTGCCCGAGACATAGTGGATTGATATGTCTCCAACGTAATTATAATTTATGAAGTATTCATGCCATGTTTACAACAATTTTATATGGTTTTGGTATGATTTGATTAAAACTAACCCGGACTAACACTGTTATCAATAGAACTACTGTGGTGTCGTTTTTTGTGAGAAATAAAAATTCTCAAAATAGGCTGAAAATTCACGGTGATTTTTATGGACCAAAAGAGACCCCCGAAGCACCAGAGCTGGACCAGAAGAGTCCCGAGGAGTCCACAAGCCAAGGGGATTCTCCCTACCCTCCCCCCAGGGCACTCCCTGAGGGCTTGTGGGCCCCTCGGGCACCCCCTTGACTTGTTTCCGATGCCAAAAATTCTTATAAATATAGAAACCTCCGAAAAGAACCCCAGATCGGAAGTTCCGCCGCCACAAGCCTCTGTAGCCACGAAAAACCAATTAGGAGCCCGTTCCGGCAACTTGCCGGAAGGGGAAACCATCATCGGTGGCCATCTTCATCATCCTGGCAGCCACCATGATGGGGAGGGAGTAGTTCGCCCTCGGGGCTGAGGGTATGTACCAGTAGCTATGTGTTTGATCTCTCTCTCTCGTGTTCTTGATTTGGCACGATCTTGGTGTAAAGCGAGCTTTGTTACTATAGTTGAATCATATGGTATTTCTCCTCCTCTACCTTCTTGTGATGAATTGAGTCTTGCTCTTTGAGGTTTCGTTATGTTGGATTGAGTATTGGATTTGACAACACTTGATGTATGTCTTGCGATGGGATGTTCTATTGATTCACTTGATGATGTTTGGCACTCAACTCGTGGATTCCCGAGGTGACATTGGGGTAATCTATGCATAGGGGTTGATGCACGTTTTCGTCGTACATTCTCCGATAGAAACTTTGGAGTGATTCTTTGCCGCACGTTGAGGGATTGCCATATGATTTAATTTTGTTATCATTATTGAGAGACTTTGCACTAGTGAAAGTATGTACCCTAGGCCTTGTTTTCAAGCATTGCAATACCATTTTTGTTCACTTTTGTTACTAGTTACCTTGCTGTTTTTATATTTTCATATTACAAAAACCTATATCTACCATGCATATTACACTTGTATCACCATCTCTTCGCCGAACTAGTGCACCTATCCAATTTACCATTGTATTGGGTGTGTTGGGGACTGATGACCCACAAGTATAGGGGATCAATTGTAGCTCTTTTCGATAAGTAAGAGTGTTGAACCCAACAAGGAGCAAAAGGAAATGACAAGTGGTTTTCAATAAGGTAATCTCTGCAAGTGATGAAATTGTAAGTAGCGGAGTAGTTTGATAGAAAGATAATTTGTAACGAGCAAGTAACGGTAGTAGTAACAAAACTGCAGCAAGGTAGCCCAATCCTTTTGAGGCAAAGGACATGCCAAAACAGTCTCTTATGATAAGCAAAGCGTTCTTGAGGGTACAAGGGAATTTCATCTAGTCACTTTCATCATGTTGGTTTAATTTGTGTTTGCTACTTTGATAATTTGATATGTGGGTGGACCTGTGCTTAGGTGCTGTTCTTACTTGAAAAAACCTCCTACTTATGATTAACCCTCCCAAAAGCATCCGCAACTACGAGAAAAGTATTAAGAATAAATTCTAACCATAGCATTAAACTTTTGGATCCAATCTGTCCCTTACGGAATAGCGCATAAACTGGGGTTTAAGCTTCTGTCACTCTCGCAACCCATCATCTAATTGATACTCCACAATGCATTCCCTTAGGCCCAAATATGGTGAAGTGTCATGTAGTCGACGTTCACATGACGCCACTAAGGGAATCACAGCATACATACTATCAAAATATCGAACATATATCAAGTTCACATGATTGCTTGCAACATGATTTCTCCCGTGACCTCAAGAACGAAAGTAACTACTCACAAATGACAAACATGCTCATGATCAGAGGAGTATTAAATAGCATAATGGATCTGAAAATATAATCTTCCACCAAATAAACCATATAGTAATCAACTACATGATGTAATCAACACTACTAGTCACCCACAAGCACCAATCTATAGTTCCGGTAACAAGATTGAATACAAGAGATGAACTAGGGTTTGCGATGAGATGGTGTTGTTAAAGATGTTTATGGAGATCGCCCTCCCCAAGATGGGAGAGTTGTTGGTGATGATGAGGACGATGATTTCCCCCTCTGGGAGGGAGGTTCCCCCAGTGGAATCGCTCCGCCCGAGGGAAAAAGTGTTCCTGCCCAAGTTCCGCCTCGAGACGGCGGCGCTCCGTCCCGAAAGTCTTCTCCTTATTTTCTCTAGGTCAAAATGACCTATATACCAGAAGATGGGCACCGGAGGTTGGCCTGGGTGAGCACAACCCACCAGGGCGCGCCTGGGCTCCCTAGCGCGCCCAGGTGGGTTGTGCCCACCTGGTGGGCCCCCTCTGGTAGTTATTTGCTCCAATAATTCTTAAATATTCCATAAAAAATCTCCGTGAAATTTCAGCTTGTTTGGAGTTGTGCAGAATAGGTAGCGTGACGTAGCTTTTCCAGGTTCAGATTTCCAGCTGCCGGAATTCTCCCTCTTGGTGTGTACCTTGCAATTTATGAGAGAAAAGGCATTAGAATTACTCCAAAAAGCATTAATATGGATAAAAACATCATAAATAATAGTAAGAAAACATGATGCAAAATGGATGTATCAACTCCCCCAAGCTTAGACCTCGCTTGTCCTCAAGCGAAAACGGAAATTGAAAAACATGTCCACATGCTTTGAGAGAGAGGTGTCAATAAAAAAATACGGACACAGAAGCATCATGTTGATTATTATAACAGCAACAAAATTAAACATAGGACTTTTATCATAGAACTTTTATCATATACTTCTCATGAATAAGTAATAGTTCATCACACAATCGAAGTATACTGCAAAACTCTATTAGAAGCCAACAAACTATGTTCTTAGTCAACTTTGCAACTACAATTCATCATCTTTTCAGGAAGGATCACATGTCGGAGCCTTTAGGCAAGTCCACATACTCAACCATCATATAGTCTTCTATGATTGCTAACACTCACCGCGTACACATGAGCAAAACGTTTCAACCGGACACATAGAAAGATTGGGGCTTATGGTTTCGCCTCCCAACATACTCACCTCAAGGGTGATGTCAAGAATAATAACTCATGCCACCCATATTCAACTGGACATATGTGCCTAGATCTTTCCTCACCACATGATGCTTGCCAAAGGAGAAAAATAAAAAGGAATAGAAGGAAAACTTTGACTCTTTGCATAAAAGTAAATGATAGGCCCTTCGCAGAGGGAAGCAGAGGTCGTTATGCGCTTATTTGTTTGTATGCTCAATCCCTTAGTGCAAAAGGATGCCACGTTGTATTGCCCCTTAAGATGACAACCTTCATTATGCAGTCTGTCGCTTTTATTCTTTGTCATCCAAGTTCGTACAACGCTCAATTTTCTCTTACACTAAATGATCTCACACTTTTAGAAGCAATTTTTATTGCCTTTTTGCACTGATGACAACTTACTTGAGGGATCTTGCTCAATCCCTAGGTAGGTATGGTGGACACTTGAAAATAAGATTTGGGTTTAAGGGTTTTTGGATGCACAAGTAGTATCTCTACTTAGTGCAGAATTTTTGGCTAGCAAAGATAGGGGAAAGCACCACATGTTAAAGGATCCATGACAATGTGACTTGTATGTGAATATGAACAAGCATAAATGATTACGTTGTCTTCCTTGTCCAACGTCAACAATTTTGGCATATAATATTTTGATGAGGGCTCAAAATCACAAAATATTTCTAGGATAGTATATTTATATGTGAATCTTCTCTTCCCTTATTAATTATTTCATGAGTTGAATCATTGACTAATGCTATGTTTGTCAATCTCTAATAAATTTTTCTACTTATACTTTTCCTTATGTGGTACCATCACCTACCATAGGATTAGTATATGATTTTCTTGATTTATTTATTTCCTTTCTCTTTTCTTTATTTGCAACATGAGAGTAAAGAAAGAAAAAAACTCACAATAAACTTTATTATATAACTTGCACATGATTACTGGGATAGATCACTAAGCAAACTTTCAAAGAAGAAAGGATCGAACTAACTTTATTTCATCTAAAGCAAAAGATCAAACTAAAATAAGTAAAAGCAATAAGATAGTGGGGTGATAAGATACGGAGCACCTCCCCCAAGCTTGGCGGAAGACAAGGGGAGTGTCCATACCCGATACTAAGTTCTCCTTTGTTTATGAAGAAGAAGGTGATGGTGGTGAAGAAGCGATCCTGTCCTTAAGGATCAAGAGATTCTCCAACCGACGGATGACGCTCCGGAGATGGATGTATGCTCTTGATGTAGACAGTTTTCGCGAGTAAGATACTTATTTTGTATGCGAACTATTTCAATGACGCGAAAAGCTTCAATCTTAGCAGGAGTAAGGTGAGTAAGGTAGGGCTTAAGGATATCTTCTTCCTCCTGCTCAGCCAGAAGTGCTTGTGCTACCACCGGGGATGGATCTACAGTAGCTTCCTTGCCCTTGTCTCCCTTGACGGGGTCCAAAGGCTCCTCCCTCTTCGTCTCGATCTTCATCAACCAAGCATCTTCTTCCATGTTGTTGGAGGAGCAGGAAGACATGATGCCTGGCTTGATAATCTGACCAGAAACAGCAAGAAAAGAGAACAGAGAATTTCTTCATGATACGGTGATCAACAGGTTCGGGAAGTATATATAGATTTTTTTTATCTTGGAGGACAAGCATACGGAAGAAAAACGGAGTCGGGAAGGTGTCCCAAATGGGCACAACCCACCTGGATGCGCCAGGCAAGCCTGGCATGCCCTGGTGTCTTGTGCCCACTAGGGGACCCTTCCTGGAAGTTTCTTTATTTCCAAAATTCTTAAATATTCCAAAACTGATAAAAAATATTTTTGCGGATTTTTCGGAGTCCGCTTACTTACTGTATCACGTACCTCCTTATTTTCAAGATTCTGGAGTGTTTCGGAAGGACTCTTTTATGTGTTCTGCCGGTGTCAAAGTTTGGATAATATTACTTTCAACATTGATGGGCGTACCTGAGATATAATGTTTTATTCGTTACCCATTGACAACCTTTGGGTTAGTACCTTCGGGGTTATTTATTTTGATGGCTCCAGACCAATAAACCTCCTCGATGACATATGGACCTTCCCATTTTGAGAGTTTTCCTGCAAAGAATCTGAAACGAGAGTTGTACAAAAGAACCAATTCTCCGACATTAAACTCACGCTTTTGAATTTTTTTTGTCATGCCATCTTTTAACTTTTTCTTTGAATAATTTTGCATTTTCAAAAGCTGGGTTCTCCATTCATCTAAGGAGCTAATATAAAATAACCTCTTTTCACTAGCAAGTTTGAAATCATAGTTGAGTTCTTTGACTGCCCAAAGTGCTTTATGTTCTAACTCAAGAGGCAAATGACAAGCTTTTCCATAAACCATTTTATATGGAGACATACCCATAGGATTTTTATATGTTGCTCTATAAGCCCAAAGTGCATCATCTAATTTCTTAGACCAATTCTTCCTGGGCCTATTAACAGTCTTTTGCAAAATTAATTTCATTTCTCTATTGCTAAGTTCAACTTGACCACTAGACTGAGCATGATAAGGTGATGCAATTCTATGGTTAACATCATACTTGGCAAGCATTTTACGGAAAGCACCAAGAATAAAATGTGAACCACCATCAGTCACTAAATATCTATGGACTCCAAACCCTGGGAAAATAAATTCCTTAAACATTTTAATAGAGGTGTTGTGATCAACACTACTGGTTGGAATAGCTTCTACCCATTTAATAACATAATCAATAGCAACCAAAATATGTGTATACCCATTAGAGGAAGGAAAAGGTCCCATGTAATCAAATCCCCAAACATCAAATGGTTCAACAGCAAGTGAATAATTCATTGGCATTTCTTGACGCTTGCCGATATTACCTATCCTTTGACATTCATCACAAAAGACGAAATTACGGGCATCCTTGAAGAGAGTAGGCCAATAAAATCCAGACTGCAATACCTTATGAGCAGTTCTATCTCCAGCATGATGCCCTCCATAAGCTTCGTAGTGACATTTCCGTAGGATTTGTCCCTGTTCATGCTCAGGTACACAACGCCTAATAATACCATCTACTCCTTCTTTATAAAGATGTGGGTCATCCCAAAAGTAATGTCTTAAATCATAGAAGAATTTTTTTCTTTTGTTGGTATGTAAAGCTAGGTGGTAAATATTTAGCAACAATGTAATTAGCATAGTCAGCATACCAAGGAGTACTATGAGAAACATTTATTGCAGCTAACTGCTCATCAGGAAAACTATCATCAATATGTAGTGGGTCATCAAGCACATTTTCAAGCCTAGATAAATTATCAGCTACGGGGTTCTTAGCTCCTTTTCTATCAATGATATGTAAATCAAATTCTTGTAACAAGAGAACCCATCGAATAAGTCTAGGTTTAGCATCTTTTTTCCATAAGGTATTTAAGAGCAGCATGGTCTGTGTGAATAGTTACTTTAGAATCAACAATGTAAGGTCTAAATTTATCAGAAGCAAACACCACTACTAAGAATTCTTTTTCAGTAGTAGCATAATTTCTTTGAGCACTGTCTAGAGTTTTACTAGCATAATGAATAACATTCAGTTTCTTATCAACTCTTTGTCCTAGAACAGCACCAACAGCATAATCACTAGCATCACACATAATTTCAAAAGGCAAGTTCCAATCAGGTGGTTGAATAATAGGTGCAGAAATTATGGCTTTCTTGAGTGTTTCAAAGGCTTCTAAACAATCATCATAAAAAACAAAAGGAATATCCTTTTGCAAGAGACTAGTGAGAGGCCTATAAATTTTAGAAAAGTCTTTGATAAATCTCCTATAGAAACCAACATGACCTAGGCAACTATGAATACCTTTTATATCTTTAGGACACAACATTTTCTCAATTGCATCAACCTTAGCTTGGTCCACTTCAATACCTCTTTCAGAAATTTTATGACCCAAGACAATGCCTTCATTAACCATAAAGTGGCACTTCTCCCAATTCAAGACAAGACTTTTTTGTTCACATCTCTGCAAAACTCGCTCAAGATTGCTTAAACAATCATCAAAAGACTTCCCATAAACAGAAAAGTCATCCATGAAAACCTCAACAATATTTTCACAAAAATTAGAGAATATAGCAGCCATACATCTTTGAAAGGTACCAGGTGCATTACATAAACCAAAACACATACGTCTATAAGCATAGGTTCCAAAAGGACAAGTTGTCGGGGAAGCTGATCGTGGCCCACGGACACCTATGGGACCGAGTCCCTTGTGGTTCGGAGGGGGCGTTGATTGCACAAAGAGCAGATCGAGGCGATACACACGAGCAGATTTACCCAGCTTCGGAGCTCTCCGGAGAGATAATACTCCTACTGCTGCTTGGTTGATTATTTGTGTTCTTGCTAGGGAGCAATGGGAGCTACAAAACCTAGCCTGAGTGAGTGTAGTCTCGAGTGAGTCGAATGAATGAACTGAGTCGAACCCTCTCTACGTTGCACTCGGGCCTCCTTTTATAGGCTCAAGGGTCACCGACAGTGGCAACGTAGATGAGGGTACAAATGGAAAACAGTAGTTGGTACACCGCTTTGTATAGTGTACGGTGATCTGTACCTAACTCGACGGCAAGGGACAAGAGCCATAAATGTCCGTCCACAATAAGCGCTGAACAAAGGCAACAGGACCGTCAAGTGTGCCTCCGTTTGCCACGATGGTAGCTTGTCGGCGCCGCTTATCGCCGCTCCCGCTGGATGCACAGCCCATTGACACGCGCGTGCCTAGAAAGCCCCATGGCGACATCGTTGGCGGATGAGCTGGGCGGAGATGAAGAGAGGTTACTCGCCGCGGCAAGCGCCTTGCCGCTGCAAGGTCCTTGTCGCGCTTCGGAGCTTGTCGCTCACCAAGCCTTCCCGGCAAGCTCCTCTTGCCGGGGTCTTGCTTCCTTCGTGCCTTGAGTGGCCTTCCCAGCAAGCTCCTCTTGCCGGGGCCTTGATTACTTTGTTCTTGAATGGCTCCAAAGGAGCCGCTGAGGACCTTGGCGGTCACTAGGCCAGCCCTACCACGGGGTGCTGCGACTGTCCGTGCACGAGTTCGGGGTACTAGGGTACCCCTACTCTAGTACACCGACAGGAGCCCCCGGGCCTGGGCCACACACGGCGCCAAGCTCTGTTGGGCCAGGCCCAAAACAGTGCACGGGCACACGCGGCCTGGATCGCGCAGTTATTCGCTTCGGACCCACCACGTCCCCCACGAACGACACGTTCCGGACGTGGCGTCGTGGGAGAGATCGTGGGGGCTTTCTTTAATGGGGAAAATCGGAACGCCCGCCCCCTCTCCCTCCTTATAAGCAGGGGAAACAGGGGCAGAACGCCCACTTGCCATTGCTGTCGCATCAAAAACCACCGCCGCTCCCCCCTTCTTCTCAAGTCCAAAGAGAGCGACGCCCGCCTCCCCATTGCCACCGCGCGCCACCAACGCCGTCATTCTCCACCACCTCCGCCATGGCTCAAAGCCGACAAGGGCAAAGGGTGAAGTCGGCCGAGGCGCAGCGGCTCGCGGCGCTGCGGAAGGAGCGGGCCCTCTTCGACCCCCTGCTCGACGCGAAGGAGCTGCGAGAGCTGTACTACCTCTTCTGGTCGACGGAGACGCGGGCGCACCCGCGCACGAGGGTGATCTCCGCCGCCACATCTGAGAAAGTTTCCGTCGGGTACCCTTTCTTCGCTTTTCTTCTCTGCGGGCTCTGCCTTGCTTTTCCGAATTCTTTTGCGACGTCATGAACACATATGGCCTCCGCCTCCTTGATTTCACCCCCAACGCCGTCCTCACCATGGCAGTTTTCGCACACCTCTACGAGAACTTTGTCGGGGTCCACTCAAATGTAGCACTCTTCCGCCATTACTTTATGCCCCGTGTTGAGAGAGGAGAGCCGCTTGCCGGAGGGATTGCATGGGTCTCCAGGATCGGCAAGAAGGAAGCATATCTTGACGGAGAGCTGCGCAGCAAATGGGAGGAGTGGAGAGCCGATTGGTGCTGGATTATAGAGGAGGAGCCACAGCCTTTTACTGCCCTGCGCCAAACTCCCATAGTGCGCGGCAATGATTGGAGCAACTTGGCGCCGGAGGACGACAAGTTGAAGATTGCCGTGACCCGGATCTTGCGCCTCCGGCAAGCAGGGCTTACCGTAGGAGCAGTTGGCGCGGACTTCCTTCGCCGCCGCATTGCGCCCCTGCAGGAGAGGAGGAGGCCTGCTTGGGAATTCCAAAACGCGGCGGACATCATGAGGCTGCGTCCGGGCCTCAACTGGAACTTTACTGTCTTGGAGCTGGATGCCATGCTGCGGGAGCTGTTCAAGCCTGATGCAGATCACCCCGAGTGGTTTATGTTGCCGAGGGGAGTCGTGCCCTTGTGCAACAACTCGTCGCTTGACCGCATCCGCGCGATGATGTCGCCAGCGATTCCCATGGAATCGCTCCAACTTGGCAGAGCCCGCCGACGACGTCGTGCAGCAGTTCTTCGACAACTTGGCAGAAGTGCCAACCGCGCCGACGCAAGCGAAGTGGCTCACCCGCGACACCACCGAGCAAGAGATGGCGCGATCACCACAAGGTTGGAGGAGGCGGCAGCTGCCGCCGCCGCGTGTTTGGGTTCACCGTCGAGGAGGCGGAGGCAGCTGAGGCGGCAAGCCTTGCCGACCGCGAAGAGCTTGTCGGCGAGGAGGAGCAGGCCGAGCCCGACGCTGAGCCGAACGAGCCTGCCGGGGGCGCCTCCCCTCCACCTTCAGATGACTTGCAGCGGGAGGAGCCCGCGGCCCCGCCAAGAAGGCGCCTCCGTAAGACCGGGGAAGTGGCGGGGCGGCAGACGGGCCAACAGCCGTCTCGCCGCGCGACGCGCTCCACCGCGACAACCTCTGTTGCCGCGGGAGCGCCTCACGGTTCCACAGCAACCGGAGGGGGCCTTCCGGGACCACCGCTTCCGCACCCGTCAAGCGTCCAAGGGAGCCCACCCTTCCAGCTCGTCGTACCGGAGGTGGAGCGGAATTCGACTTCTCCGCTCTCAGCTCCGAGGAGGAGGAAGAAGAGTAAGATCTTGTCGATGTACTTGTAATTCTTCAATTTGCTGCTTTGTATTGTATCTAACTTGCTTCATTCTGAACCTTTTCCTTCTTCAAGACGTTGGCTCAAAGGGCGTCGAAGAGGGCCAAGACTCCGGTGGTCGTCATCGAAGACGATCCCCCCGTGGTGACAGGGGGCGCGTCTGAGACTACCCTGCCGGACCCGGCGACCCTTCATCAGAGCAGCCCCCAGCATAGCCCCCAGCGTAAGTGTTTGATTTATTTCTTACGGTTAGGTGTGCCTGGGTGCTCCTTCTTTACTGATATCTGATTTGTTGAATTGTGTAGGAGCAGAGCAGCTTCATCAGGAGGCCCTGGAGGTCACTCCCGAAGTTCTGCTTGCTTCAACTACGCCGCCAAGGGAGCGCTCTCCGGCAAGGGAGGCCTCTCCGACAAGGGGAGCTTCTCCGACAAGGGGCAGCGCCGACGACCCTCCGGTGGTGGAGACCGCGGCTACAGATCCCATTGAAGGTAATCTTCTTGACTGAAAATTTCCCTTGGGTCTTTCCTCTTCTGTTCTTCTTTTCGAACATTCGCTTGACTTGTTCTTTTCTTTTTCTGATCATTAGATCCATCTGCCGGAGAACCGATGGAGACTGAGGTTGCCGGCGAGGAGGACGCTCGCGGCAACAATGACGACGCCGCCAACATGGAGGAGGAGGCCGGTGCTGATGGGTCTGCCGGCGAGGAGGCTGCCAAGGCTGCTGGCGCAGAGGCTGGGGAGGGGTCTTGTGATCGTACTGACGGCCCTGAGGCCGCAGGAGCGCCAGGCGCTATGCCGACCGACGATCCCTCCGCCACCGATGCAGCACCGAGCTCCGAAGAGCCCCAGCCCGGCGCCTATCTGAAGGCCGGCGACGGTGTCTTCATCAAGCTTCCATGGGCGTCGAGCTCCAGGGCGCCGGTCGAGGGAGAGACCTTCGACGAGGAGCTGCTCGCCTCCGCCGGGCTGTCACTGGTTGACGCGCCAACCAGCAGTAGTGGCGAGTCTGAAGAAGAGCAGCTGCTGAAGAAGCTGCTGTCGCTCTACCGCGCCCGCCAAGCCAAGTTGGAGTCCAGGGAGGCGCTTGTCGCGAGAGCGGGAGCTGACATGGAGAAACGCGCGGAAGAGCTCCGGCGCGCCAACAAGGAAACTCTCCGGGACATAGCAGAAGCGCGGGAGCAACTCTCCGAAGAGCGCACGGCCTTCATCTTGGAGAAGGCCGAGGTCGAGGAGCAGCAAAGGCTAGCCGGTGAGAAGCTCTCTGCGAAGAAGGTGAGGCTGGCGCAGCGAAGATCAACCTCGACAGCTACGAGGAAGATCTTGCAGCAGCAAAGCAATCAGTTGGCGGAGCACTCAAGGAGGCAAAGGACGCTGCCGCGGCCGCCGAGGCTGCCAAGAAGGAATTAGATACGAGGGTGACGCAGCTGGAGGCCACCCTCCAGAAGAGCGGCGAAGAGGTCACCGCGCTGAAGCATGAGCGCGAGAAGGACACCTACACTCTTGGTGAGTTGCAGGGTCGTCTCGCTGAGAAGATCAAGGAGATCGATGCCGCCAAGGACTCCAAGGTGGATCTGGAGCTGAAACTGACCACCTTGATGGAGACGTTGGACAGCGCCAAGGAGCGGGAAGCGGGCCTGTTGGAGAAGATCAAGGCCAATGAGGAGTTGTCATGATCGCCACGAACGCCCACAATACCCTCAGAGAGAACGTGATGCTCTGG
The DNA here is from genome assembly GCA_021605205.1 of Aegilops longissima. Classification (NCBI taxonomy): domain Eukaryota; kingdom Viridiplantae; phylum Streptophyta; class Magnoliopsida; order Poales; family Poaceae; genus Aegilops; species Aegilops longissima. The sequence goes on along the minus strand of CM038682.1, from coordinate 499,653,086 downwards.
ACCGAGGGTCTTGTCAATACAGCCGCCGCCATCGACAAGGAGCTGATGGAGCTGGGGATGGTGGATCTCGGGTACCCCACCGACGAGCATCTCCAACCTAGCGCCAAGCTCAGCCTGTTCTTCAAGAGCGTGTTGGCGGCTCTACAGCGGCTCCGGGATGAGGTCCCAAAGCAGCTGGCCGACGATTCGCGCCAAATCTGTGCTGGGGCTCTTCAGAAGGTCTTGATGAAGGTGGCGTTCCGCAATCCAGGCGTCAGCTTCGCCAACGTCCTCAAGTCCCTGCCGCCAAGTGCTGACGTTGAAGCGCTCAAGGCCCTTGTCGCACCCATTGTGGACAGGGTGAGCGGAGTGAAGAGGGTCGATGGCGACCGCGTAGACTAGGCCGCCAAGTTTATCTTTCCCTTGTCGCTGCAGATCATGTTCAGGAGAACAATTTATTAAATCTGCGACAAGTCATTTTGTAATATACTCTATCTTAGGCAAACGCTTGCAATGTTATTTCCTTTACTCGATTTCTTCCCTTGTATGTTTATGCCCTACGCTTTTAGGGAACTTGTCGGTGCGAGCACCTTTGCATGAAGGCTGAGTGCGAACGTCGGCACTTCTCGGCGATGCTGCCTCCGACAAGCAACCTTGTCGCAACTAGCTGCAGCACGCTTAAGTTGTTGAGCGGACTCGAAACAAAGTAAGGGCGCAAGCTAGCTGCGAGTTGGTTCCTCCGCGCACAGGTTTTCCATTCAAAGTACTATCGTTCGAGGAAGATAACTTAAAAATTTAAAAACTGTTTGCTTAAACTTAGCAACTTAGCTTTTCTGTCGTTTGCTTCCCGGCAAGGTGATACTTCCTCGAGCGACACTTGGTGGCCCACACCATTATCTTCTCCTCCCGGTTAACTTGTGGGTGGATGAACCTTGCTCTCTTTTGAGAAGAAAGAAGAGAAAATAAAGTTATGGAGCCTAGTGGCTCGTTATCGCTTACCGGGTGTGGATGCTGCACAAAATGTCAGATAATACATGCATAATAATGACGAAAGCATGAAATTGACAAATTGTGCGCAACACATGAGCTTTACTGATGCACGGGGTCTGCGCCCGGCTTTGTACAAAGGATTACATGCAACAGCGGCAAGACTTGTACAAAAGGGTGGTTGCCGGAACGGGTTCCGGCAACCGCGCCCTATGGGTAAAACTTACGAAGATGCTCTATATTCCAGGAGTTGCTCACCGGAACGCCATCTTCGGTCTCAAGGCGGACAGCGCCAGGCCTAGTGACTCGTTTCACCCGATAAGGGCCTTCCCACTTTGGCGTCAACTTGTTGGAATTCTTGGCGGATTGAACGCGCTGAAGAACAAGGTCGCCCTCCTCGAAGCTTCTGGCATTAACTTTGCGGCTATGGTAGCGGCGAAAAGCTTGCTGGTAACGAGCAGCTCGTACAGCAGCCTGAAGACGATCCTCCTCGAGGAGCAGCGCGTCATCTTGTCGCAGCTGCTCTTGCTCAAGCTCATCATAAGCGAGTACTCGAGGTGACCCGTATACGAGTTCCGTGGGGAGAATTGCCTCTGCTCCATAGACTAGAGCGAAAGGTGTCTGGCCAGTGGCTCGATTTGGCGTCGTCCTGATCGACCAAAGAACCACCGGCAGCTCCTTAATCCAGTTTATTCCGCACTTGCGTAGCCTGTCGAAAGTTCTGGTCTTGAGTCCCCGCAGCACTTCAGCATTTGCTCTCTCTGCTTGATCGTTGCTTCTCGGATGAGCAACAGAAGCAAAGCAGATCTTGGCGCCAAGATCTTGGGCGTACTGCATGAAGGTGCGGCTCGTGAACTGTGTGCCGTTGTCGGTGATGATCCTGTTAGGAATCCCAAACGGCAAACAATTGACTGAAGAACTTGACTCGCTGACCGTGCTGTCACCTTCCTCACTGCTTCCACTTCCGGCCACTTTGTGAACTTGTCGATTGCGACGTACAAGTACTCAAAGCCCCCGACAGCTCGGGGGAAGGGGCCGAGGATGTCAATGTTGGGGAACGTTGCAGAAAATTAAAATTTTCCTACGGTTTCACCAAGATCTATCTATGAGTTCATCTAAGCAACGAGTTACGAGAGAGAGTTTGCATCTACATACCACTTGTAGATGGAGTACGGAAGCGTTTGAGGGAGTGGTGATGATGAAGACGTTCCCAACGTGATTCCGATCACCGATGACCAAGTGCTGAACGGACAGCACCTCCGCTTCAACACACACGTATGGGATTTACGGCGTCTCCTTCTGCCTTGATCCAGCAAGGAGGAAGGAGAGGTTGAGGAAGACAACTCCAATGGCAGCACGACGGCGTGATGCAGATGGAGTGACTGTTCTCCGGCAGGGCTTCGCCAAGCTTATGCGGAGGAGGAGAGGTGTTGGGGAGGGGAGGGGCTGCGCCTTCAATGGTGTGTACAGCCCTCCCCTTCACCCCTCTATTTATAGGGGAAGGGAGGAGGGCAGGCCCCCTCTAGATGCATCTAGAGGGGGCGGCGGCCAAGGGGAGGGGGGCTTGCCCCCCAAGCAAGGGGGGCGCCCCCCTTAGGGTTCCCCCCTCAACCCTAGGCGCATGGGCCAAGGGGAGGGGGTGCGCCCAGCCCACCAGGGGCTGGCTGCCTCCCACGCAGCCCAAGTGGCCCCCGAAGGGGTGGCCCCTCCCGGTGGTCCTCCGGAACCTTTCCGGTGGACCCTCCATAATACCGATATGATCCAAACTTTTCCGGTGTCCGCTTGACGACTTCCCATATATAAATCTTTACCTCCGGACCATTCCAGAACTCCTCGTGACGTCCCGGGATCTCATCCGGACTCAACAACATTCGTAATCACATACAAGTCTTCCTATTAACCCTAGCGCCACCGAACCTTAAGTGTAGACCCCTCACGGGTTCGGAGACATGTAGACATGACCGAGACGCTCTCGGTCAATAACCAACAGCGGATCTGGATACCCATGTTGGTTCCCACACGCCTCGATGTTGTCATCGGATGAACCACGATGTCGAGGGTTCAAGCAACCCGTATGCTATTCCCTTTGTCGACGGCATGTTACTTGCCCGAGACTCGATCGTCGTTATCCCAATACCTCGCTTAGTCTCGTTCGGCAAGTCACTTTACTCGTGCAGTAATGCATGATCCCGTGACGGACACTTGATCACTTTGAGCTCATTATGATGATGCATTACCGAGTGGGCCCAATGATACCTCTCCGTCATACGGAGGACAAATCCTCGCCTCGATCCGTGTCAACCCAATGAGACACTTTCGGAGATACCTGTAATGCACCTTTATAGTCACCCGGTTATGTTGTGACGTTTGGTACACCAAGCATTCCTACGGTATCCGGAGTTACACGATCTCACGGTCTAAGGAAGAGATACTTGACATTGGAAAAGCTCTAGCAAAACGAACTACACGATATTTGTGCTATGCTTAGGATTGGGTCTTGTCCATCACGTCATTCTCCTAATGACGTGATCCCGTTATCAATGACATCGATGTCCATAGTCGAAACCATGACTATCTGTTGACCAACGAGCTAGTCAACTAGAGGCTTACTAGGGGCGTATTGTAGTCTATGTATTCACACGTGTATTACGATTTCGGATAATACAGTTTGTAGCATGAATAAAAGACAATTATCATGAACAAGGAAATATAATAATAATGCTTTTATTATTGCCTCTAGGGCATATTTCCAACAGTCAAGCCCCCAGACCGAAAATGGCCAGGATAAAGGGATCGTCTAGAGAGCTTGAGCTGGCTGGTGTATCTGTTTTGAATGGAACTGGCACGCTTCACACTTGGTTACTTGTGCAGTTGCATCTTGGAGGGCTTCGGCGAAGAAACCTTGCGGAAAGCTTTGCGGCAAGTGCCCTTCTTGCCAATGTGGTGACCACATATGCCTCCATGTATCTCTGCCAACAGCTTCTGTCCATCTTCCCGGCAAATACACTTTAATTTCACACCGTTGAGTCTTCTTCTGTACAGAATGTTGTCAACAAACTGGTACATACTTGACTGCCGGGCTACTTTTTCCGCTTCTTCTTGCTCTTCGGGAAGTTCTCCTGTCTGAAGGAAATGGACGATCTGCTGTGCCCATGCTGGAGCTTGCGGCTCGACAACAAGGACTAAAGGCACATCTGCCGCTGCGGGAACATCAGCTTCTACGGCAAGAACCAGTGGCTCAGCCGAAGCTTGATGATCCCCGGCAAGCTTGCCGGAACAAGACTTGTCGGGAGCGTCTGCTTCAACGAAACAAACCCTAGGGCTTGTCGGAGCAGACTGCTCCTCAGCGATATCTGTGTTGATTTTGGGGACCTTCTTGGCGGCGGCTTCAGGGAGCTCTGCCGGAAAGTAATCACCAAAAACCAACTTCCTCTTCTTGCTCTGTCCTGTTGATGGTGTTATAGTTGGTTGAGTCAGCTTGAGCACAAAAATTCCTGGTTCCACAGGTAACTTGAGTGCAGCACACTTTGACAGGCCATCAGCAATATCATTTTGAGCTCTTGGAACATGTTCCATTTGCAGACCTTCAAAGTGCTCTTCTAGCTTTCTCACTTCATCGACGTAGGCTTCCATCAATGGACTCTGATAATCTTTGTTTACTTGGCGGACGACAAGCTGCGAGTCACCCCTGACGACAAGTTTCTTGATCCCAAGGTCTACTGCAATCCTGAGACCGGCAAGCAAACCTTCATACTCTGCAGTATTATTTGTTGCTTGCTCCTTGGGAAAGTGCATCCGGACTATGTACTTGAGGTGCTCTCCGGTGGGTGCGATAAGCAGACGCCGCACCGGCGCCTTGCAGCGAGAAGGCACCATCAAAGTACATCAGCCACTCTTTACTTGCTTCCTTGACGGGGATGCTCGTCTCTGGAATTTCTTCATCTTGCGTTGGCATCCATTCCGCTATGAACTCTGCCAATGCTCTGCTTTGGATAGTTGAAGTGCTTTCAAACTTGAGGCCAAAGCTTGACAGTTCCAGTGCCCACTCAACAATCCTGCCTGTTGCTTCTGGATTTTGCAATATCCTCTTCAACGGAAAGCGAGTGACAACGGTTATCTCATGTGCTTGGAAGTAATGGCGCAGCTTTCTCGAGGCCGTGAGGAGGCCGAAAAGCAACTTCTGCACACCAGAGTACCTTGACCTAGCCCCTTGCAGAAGGGAACTGACAAAGTAGATCGGGCGCTGCACCATCCTTTTCTGAATCTTCTCGCAATCCTGCGCAGACCCTTCCTTGTCGGGACCAGAGCTTGACGGCGAAGCCCCCTGCTTGTCGCTGGATGCACCTGCCTCGGTTGCCGGCTCATCATCCGCCTCCCTCTCTGCTACTAACGCAGCACTAACCACTTGATTGGTTGCCGCTATATATAGCAGCAACTTCTCTTGTGGCTTAGGTGCGACAAGTATTGAGTGGAGGACAGTACCTCTTCAAGTCTGCAGCGCAGCCTCCGCTTCGAGTCCATTTCATTGACCTGCCTTTTTCAAAATCTTGAAAATGGCGAGCGCGCCAACAGAACTTAGAGATAAACCTCTTTGAGCAGCCACGCAACCGCAAGTCTTCGTACATCCTTGACGCGCTTTGGTGCTTCAATCTGCTCAATGGCCTTGATCTTGTCGGGATTAGCTTCAATTCCCCGCTGAGACACAAAGAACCCGAGCAGCTTGCCGGAAGGGACTCCAAACACGCACTTCTCGGGGTTGAGCTTGAGGTTGATCTTGCGCAGATTTGCAAAGGTCTCATCCAAATCTTGAACCAGAGTTGCTTTGTCCTTGCTCTTGACCACTATATCATCCATGTAGGCTTCTACATTTCTGTGCATTTGGGGCTCAAAAGCGTCGTGGACCACTCTTGCAAACGTTGAACCAGCTTTCTTCAAACCGAAAGGCATCCGTATGAAACAGTAAGTGCCACATGGTGTAATGAATGCGGTTTTCTCTTCATCCTCTTCTGCCATGAAGATCTGATGATATCCTGAATATGCATCAAGAAATGAAAGCAAATCACATCCAGCTGTGGAGTCAACAATCTGGTCTATACGCGGCAAGGGAAATGGGTCTTTGGGACAAGCTTTATTAACATATGTGAAGTCAATACAAAGTCTCCATTTCCCATTCGCCTTGCGTACAACTACCGGATTGGCCAACCACGTGGGATGGAGCACTCCTCGACAAGGCCTGCTGCTTCCAACTTCTTGATCTCTTCTTTATGAATTCTTGGCGCCCACTTTGTTTCCTAACTTTTTGCTTGACGGGCGGCGTGAGGACGAGACAGCTAGGTGGTGCTCAATTACTTTCCTGGGAACACCGGAGATGTCAGATGGTTGCCATGCAAACACATCGACATTCGCCCGCAGGAAAGCAACGAGCTCGCCTTCCTATCAGGGTCTAGAGTGGCACTGATGGCGAAGGTACCACCAGTGCCGCCCTCCTTGGCGGACACCTTCTTGGTCTTCGGTGGAGCTGCCATCATCTTCTTGCACTTGCCGGTGGAGCTCGATGGTGCATCCTCGACGGTAGCGCAGCACTCCGAAGAGGTGCGCTTACCGGAGTGGGCATCAGAGCTCTTGCCGGACTTGGTCTTCTTCTCCCCCCCGGGAGCTTCAGCGGCAAGTGATTTGCTATCTGTCACAGCTGCTGCATCCCGGTAAATCTTGTCGGCGCAGATGAGCGCATCCTTCTTGTCGCCATGGACAGAAATGACGCTTATCGGGCCGGGCATCTTGAGTAGGTTGTAGGCGTAATGAGAGGCTGCCATGAACTTGGCGAGTCTTTGGGCGGCCAAGTATGCCATTGTAGGGCAATGGGAAATCGGCAACGCCAAATGTGACCCTCTCGCCTGAAGTTGAGCTCGCTGCCAAATGTTACCGCAACGTGATTTTCCCTTTGGGCTTGCTCCTTCTGGGTTGATTCCTTGAAAGTGCCGTCTCTTCGAGCTCATTGTCGAGGATTTGAAGCTTCGAGCATCAGAGAGGAGATCAGGTTCAGGCCGCCCTGCCGTCAACCAACATCTTGGTGACCTTGAGGTTGCGTATAGTTGGTGAGACCAACATCGGCAAGCACCCGACCGCGGATTATGCGATCGGGTGGTCCTCAATGTCAAAGATGATGGGCGTGCTGGACCACTTCAGAGGTTTGCGCGACTCCACGGATGGTTCTGCTGCATAAACCTCTCGCATCCACTGCTTGAGTTGACGGTGCGAGGTATGCAGAGAAGCACCTCCGTCAACGCAGAGAACCTCTATTGCCTTCTGAAACTCTTGCTCGTCAGCTTCATCTTCCTCCATATCTTCGTCATCATCATCGTCTCCGTCCTTGTCGCGGCCGCGGGGAGGTCTGTCTCCTTGCCGCTGTTTGGCCTTGCCGCGGCGCCCTCCCCGGCCGGGTCTCTTCTTGCTAGCTGCCCCTGCACCTTCCTGGGCCTTCTCCTTGTCTCGCCGCTCAGATTCCGCTTCTACGCAGTTCAACAAGCTGCTCGACTTTCTTGCAGCTCGAGGTCGTGGCCCTTGGTGCGGTGAATCTTGCAAGATCGCTTGTTGGAGCTGTCACCTTGTCGGCGTCGCCACAGCTTGGCGGTCGGTGTCACCGGCAACCTCCTTGCCGGAGCCACCAGCCTTAGCCTTGCCGGCGCCACCTCCGCTGCGGACTGCTCGACAACTAGTACCTCTTTGTTCTTCTTCCTTCGTTGTTCCGCCGCGCTCTTCCTTGCCGGGCGGTCTCCTCACCGCCGATCCTGCTTCAACATTCTCTCGTGGAGCCTCCTCCTTCTTCAAAGACGCACACACTTGTCGGCCAGGGCGTAGAGCTCGCTGACGTCTTTTACTTTGCACATCGCCATCTCCTCCCTCATCCTGCGGTTCCGCACGTTCTGATGGAACGCGCTGATCACCGCGGCAGGGTGGACATCTGGGATGTTGTAATGCACACGACTAAATCTCTCGGATGAACTTGCGCAGGACTCTCCTTCCTTCCGGCAAGCAGGTGAAGGTCACTCTCCGCCATGAGGCTTGTGGTCACCGTGAAGGCGCCAACAAACTGATGGCACAGATCTGCCCAAGAGGATATGGAACTGTCCGGCAAGTGCATGAGCCAAGATCTGACGTTAGGCTTCAGTACCAGCGGGAAGTAGTTGGTGAGGATCTTGTCGTCTCTTCCCCCCGCAGCTTGCACCGCAATGGTGTAGATGCTGAGGAACTCCGATGGGTGTGTCCTGCCATCATACTTCTCTGGCACATCTGGCTTGAAGTTTTTCTTGTCGGGCCACTGGACTTGCCGCAGCTCACGAGTGAACGCAGGGCAACCTACCGCGTACGGCAAGTCGCCTGGTTCCCCTGGTGCTTGCATATCGACAGTGGGCCCAGCGCGCTAGTCGGATTGACGCCGCGCTTCTCTTCGGCGCTCGATGCGGGTTCGAGCGTCTTCTTCTTGTCGTTCCTTAAGAACTTGGCGCTGATCACGGCGAGCTCGTGGATCCGACGACGCGGTGGAGTCGCTGTCGAGGTGGATCCGAGGAGTTGGTGATCTTGGCCTTCGGGAAGGGGAGTGCATAGTGGTGTCGCCACCGGCTCGTGCCTTGTCGCCTCGCCGCGGCAAGGACGCAGTTGGTTGCCGCGGAACGTCGCCGTTGGCAAAGCCGATGAGACTCTAGATTGTGGCCCTCCATTCGTCGACCTTGTCGGCCGTTGGAGGGTAGTCTAGAAGTAGCTGAGCTCTCGCCAAGGCTTCCGCTGGAGTGGTGGGTGGCAAAGGCGTACGGAGCGAGGAACGGGATGTGCTCGGACTCCTAACCAAGTTAGGAGGAGCAGCATCCCGCCCGTCCCGCGCCTCCTGAGAAGGACGCGGTGCGGATTCGGACACCGGCGCCTGCGCCGCCTTGTCCTTGGACCTGGCGGCGTCGTGGGCTCTCTCGACGACGCCCGTTCCTCCGCCAGCGTCTTCCCCACCACTCGTCAGCTCCGGTGGTGGTGGGTTCGACGCGACTCTCTCTGCCGCCGAAGCCTTCTTCTTCGGTGGCATGTTGACGAAGATGATGAAGAAGCTGCTCGTGTGAACGCTGGATCGGGTTCACACAGCCTCGACGCCCCCTACCTGGCGCGCCAAAGATGTCGGGGAAGCTGATTGTGGCCCACGGACACCTATGGGAACGAGTCCCTTGTGGTTCGGAGGGGGGCGGAGATTGCACAAAGAGCGGATCGAGGCGATGCACACGAGCAGATTTACCCAGCTTCGGAGCTCTCCGGAGAGATAATACTCCTACTGCTGCTTGGTTGATTATTTGTGTTCTTGCTAGGGAGCAATGGGAGCTACAAAACCTAGCCTGAGTGAGTGTAGTCTCGAGTGAGTCGAATGAACTGAACCGGAGCCGAACCCTCTCTACATTGCACTCGGGCCTCCTTTTATAGGCTCAAGGGGTCACCGACAGGTGGCAACGTAGATGAGGGTACAAATGGAAAAACAGTAGTTGGTACACCGCTTTGTATAGTGTACAGTGATCTATACCTAACTCTGACGGCAAGGGACAAGAGCCATAAATGTCCGTCCCTGTCGCTTGAACAGTGCAACAGGGACCGTCAAGTGTGCCTCCGTTTGCCACGATGGTAGCTTGTCAGCGCCGCTTATCGCCGCTCCCCGCTGGATGCACAGCCCATTGACACGCTGCGCACGGGAAAGCCCCATGGCGACACGTTGGCGGATGAGCTGGAGCGGAGATGAAGAGAGGTTACCTGCCGCGGCAAGTGCCTTGCCGCGGCAAGGTCCTTGTCGCATTCGGGAGCTTGTCGCTCACCAAGCCTTCCCGGCAAGCTCCTCTTGCCGGGGTCTTGCTTCCTTCGTGCCTTGAGTGGCCTTCCCGGCAAGCTCCTCTTGCCGGGGCCTTGATTACTTTGTTCTTGAATGGCTCCAAAGGAGCCGCTGAGGACCTTGGCGGTCACCAGGCTAGCCCTGCCGCGGGGTGCTGCGACTATCCGTGCACGAGTTCGGGGTACTAGGGTACCCCTACTCTAGTACACCGACACAAGTAAAAGTGGTCTTTTCTTGATCAGGTTGAGAAATAGGTATTTGTGAAAAGCCAGAATATCCATCAAGGAAGAAAAAGTGTGTGTGCTTATATAATCTTTCAAGCATTTGATCAATAAAAGGCAAAGCGTAATGATCTTTTCTAGTTGCTTTGTTTAATTTTCTAAAATCAATTACCATTCTATAGCCTGTAACAATTCTTTGTGGAATAAGTTCATTCTTATCATTAGGAACAACAATTATACCTCCTTTCTTATGTACACAATGAACAGGACTTACCCATCTACTATCAGCTATGGGATAGATTACACCTGCTTCCAAAAGTTTTAATATTTCCGTTCTTACCACTTCTTTCATCTTCGGATTTAACCGATGTTGGTGATCAACAGGTTTAGCATCAGGTTCCCTATTAATTTTGTGCTGACATAGAGTGGGACTAATGCCCTTTAAATTGCCAAGAGTATATCCAATAGCGGCTCGGTGCTTCCTTAGAACTTTCAATAATCTTTCTTCTTCATGTTCTGAAAGGGTAGCACTAATAATAACAGGATATATCTTCTTTTCATCAAGATAAGTATATTTCAAAGTGTTTGGCAGTTGTTTTAATTCAAACACAGGATCACCTTTAGGTGGAGGTGGACCTCCTAGAGTTTCAATAGGCAAATTGTGTTTAAGTAGAGGACGTTGTTCAAAGAAAATTTTATCTATTTCATTTCTTTCATGCATATGTAAATCATTTTCATGGTCTAGCAAATATTGTTCTAAAGGATCAGTAGGTGGTACAACAATAGAAGCAAGACCAATTAATTCATCCTTACTAGCCAATTCGTTTTCATGCAGCTTTCTACTAAACTTGGAAAAATTAAACTCATGAGACTCGTTACCAAAGCTAACACCAACCGTTTGTTTCTCACAATCTATCTTAGCATTAACTGTGTTCAAGAAAGGTCTACCAAAAATAATGGGACAGAAGTCATCTTGTGGGGAGCCAAGAACAAGGAAATCAGTAGGGTATTTTATTTTCCCACACAAGACTTCAACATCTCTAACAATCCCAATTGGTGTTATGGTGTCTCTACTAGGAAGTTTAATGGTAACATCTATGACTTCTATCTCTGCAGGTGCTATGTCTTTCATAATTTCTTGATATAAGGTGTAAGGAATAGAACTCACACTAGACCTATGCCACATAAACCATGATAACAGTGATCTCCTATTTTAACTGAGATGACAGGCATGCCAACCACAGGTCTATGTTTATCTTTTTTATCGGTTTTGGCAATTCTAGCAGCTTTTTCTCTGAAGTAAATAACATGCCCATATATCTCTTCTTCTGAGAGATCTTTAACCATAGCTATGCTAGGTTCAACTTTAATTTGTTCATCGGGTTTAGGTGTTTTAATATAGCTTTTGTTAGCCACAGTTGAAACTTTAGCATGTTCCTTTATCCTAACAGGGAAAGGTGGTTTCTCAATATAAGCAGAAGGAACAACTGGATCAACATTATAAAGTATAGTTTCTTCTTTAATTGATACCGGTTCTTTGATTTCTTCTGTAATTGGTGGGTGATATTTAAACCACTTCTCTTTAGGGATTTCAACATGAGTAGCAAATGATTCACAAAAGGAGGCTACTATCTCAGAGTCAAGTCCATATTTAGTGCCAAACTTTTGAAAAGCATCGGTATCCATGAAAGATTTAACACAATCATACTTAAGCTTAATACCTGACTCTTACCTTCCTCGAGTTCCCAATCTTCAGAGTTGCGTTTAATCCATTCCAAAAGATCCCACCGGAATTCAATAGTCTTCTTCATAAAAGAACCAGCACAACAAGTATCAAGCATGGTTTGATCATTACGAGAAAGCCGAGCATAAAAATTCTGGATAATAATTTATCTTGAGAGTTCATGATTGGGGCATGAATATAACACTAACTTAAGCCTCCCCCAAACTAGAGCGATACTTTCTCCTTCACGAGGCCAAAAATTATATATATAATTCCAATCACGATGAACTAGATGCATAGGATAATTTTTTTGGTGGAACTCCAATTTCAAACGATTCCAATTCCAAGATCCAATATCATCGCATAGCCTATACCATGCCAATGCTTTTCCCTTAAAAGATAAAGGGAAAACCTTTATCATCACTTCATCCCTGGGTAAACCTGCAAGCTTAAACAATCTACAAATTGGTTCTACATATATCAAGTGCATATCAGGATGTTCGGTTCCATCTCCTGCATAAGGATTAGCTACTAGTTGTTCTATCATACCCAAAGGAATTTCATATTCAATATTTTCAGTAGGTGCAGTAGGTTGAGGGGTAGCTAATTGTGGTTCCGGACGAGGTGAAGATACCCCGAACAAACCCTTAAAGGATTGTTTTCCATAGTAACAAGTGGCAATAAATTTCAGCACACTATATAAATGTTCCCTTACCAAAGGCGCTTCACTCCCTGGCAACGGCGCCAGAAAAAATTCTTGATGACCCACAAGAATAGGGGATCAATTGTAGCTCTTTTCGATAAGTAAGAGTGTCGAACCCTACGAGGAGAAGAAGGAAATGACAAGTGGTTTTCAGCAAGGTAATGTCTGCAAGTGCTAAAATTGTAAGTAGCGGAGTAGTTTGATAGCAAGATAATTTGTAACGAGCAAGTAACGGTAGTAGTAACAAAACTGCAGCAAGGAAGCCCAATCCTTTTGAGGCAAAGGACAGGCCAAAACAGTCTCTTATGATAAGCAAAGTGTTCTTGAGGGTACAGGGGAATTTCATCTAGTCACTTTCATCATGTTGGTTTAATTTGTGTTCGCTACTTTGATAATATGATATGTGGGTGGACCGGTGCTTAGGTGTTGTTCTTACTTGAACAAACCTCCTACTTATGATTAACCCTCCCGCAAGCATCTGCAACTACGAGAAAAGTATTAAGAATAAATTCTAACCATAGCATTAAACTTTTGGATCCAATCGGTCCCTTACGGAATAGCACATAAACTGGGTTTAAGCTTCTGTCACTCTCGCAACCCATCATCTAATTGCTACTCCACAATGCATTCCCTTAGGCCCAAATATGGTGAAGTGTCATGTAGTCGACGTTCACATGACACCACTAAGGGAATCACAACATACATACTATCAAAATATCGAACACATATCATGTTCACATGATTGCTTGCAACATGATTTCTCCTGTGACCTCAAGAACAAAAGTAACTACTCACAAATGATAAACATGCTCATGATCAGAGGAGTATTAAATAGCATAATGGATCTGAACATATAATCTTCCACCAAATAAACCATATAGTAATCAGCTACATGATGTAATCAACACTACTAGTCACCCACAAGCACCAATCTATAGTTCCGGTAACAAGATTGAACACAAGAGATGAACTAGGGTTTCAGATGAGATGGTGTTGTTGAAGATGTTGATGGAGATCGCCCTCCCCAAGATGGGAGAGTTGTTGGTGATGATGAGGACGATGATTTACTCCTCCGGGAGGGAATATCCCCCGGCGGAATCCACCGGAGGGCAAAAGTGCTCCTGCCCAAGTTCCGCCTCGAGACAGCGGCGCTCCGTACCGAAAGTACTCTCCTATTTTTTCTAGGTCAAAATGACCTATATACAAGAAGATGGGCACCAGAGATGGGCCTGGGTGAGCACAACCCACCAGGGCGTGCCTGGGCTCCCTGGCGCGCCCAGGTGGGTTGTGCCCACCTGGTGGGCACCCTCTGGTATTTATTTACTCCAATAATTCTTAAATATTCCATAAAAAATCTCCGTGAAGTTTCAGCTTGTTTGGGGTTGTGCAGAATAGGTAGCCTGACGTAGCTTTTCTAGGTCCATATTTCCAGCTGCCGGAATTCTCCCTCTTGGTGTGTACCTTTGTGACGCCCCCGATTCAATCGTACACTAATCATACACGCAAACGAGTACGATCAAGATCAGGGACTCATGGGAAGATATCACAACACAACTCTAAAAATAAAATAAGTCATACAAGCATCATAATACAAGCCAGGGGCCTCGAGGGCTCGAATACAAGTGCTCGATCATAGACGAGTCAGTGGAAGCAACAATATCTGAGAGTACGAAATAAGTTAAACAAGTTTGCCTTAAGAAGGCTAGCACAAACCGGGATCTGAGATCGATAGAGGCGCAGGCCTCCTGCTCGATCCTCCTAAACTACTCTGGCCGTCGCCGCCGGGCTGCACATAGTAGTAGGCACCTCCGGGGTAGTAGTCGCCATCGACGGTGGCGTCTCGCTCTGGGCTCCATCGTCTGTCGCAGCAATCGAGTAGAGATAGGGGAAAAGGGGAACAAGGCAACCGTGAGTACTCATCCAAAGTACTGCAAGCAAGGAGCTACACTACATATGCATGGATATATGTGTAAAGGGCCATATCGGTGGACTGAATCTGCGAAATGCCGTAATAAGAGGGGATAGCTAATCCCGTCAAGACTACGCTTCGGCAGCCTCCGTCTTGCAACATGAAGAAGAGAGTAGATCAAGTCCTCCAAGTAGCATCACATAGCAATAATCCTACCCGCGATCCCTCCTCATAACCACGAGAGAGCGACCACCGGGTTATATCCGCACTTGGAAGGGTGTGTTTTATTAAGTATCCAGTTCTAGTTGTCATAAAGTCAAGGTACAACTCCAAGTCGTCCTGTTATCAAGATCACGGCTATTCAATAGATTAAACTTCCTGCAGGGTGCACCACATAACCCAACACGCTTGATGCCATTTGGCTGGACACACTTTTCGGGTCATGCCCGCCGCTGAAGATCAACACGTCGCAGCCCCACCTAGGCACAACAGAGGCCCAGCACGCGGTCTAAACCTAAGCGCCGACAGTGCAGGCCCATCGCCCAATGCACACCTGCATGTTGCGTGGGCGGCGAAGCAGCACCTAGCCTAACAGCGTTCGGTCAATTCGGTAGCGCCGCTTTCGGCCGGCGACGTCACGAAGTGCCGGCTGATACCACGACGTCGGGATACCCATAACTACTCCCACGTAGATGGTTAGTGCGTGTAGACCAAATGGCGGACTCGGATCAAATACCAAGATCTCGTTAAGCGTGTTAAGTATCCGCGAACGCCGACCGGGCCAGGCCCACCTCTCACCCAGTAGTCTCAACCTGCCACTGCTGCTCGCCAAGAAAGTAACGATCGGGGCCGTCGGGAACCAAGGCCCACCTCTACCGGGATGGAGCCACCGTCCTTTAAGCCCCATCTCCTAACAGTATCACGGTAATGTAATAGTGTAAAGTATATAGTATATGCCCGTGATCACCTCCCGAAGTGATCACAGCCAAGTAGTATAGCATGGGACACGGACAAGAGTGTAGGGCCACTGATGGAACACTGGCTTCCTATACTAAGCAGTAGGATAGCAGGTAAAGGTAACAACAGAGTAGCAAGGACAAAGCTATGCAAAGAGTATAGGAATAATGAAAGCGAGAACATGCTACACTACTCTAATGCAAGCAGATAGAGAAGAGTAGGCGATATCCGGTGATCAAGGGGGGAGGCTTGCTGGTTGCTCGGGCAAGAGAGAGGGTCAATACCGTAGTCGATCGGGTACCAAAGAAGAACGCTCGATCTCGGTGTCTAGCGAGAGAAGAGAGGGAGGAACAATAAATATTTAAGCAAACAGACGCAAAGCGATGCATGACATGACATTTATCGGTGCTAGGGGTGCCCTAACGCGGTATGAGGTGATACCGGTGAAGGGAAAACATCCGGAAAGTATCCCGGTGTTTCGCATTTTCAGCGAGGAGCGGAGGGGAAAGTTGCGTGTTTGCTATGCTAGGAGTGTGTGGCGACGAACGGCTGCGTGATCCGAATCGTCTCGTCGTTCGAGCAACTTTCATGTAGAAAGTATTTTCATCCGAGCTACGGATTATTTTATATTATTTTTTAAAGTTTTAAATCATTTTCTAATTTATTAATTATTAATTAAATTAACATTATCCAGAATAGTGTTTGCTGACGTCAGCAGTCAACGTTGACCGTTGACCTGGTCAACCTGACAGGTGGGTCCCATTTGTCATTGACTGAGATTAACTAAACAGGTTAGTTAGCTTAATTACTTGATTAGGTTAACTAATTCTAATTAATTATTTAACCCAAATTAATTAACTTAATTAATTCACTAATTAATTAATTATTACTTTTACTAATTTCATTTTCATTTTTGTTTTTCTCTACTCTTTTCTTTTTATCTGATTTACAAGGGGGAGGGCCCCACCTGTAAGTGGCTCAGGCCACCTCCCTCCTATGCACTAACGCCAAGCAGGAGGAGGCGCGGCCTGGACTGGCCCAGTGAGGCCATGGTCGAGGCCGGCAGCGGGGTTGGCGGAGCAGGCGAGGGCGGCCGCGGGGCTGGGGCGCCAAGACGCCGGGCGTTGAGCCCGGCGGCTCCGGCCGGGCGGAGCATGGGGAGGCCAGCGGCTAGAGGCGCGAGGTTGTGGTGATGCCGACGGAGAGCCGAGCTGCAGTCGAGGGGGACGCTGGTGGCAGCGGTGAGCGCGGCCGGTCTTGAAGTCTTGAGGGAAGAGAGGAGGAGGGGCCTCACGGGGGTTGTAGGGACCGTGGCGTGCGGGTCGAGGGGGGGACGGGACGTCGTCGGCCGAGGAGGCAGGCAGTGGGGAGGTCCGGCGAGGTGCTCGCAGGCAGCGGCGAGGCTCGGGGCCGGCCGATGAGGAGGAGGCCGAGGACGCGGAGACGCAGGGGAGAAGACGGGCGGCGAGCTCTGAGCGGCGGCATCGGAGGTGATGGTGGTGTGGGGGGTTCGGCGACGGGGCGACGGGGTTGCTCCGGGTCCTCGTGCGGCGGCGGACGGCTTCGACCGAGCGAGGAGGGGACGAGGAGGCCACGGCGAGGTCGAGGATGGCGACCGGCGAGGCGAAGTAGAGGTGCGGGGCGGAGGCGGCCATCCTCGGCGCTGGCTCGCCCGAGGTGGGTCTTCGACGCTGGCAGGGGGGGGCTGCACGGGTGCTTGGCGATGGGGGACGGGCGCCCGGCGTCGTGGGGCGTCGGCTCGATCCCGATCCAATCGGGAGAGGGAGGAGGAGTGGGGGGGGTCGTGGGAACGATGGGGGAGTGGGGGTGGCGCTAGGGTTCGGTCGTCCTGTGGGTCTTTGTAGGCACCAGTGGGCCGGCCTGGTTAACTGATGGCTGTTGGGCCATGCTCCAATGAAGGGGTCTCTTCTATTGCCTTTTTTTGTTCTTTCTTCTTTTTGTTTTCTGTTTTTACATTTTCTTTTCCTTTTATTATTTGTAGTTTAATTTATTTTTAGTTTTATAAAATTACCACTAGTGCCTAAATTTGTATTTATCAACAAACTACGGTGAGATTAATTATTAAGACATAATAAAATAGTTTTAGCATTTTTATAAATTCAATAGGCATTTGTTTAATTGTTTTCACTACTGTTTTAATTGTTTTAGCGCCTTTAAACATTTTATCAAAGTTTGGTTTCTCCACCATAACTACTTACGATTTATTTGACACAACCTGAACATTTTAGTTTTGATTTTTGAAAACTTTTGTTGTTTGCCTGATTTTAAATTGAATTCAAATCGGTTTCGAACTAATGCAAGATTAACCACAGTAATCGAGGTGATGTGGCATCATTAGTGGAGGATTACTGTAGCGTAACTATCCGGGCATCACAACCTTGCAATTTATGAGAGAAAAGGCATTAGAATTACTCCAAAAAGCATTATTATGGGTAAAAACATCATAAATAACAGTAAGAAAACATGATGCAAAATGGACGTATCAGGGACACAAGATACTCTCTGTTATTTGGTTGCAGGGTTTTTAGAGAGAGACCATCTTCATCCTATGCCTCCCACGGATTGATAAACCTTAGGTCATCCACTTGAGGGAAAATTGCTACTGTCCTACAAAACTCTACGCTTGGAGGCCCAACACAAGTCTACAAGAAGATAGGTTGTGTACTAGACGTCAAGCTCTTTTCTGGCGCCATTGCCAGGGAGGTGAGTGCTTGAAGGTATATCTTTTTAGATCTTGCAATTGAATCTTTTAGTTTCTTGTTTTATCACTATTTTAGTCTATAAAAGAAAACTACAAAAGAATAGAATTGAGGTTGCCTCATATTATTTATCTTTTTAATGTCTTTTGTGAAAATGATGGAAAGGAAAATTGTGCCAAAGTGATAGAAGAAGTAGTCAATAAAATGTTTGGCACTAATTAAATCTTTGAATGATGAGCATGATTGCAATGTTGTTGGTATAAATTCTTTGAATATCCATGGTGCTAATGATATGCAAAGCCATAAGCTTGGGGATGCTATGTTTGATGAAGATGATATTTTTTTGTCCCCCATGTTTTGATGAGAAAAATTATTATGATGTTAGCATGCCTCCTATCTATGATGATTATTGTGATGACATGTATGCTATAGATAATAATGAAACTTTTCATCATGATTTCAATATTCAATTTGATTATGTCAATCAAGTATCTCATGATAGTTATTTTGTTGAGTTTGCTCCCACTATTACGAATGAGAAGAAATTTTCTTACGTGGAGATTAATAAAATTTCTATGCTTGTAGATCATGAAAAGAATGCTTTATGTGATAGTTATATTGCTGAATTCAGTCGTGATGCTACTAAAAATTATTATGGAAGAGGAACATATGCTTTTACATATCTCAATAATATCAAGTTTCCTCTCTATGTGTTGAAAGTTTTGAAGTATTTCTTGTTTTTCCTCCCTATGTGATGTGGAGCATCCCGAGTCCATCCACAACGACACTCCATCACCACCACAAGCACCGAGAGGACCAATGACAAGAGCACGTGCACGCGCCATCGAGAATAACACTACTAGGAAAAGGCCTACTAATGGCGCACCTAATTTGGCCATTAATGGCGCATTAGTGGT
This sequence comes from Aegilops longissima, assembly GCA_021605205.1. Taxonomy (NCBI): domain Eukaryota; kingdom Viridiplantae; phylum Streptophyta; class Magnoliopsida; order Poales; family Poaceae; genus Aegilops; species Aegilops longissima. The sequence continues at coordinate 499,634,116 of CM038682.1, read as the reverse complement.
GCGCCATTAGTGCCACGCCATTAGTATATTTTACTAATGGCGCAGCACCGGTGCGCCATTAGTATCTGGTATACTAATGGCGCACCACTGGATGCGCCATTAGTATGCCTCCCTGGGGCCATGTATACCAGTGCTTTGGCATACTAATGGCGCACGGCAACGAGATGCGCCATTAGTAACCCGGCATACTAATGGCGCCTTTGCTCGATGATGCGCCATTAGTATCCTTGACATACTAATGGCGCCTCGTTCAGTGATCGCCATTAGTATCCTTTGGCATACTAATGGCGCCTTTGTGTTGTGATGCGCCATTAGTATGAATATTAGGTTTTTTTAATTTTCTGTTTTTGCACAGGTTATAAAATGTATAATTGGACAAAATATAGACAGCACACAACAACAACAGATTCATCGAATACAATAGAAGATTAGTCTCTGAATACAATTCATCATATTAGTCTCTGAATACAATTCATCATATTAGTCTCCGAATTGAAAAGACCGAACAAAGATAGAACATTATATTACAAGTCTCGAGACCGCGAGTAGCGAGTTTGTCTTCACATTACAAGTCGATATCGATCATCTAAACTACCATCACATACAAGAGAGCTACGGTCAACACGATGAGCATCATCACGATGAAACTCGTCTTCATCCGGTTCCTCCAACGCTCGCTCCCCTCTCCCGCTAGATAGCGGGCGTATCTAGATTCGGCCTCGGCCCTAGTGGTGTACCCTTTGTAACTATTCTTCGCTGAATCGGTGAACCTGTCTCCGACACTCCTCCCGATCGTCGTAGACTCCGGAACCTTACCCTTGTACACGACATACGACGGCATCGCTATGCACTAGCCAAACGTAAACGTTAGTACCAATTCACGAGACAACACATAAGCAATATATAAGTATGCAAAGAACGATCGGTAGAGAAAAGCAAGACATTAATAGCATCGATTACATCTAAGTTGAGCGACTCTCAAACCAAAGAGACATACTACAAGTTCATTAAAGTTTAATTACAACATGAGCCAATCGATGTTTCAGAACTAGACAACTCGACTCAAGGGACGGAGCGTGGATGAAGCCGCCGTCTATCGTGGGAGTCCCGAAAGAACGGGCGTTGTCATCCTGCATTTGTAGCATTGTGTCGATGTCACCGTTGGACGGTTGATTTCGAGGTAGAACTGCCCGAGGTACGAAGGACATCTTGATGGATGATTTCCGCAAACTCCGACTGGATGCGAAAGAATTCTTGTCTGATGTCCGCGTCCTGGATTGCCGACACGCTCGCGGCCCAATCATGGAGTTTACTTGGTAGCAGAAGTTGATGATGGTCCCGTACGATCGCCCGCATGTGATGGATGGCGCAGCAGAACATCGTATTGTGGGAGAACACGTGCTTGCCGTACTTACGAATAGGCCTGGTGAAGGTGCCTCCAGATTGGGCGTAGCCGGGGAGAACATCATCAAGAACCTTCTTGACATTTGTGTAGTCTACGTTCGATTGACGGTCCGGGTCGAAATACGTGGCCATGGAATATTTGGGGCTTAGGAGGATGAGCGTGCAATGTGTGTCACTGCAGAAAACACGGAATGTTAAAAGAAAACGATCGAAATCTAAGAATTCATATGTTACGGGCGGTTGAGGGAGGACTTACTCGGGAAAGTAAGGCACGAGGAAGTTATCCTTATCTTGCTTTGCCGAATGACGCCTTGAGGTAAGAACTCGCGACTTGCGGTCCCAGCGCTGCCCAAGATCTTGGCACGCATGTAGAAGGGGTCGACTATCACGATGTCCGGGTCTTGTCGCGAATGATCCGCATCTCCATACTCAGTGAAAATAGCCGAGCGAAGGTGTAGTGGAGCGGATGAAGGTTCAACATAGCGTGGATGTCATCAAACCGCAGGACGATCGACGCCCGATGGAGTTATCCACAAAGCCCTTGCCCTCGGCACCTTGGCCACGAAAACCGGTATGCCACATCCTTCTCTCGAGACGCCGCTTCTCCAAAGAAAGAACACTGTCATGCAGACTCCGCATAGCACCGGTTGCAGCATTGAGCATATTTGTCGGTAGCATTGCCCTACCCGCCACATGCACCCTCCTCGAGATATCCTCAGGTGAAGGTGGCCTGTCCTGAGCACGGATCGTACTCGGTGCCGGCTGGCCCGCACCCTTGTTAGTCTTTCTTTTGCGTGCCTTCTTCTTCTCCTGTAATGGGACCGAGTTCTGCTCACAGACCGCCTTCTTGAGTGTGTTGGGCCTGATATTTCGCACCTCGCCTATCTCGAGGCTCGGTGAAGTCGGCAGTGGGCGTCTCACGAGAGCTGAGCGGCGACGATGCTGCTGCTACTTGGCTTCTCCGCGGTACCAGCTAGATCGCGCCGCCTTTTGTTGGGTTGGGTTCTTGAGAAGGAGGCCCCATGAAGTCGCCACCGCACCCATGATCGGCAAAGTACTTGATCGACGTTGGCAAATGTATCGTCGTCGTCGTCGTTCGATCTGTGCCATATGCATGTTTGGATCGATGGCATAGGGATGTCCGCACCGTTCGGGCGGTCTTGCCATGGGGCCGACTTAGCGGCAACACGACCGGTGGTGTTGTCTTTGGGTGGTGTCCCCGCCCCAAACGAATCTGGCTCTTCGCCAAAGCAGGGCCAGCTCAGCAGCGCCGAGGGTCATCACGTCATCATCGTCGGCCCCGACGGGTTGAATCGGAGGTAACAACTCGTCGCAGCCTGGCAGCACCCGAACCAGTTGAACCCTAAACAAGTTGGGTGGCATCTGGGTACCGTGGAACAAGGGGTTGCCCGGTTGAACGATTTTGCCCTTGGCGACATCGACCAACTCGTTGTTCACGAAGTGCAGGAGAGTGCACGGAACGTCGGCGGCGCCCTACGAAAACATGTAGGGCGTCAGGGATGCCCAGTCAAAGGCAAGGAGATGAAGTCCTCGACCGAGAGAGGCTTAATTAGTTACCGTGATGATGGCGTCGAGCTCGGCTAATGTTGAGGCACCGCCAACGGCGGGCATGCAGTTGACGGAGGGGCCGCTTGCTGCAGAGGTGCCGGCCGGCGTACACCCGGGTGCATTAAGCTCCCGTGCCGGCGTCGGAGAGACCAATGCCGCCTCCGCCGGAGACACCAATGGCCCCGCCATCGCATTCTGCGAGTTGCTGGCCGTGAAGCTAGGAATCGGGCGGCCCTGTTGGCGCCCACAATCCACGACTCAACCCCGGATCAAGGTAGGCACAATGGCGGTGATCGTCGCTCCGAGTTGTTGTTGCACTTGCTCTTGGACAATCTCCGAATCCGCGCCACCTGTGCCTTGAGTTCTTGAACCTCGCGCTGGCTTTCCGAGCTGGTCTTTTCTCCTTCCGCACACCAGCGGTATAGTATGACCCCATTTTGTGGACAAGCCTTTGCCGCCACACGACCAGCCGACGTCGACTTCGAGCTTATCCTTGTTCTTCATTACATTCAACGCCCTATTGAGAGTGGTGTCCCAAGGGTTGCTCTTAGTCGACCCGCTCTCGCTTTCGATCGCCTACGGAAGGAATGTGAACCATTTAGAAATTTGGCTTCATTAATTAGAATGCAACCATATGGAGCTAATTACCCCGGGGGTGGTATTCCTTACCAGAATAACCTCAAGCGCCCTGGTCTTCGGATCCGTGGTAAGCTCCTTTGTTTTCGGTCCTTCTTGTACGGGCCCCGACAAAGTTCCTGGTCTGCTTGTCATCGTATTTATCGAAGAGGGCGGTAGGCCTTGCTCGGCACGCTCGCGTCCTCCTTGTCCCATATAGGCTCCGCCACTCTGAATCGCCGGGACCGAGTGTGTGTTCCCCTAAGTTCAGCTCCCGCATTTCTTTCCCCCACTGACTTGATTCGGAGTTTGCGGTGCTCAAGCAATTGATCTTGAAGTCGTTGTAGTCATCTTCGGTGATCGAAGGATTTTTCTCCTTGATCTTCTCATAACTCTCACCTTTCTCGATCATTGTCTTCACATTGCTTTTCCAAGTAGACAGGGCCTTGCTCATCTTCGTGAGGGCAGCATTGTTCACTTTATTCCCTTTGAGGCTTGTGTTTTCAAAAGCAGCGGGGAACTTGTATCGTTCGTGCAGCTTCGTGAAGAGGAGGTTGCGCAAATTCCCTCGGTCAGGATGCCTCGGGTTCTCGGTGTTGATCGAGGCGGTGCTCGGAGAATGCACCCGAGCTGAAGCGAGTACTCCTTGACTATTCGTTCGGCGCGTTGGATTCCGTCGGAGTCCACTTGATAACTTCCTCCTTGAGGGTGCGGAGCACGGTCGGCGCCAGTCCTTCCGTTGCCTCTTCTGTTGGCTCCCATCGTGTGTGCGCCGCCATCATCGATGGTGGCATCCTCGGCGCACCATCGGTGGTGGCATCGGTGGGGTCATCCTCGGTGGTACCATCGGTGGTCTCGGGATCGATGGGGAAGGCGGCGTCCTCATACAAGTGAGGTTGTTCCTCCATCTCCGGGACAGCTCCTGAATGCCTTGCCGCCAACCCCGGCCTCATCGTTACGGGCCATGTTTCTCTCTAAATAGAAACAAAGTTTGGTCAAAAGTTGGTTATTGTCAAGGAACAAGATCATGGTCTCATCATTTAGGGTTTGTCGACACCGAGGCATCCTAAAATCTAAGCTTTTATCATTGAGGGTTTTTCGGCGCGATGCACCCTAAAAGCCTAACCTTTCATCATTTCGGTTTTATCGACACGAGGCACCCTAAAAGCCATGCATTGGTCACAAGTACGCCGGGCACTTGATCCTACTTAATTAACTACTAAGATACCCGGCCCATGCATTAGTCACAAGTACCCCATATGTCCTATTTTTAGCAAAGTCATGCTAAAATTCACGGAAAATTTCAGCATGACCTTTGCTGAAAATAGGACATATGGAGTACCCGAATTTGCCAGAACGGAAGTTAATCGACATTCCGGCAAACTCAAGGGTCTCTCGGGGTACCTGCAATATCATTATCCTCGCGTAATGAAGTCCCCAATGGGTCATTTCAGAAGATCACAAGTAGCATCATCACAAGTACAACAGCAGCAGCAGTGAATACAGCCATAATAGCAGCAGCAACTTTATTCTTCTTCTTCATAAAGACTAATTGTCTAATTGAGCAATACAGCGACAGTGTGAACAAATAAAAACACAAACTACACCTACATATTTGGGTACCTCTATGGTAGTAACATGCCATTCTCTGCCTAGAGCTCTTTGTACGATCTATTCTACTTACTACTAAAGTTATAGCAGATCATGCTTTCATAACCAACTAGTTACCTTTAAGTTCAAATACATCCACAAAACCACAACAAGTAGCACAAAATCATTCAAGTACCAGTGTTTAACTAAAACTTGGTGTGAATAAGATCCTCTGTCAATACTTCATACCAATAATCAAAACCCCAAAACCTGACCCCAACTAGTTACCATAAGGTCAAATACATCCACAAAACCAAAACAAGTAGCACAAAATTATTCAAGTATCATTGTTTAACTAAAACTTGGTGTAAATAAGGTAATAAAAGCAAATTATCCTAGCCAACATGGGTTTTCAGGAAATATTGAGGCGCCGCACTTCGATCGACTCACGAGGTACATTCTCAACTAGCATAGTTTGTTTACCTTCTATTCCTATGTGGTTCATTACTTGATTTCCTTTCAGCCTCAAAGTTTATGTTTGTCTTGGTCATATTATGCTTTTGGCAACCACTACAAATGTAAAAGATTTTTTGTGAACTTGGGAAGAAAAGAACCAACTTTCATCAAACAAATAAAAATAAGATCATGAGCAGAATAGTTGTTAGGGTACCGTCATTTATAGGACCATTTGACATTAGCTATGCATTTCTTGGCTGCAACAATCACTGAGTATGAAATAGGTAGAATAGAATGTATTTTTCTCACTTGGGAAAGTAATCAGTTACAAACTTCAATATTTTGTGTCTCTGAATATTTGCATAAATTCCTCGATCATCCATGAGCAGCACCACATAGCAGTTCACAGAGCGTAACATGAGGCGGTTAGCTCTTGATGAGCTTTTTGGCAACACTCATAACACCGATAAACATTTATCTAACTCAGACTACTTTACACCGATCAACTGTTCTAATGGAGGAGAGGAGGAACATCTGAGGTGGCTACTCACATCTACTTCGGTGGGTGTTGAGGTAGGACTTCTCGCAGACTCGGAGGCGGAGTAGTCTTTCTGCCGCAGAGTTCTTGAGCTCCTGCATCAAGCATGGCCACAACACTCAGTTTATCTACCATAGACAGTTTAGCGAAACAAAAGCAACACACATATGTCTATGAAGTATCTGAATTTTGCAACTTTATTGTGTCTGAAATAGCTTTACTCGATGGTGTTATCGAGTGAGCAAAGCCGTCTTGAATATTTGCATGTACAGAGATGTGAAATATTTATCAAGTGAATGTAAACATTTGGTGTTTGAAATTTATTGACTGGAAGGTGTGCTTCAATGCATACTCACTAAGTGAAATGAGAAATTCCAAGTTGAGATGAGAAATACTCACTAACTAACATAATCTCAGATCCTGTTAGTGCGTACATCAAGACATACATTCAGTTAGAAATTGCTTCTAGCAGGAGGTACAACATTTGGGCTTCTTGGTTTCTTCAATACAAAAACACATGCATTTTGATGTGAATGCGTGTTTGAGTCTGAAAAAGAACTACCCATGGATGCCACACCTTGGCCACTGCAGTATACAATGTGTGCAATAGGATGGAGACAAGAGAGATGAAGCCCAAAATGCAAAACAATGTCTCAAGCAAATTTGCCTCTAGCAAACAGCCTACAACATTTGGGCAGCAAAGCTTGTAGAATTTTACTACCTACAACAATCATATGCAGCAATGTGACCGCACGGCCCCGAACATAAATCGTAAAACAAGGCACAAGCACGCATGCTGTCTATAAACAACCTAAAACGCTGAGGCAGAAAAGAAACACCTGACATGGTAGTGGCAGTTGGGCTCAATTTTGGGCAAACAGAGTGGCAGTCATCCTATGATGCGACTACTCCGTGACTGCTCTCCCCCCAGATCATCGCTGAATGCAAAGCATACAACCGACTGGCAGTGGCAATTCGATTCATTTGGAGCAACCCATTGTTTTAAACTTTTATTGCTACCTACAACAATCATATGAAACAATGTGACTGCACTGCCCGAGAACAAAAATGAAGAGGGCCAAGCTCAAACTGTAAAACAAGGCTGAACCAATTGTGCCTCTGCTAGAAACAGCCTAGCAGGATGGGGTCCAGTAGGTGGGGGCGGAGGCGCAGCGAGGAGGATGGGGTGGGGGCGGTCGGCGACACTTGGGAGGGAGGAAGAGCGGGTGGGGGTGGGGTGGGGAGAGAGTGGGCAAGTCCAACCCGCCCGGACGGTGGGGAGGCAGGGAGCTTCGGACTTGGGGACGGGGCTGACGGCGGGGAGGAGGGGCGGAGGGATGTGGAGGCGCAAGGAAGGGAGGAGGAGGAGGAATGGGGAGGAAGGGTGGAGAGGAGGAAGGAGGAAGGAGGGCTGGCGACGGTGGTGTGGACGGGGAGAGCGGCGCCAATGTCGGGGCCTCAGGCGGCGGTGGTTGGAGACGGGCGACAGGGACGACGGGGCGCCGGCGATGGGCGCAGGGGCAAGGCGGCGGGGCGGCGTCGAGGCGGTGGGGCGGCGTCGAGGCGGCGGGGCAGCGGCGTCGGGAGAGGAGAGGGGAAGGGGATCGAGGGCGAGGGGCGAGGGAGAGGGGATAGGTGTGGGCCCGGGAGGAAGTATGGATGGGGGGCGGCACAATACTAATGGCGCACCACCCTCGGTGCGCATAAGTACATCCATACTAATGGCGCACCTCACCACAGTGCGCCATTAGTATTTTTTTTGATTTCTGCTCGAGCCAACAGGTTATCTCCCACGTAACCTGATCCAGATCAAGTTCCTCTACTAGCTCGACCGGTCAAGAGCCAGTTCTCACACCAGGAGGTCTGGGTTCGATTCCTGTGCTCCACAATTTTTTATGCATTAAAAATGTTGTTTGATACTTACTTGTGTTTAAATATGTTCAAACTTGTTTAAATCATAATAGTAATATTTTTTATAAGACAGTAATATTTTTTAAAAATATCATCAAACAGTAATGCCGGTGGAGCGGGGAGGGTGCGGGGTGCGGGGTCGGCGGCGGCGGTTGAGTAGGGAGGTGCGGGGGTCGGCGGCGGTTGAGTAGGGAGGTGCGGGGGTCGGCGGCGGTTGAGTAGGGGAATCGAGTGCGCGGCGGTGGCGGCGGCGGCCGTGGACCGGATCTGGCGAGTGGGATAGCGATCGAGATGGAGGGGATCGAGATCGAGTGTCCATGAAATTAAAAATATTCATGATAGTTCAAAAGTGCCCATGAAATACAATCGAGAAATGAAGTCTCGATTTAAATACAATCGATCTTAGCTAGCTATCTCTTCACAATCTTCTTGCCCTTCTTTTTCGCAAATGGAGTTCTTCTATGGAGCGGACATCCTTTAGGTAGGGTGGTCCTGCTTCTTCTTGTGGTGTATGCTGCTACATCATCATCGTCATGTTCGATCCTCGGTCGCCGTGCTTGTCGAAGTCTTGCTCATTGGCTACTCCATCCATTCCGATGATCTTCCTTTTGCCTCTCCTCACGACAACACGACCGGGCTTTGGCTGGTCGGTAATGAAGAAGCATTGGTCCACTTGGGAAGCCAGTACCCATGGCTCATTTTTCGCGGTGACGTTTATACCATGGTCTTGGATTTGGCCGGGTATAACCATGGTGGTGAAATACGGTCTTCTTTTATGACGTTCTTGGCCCATCGACATGGAACATCGGGACCTTCTCTCCAACAGTAGCTCAGCTCCCGATCTCCTCGATCCTTCCGTAGTATCTGTCCTTGTCGTTACGGTGTAGGATTCCATCGTTACCCGGAGTTCGATAACCATCGCTCTTCATGTCCTTGGCCTCGGTGTAGAATGTGTAGCCGTTGATATCGTGACGCCTCATAGGTCATCGAGGTTGTGCTCGGCGCCTGTGACAAAGGCGAATATGAGTTGTTCTTCCGCGAAGAATCCTCATGTAAAGGGTACGACGAAGCTTCGCTTGAACCAACGCGTGAAACATGAGTTGTGCTCTTTGAGTATATCTCCGTCCGTCCTCTGTTGGCCTCGGTCATTGTCGTCTTCTTAATAAAGGTTTTGTGCTGTACCACCCAAGGATCGACCACGTATATGTGTTGTAGCGCGACTAGGTTTGCTCTTTCAAAGTCGGCGAGTCGACCATCGAAGTCGACATGCATTTGCGGCGACCCTCACGGTAACCTCATCCAGCGAGCCTGCCGAGGTGCTGTTGACGGGCAGACCAGCGGGTTCTCGATGCCTAGATAATTCGTGCGATAGGAGATGCACTCTTGATCGAAAAGCCCCGCTATGCTTCCTTCGGGCGTGACATGTTGCGAACGTATCCTTTGATGACACCATTCATCCTTTCGAGCGGCATCATGCTGTGCAGGAACGTCGCCCGAGTTGGATGATATCCTCCACTATATGGACCAGCGGATGCACCATAACGTCGAAGAATGCGGGCGGAAGTACATCTCAAGCTCGCATAGTATCACCACGATCTCTTCCTGTAGCCTTCGAGTTGCCTCCGCCAATCGACTTCCGAGATGGCGTCGAAGAAGTTGCATAGGCCAAATAGCATCTCACGGACGTGCGTGTCCATGATCCCACGGATTACAACTGGAAGTATCTGCGTCATCGAGACGTGGCGGTCGTGAGACTTCATCCCGCTGAACTTCGCTTCACTGGGTCTAGGTATCTGCTTATCTTCCCAGAATAACCGTAAGGAAGTTTTACTCCTAGGAGGCAGGTGAAAACTGCTCGATCTCCTCCTGACTTAGAGTGAAGCATGCGGGAGGGTAGTCATTTCCGGTCTTCTTGGCCTTTTTGCCTTTGCGACGACTTTCTGTGTCCTGCTTCGCCTCATCATCATCATCATCATCATCATCATCATCATCATCATCATTAGCGTGAAGCTCCTGCCTGATGCCCATTGATTTCAAGTCTGCCCTTGCTTTCGGCCCATCTTTGGTCCTCTCTGGCATGTTGAGCAGGGTACCAAGCAGACTCTCGCACGTTCTTCGTGATATGCATGACATCAAGGCTGTGAGGCACACGGTGGATCTTCGATCGGCAAGTCCCGTAAAACAGACCTCGTTTTCCATACCTTCAGCAGCTGCTCTGGCGCCTTCGCTTCTTTCCCGTCTCTGGCGCCTTTGCTTCTTTCCCGCGGTGGGCAGTCTTTCCAATTTATCAACAGCTTGTCTATTTCCTCGCCGCTCCTCGTACATCGGCGTTTTGGGGTTCGGTTTCACCATCGAACAGATCCTTGCGTTTCCTCCACGGGTCATCGTCGCGAAGCCACCTTGATGTCCCATGAACACGGTTTTCAAAGACCCGGAACTCTATCTAGCTGGCGTCGTTGTGTCATCCATGCACCTTACGCATCCGAAAAATCCGTGGACTACCTGCCCCGCGAGATATCCGTAACCGAGATAGTCGTGCACCGTCGTGAGCAGTCACGGCTCTCATAGGGAAATATACTTTCTGCGGCGTCCCACGTATTGGCTGGCGTTTTCCACAGCGTGTCAAGCTCCTCTTTCAGCAGCCCCGATCTGATTGATGTCGTTCCTGGTTGTTTCGGCCCTTCAATTAGCATACTCATGTGAATGTACTTCATCTTCATGCACAACCAGGGGAAGGTTGTACATCCACACAAACACAGGCCAGGTGCTATGTGTGCTTCTCTGGCTGCCAAGCGGATTGACTCCATCGGTGCTCGCGCCCGGCATGATGTTCCTTGGATCGTTCCCAAATTCGAGTCTTGAAGTTCAACGCTTGCCACCGCTCGCATCCTTAGGGTGACTCAGCATCTTGTCTTTTTTATCTATCTCCGGATCATTTGCGTCATCTTCTCGCTTCTTCTCCTCCCTATCCGCGTGCCAACACAGGAGCTTTGCTACCTTAGGGTCCGCGAAATAGCGCTGCAGACGAGGAGTGATCGGAAAGTACCACACCACTTTTCGAGGAGCTTTCTTCCTCTTCTTGTATCGAGTGACGCCGCACACCGGACATATGGTAGACTCCGTGTGCTCGTCCCGATAAATGATGCAATTGTTCATGCACACATGGTATTTCACGTGCGGTAAATCGAGAGGACACACAATTTTCTTCGCCTCCTCCAAACTGGTCGGGCACTTGTTCCCCTTGGGAAGACGTTCGTGCCAGAATGACATGTTCTCGTCGAAGCATGCGTCGGTCATTTTGTGTTTTACCTTCATCTCCGAGCCATGGCGTTACTTTCAGCGGGTATCCTCGGGCCTGCATCCTTCATACAATGGAGTAACGCGTCTAACTCAAGTTGATCCATCTTGGCTTTCTCTCGGCGGCAGCTCTGGCGTTATCCGTCCGCTTGAGAAGCAGCTCTTGAATATGAGGGTCCTGCACCCAGCCCATTGATGGTCCAGCGTCGTCGCTCCGCCGGCATCATCATCTTCATGATCATGCCCGTCGCCTGCTCGGCATCTTCCTCATCATCATGTCCTGCATCTTCTACATGATGACTGTATACAACATCACCGTCGTGATCATCTCCTGAGGGATTCTTCGTCTTCTCGCCCGCCCGAGCCGCGGTGGTTGTCTTGCTGCCCTTCCTCATTTCTTGCCCGCCCCCATGGGCGAGTTCGTAGTCATCTTCATCACCTTGCCACCGATAGCCATCCATGAAACCACGCAAGAGCAGGTGGTCCCGACCTGCCGGAATCCGGGTCCGCAATAAGGCTCTTCACTTGCATCTTCGACACGGACATCTTATCTCCGTCTCGTTCTTTTGAAGCATCTCGGCCTTCGCGGACCTCAAAACCTATTCACGATGCCTTCGGTCATCGTGCGGACCATGGTCGCTGCGGGTAGAGCAAAACGATATTTTAGAACCAAACAAAAATTTGGCATGACTTTCCCTAAAAATAGGACCAAAAGAATGCTTAATGCCAAAATTCTCGCCAAACGGAAATGAATCAACATTCCGCAAAATATTGGCAAATATCGATTTCAAATACCGTACACCTCCAAACACAAACACATATGCAACACCACAAACATATGCAACACCACGAACATACATAGATCTAGCTAGGCCGTAAAAAGTGCATGTGCACATTGTTGTAGGAGAACAACATAAATATAGTTTCCCCTTACTTACCTATTAAAACAAGGTAATTTAACCACTTAATTTGAATGAATCTATGGTGGAAATGAGGTGAAAAGAGGAGGCACCGAGACAAGGAGGAGGTGGAGAGAATGAAGTGGGGAGAAAGTGAGTGTGGGTAGGAGAGGCTGTCCAAAATATCTTGTTGCTGCCCACTTACTAATGGCGCACCAAAGACTAAATCGCCATTAGTAATCCAGGTAACTAATGGCGCACCTCTGGCGGTGCGCCATTAGTAGTTTTGCAAAAATAAAAAAATACTAATGGTGCACCCTTTGCGGGTGCGCCATTAGTAGTTACAACTACTAATGGCGCACTTCATCCGGATGCGCCATTAGTATGTTTGAACAAAGCACTAGTTCAAAAAAAATTTGATACTAATGGCGCACCACTTGCATGGTGCGCCATTAGTAGTTACAACTACTAATGGCGCACTTCACCGGGATGCGCCATTAGTATGTTTGGACAGGCGCACTAGTTCAAAAAAAATTATACTAATGGCGCACCCACTGCCTGGTGCACCATTAGTAGTTACAACTACTAATGGCGCACTTAAGCTGGATGCGCCATTAGTATGTTTGGACAGGCGCACTAGTTCAAAAAAAATTTGATACTAATGGCGCACCCTTTGCCTGGTGCGCCATTAGTAGTTTCAACTCTAATGGCGTATTAGCATGTGGTGCGCCATTAGTATATACTAATGGCGCACCAACTTTCTGGTGCGCCATTAGTGTCAATCCCATCTATAGCCCTTCTTCTAGTAGTGTAAGGTGAAGTCCTTCTTTTTCGAGCTCCACTCAAATTCACACGAGAGTTGAGTCCTACCTCAGACGGAAGTGTTGTGCATGATTAGGCATCAAGGTGTTGATCATGAAGAGGCTAGCACGAGGACCCAAGCACCTACAGACGAGAAGGAGGAAAGGAGCGAGAAGGATGAAGGAGGGGAGGCTCTGGACACTCCGGGTGCCCGGCTACTTTGGCCCCGGGTGCCTGATCCCAACCTGGGCGCGCCCCCTGTCAGCCCCGGGTGCCCGGCCATGGAGGGCCCGGGTGCCTGCACCCCCCTGGGCGCTGCTCCCAGCCACCCCCGGGTGCCCGACCTTGAGCCCCGGGTGCCCGGCCCCCTGCTCCCAGCCCCCCGGGTGCCCGGACATGGAGCCCGGGGTGCCCGGCCACTCCCTTGCCAGTCCCCTGACCATGCCGGGTGCTCGGCCCCTTCGCCTCGGGTGCCCGGTCCTTCCTGAGCGTATGGCTCTGACCGGTCCGGATGTCCGGGCCACTTTGCCCCGGGTGCCCAGACCCCTCCAAGGGCCTGCGTGCCTTTTTGGGCTTTTTCCCTTGTATCCCTCTCCCCCTCTTATTTCGTCTCTAAACTATAAGTACCCCCCCCCACCTAGCTCATTAGAGGTATAGAAAAGATTTAGATGAGACACTTGTGAGCTTTGCTCTTCTCCCCACCTCCTTTGGAGATCAAGGCCTCCTAGGAGAGTATCCACTTGTGGAATCAAGACCTCCACCTTGGAGTAGACTACCACCATCAAGACCTCATCTCTAAGGAGTGGGATGAACATTATCATTGTATCTTTCCTTTGATTGTGTTTGTGAACTTGTGGATCTTGTGATGCTATTCTAGTGGATGTGTCATTGGGAATTGTTGGAGTGATTTCCTCTTTTGTTCTTGTGTGTTCTTGCTCTTTTCCCACTCCAAGTGTGAAAAGATCCCCTCTAGGGTTTCACCCTACAACATCTTGGTATCATGAGCAAGGTTGATTCACATCTTGGAGTCCCATCCCCCCATTTGCTAGCTTGATTTTGTTATTTTTCGTCCAAATTCAAAAATCCCCACAAAAATAGCCCCAAAAAATTTTCTTGCAATTTGTTGGATCTTGTGAGATTTGGTTGTTTTGGTCCATGGATTTGTTGTTTGGCAAGTGGATCTAGCCCCTACCCATCGATCCCCACCCTTCCCACCATGAAATCCACCGAATTGAGCTTTCCCCCAAAATTTTCCGCCAAATCGGACACCATCGGGTGTCCGCACCCCGAACCCCCGGGTGCCCGCCCCCCGGCCAATTCCCGTTGACCACCCCGGGCACCCGCACCTCCCACCCCCGGGTGCCTGCACCCCACCGAATCATCCCAACTTCACCATCATTTTGACCATAACTTCCAACTCCCAAGTCTTTTTTTCGTGTTCTTTAGCTCGTTTGGAAGCTCTTGACATCCCCATACACAATTATCATTACCACCACCATTAGCCAGCATAAAAAAATTCTTCATAAAAGCACCCACCTTCTGCATTTGACCAATTTTGAGTTGCGGTTTCCGTTTCCTAAGGTGTTTCGGCTACTTAGGAACGTGTGACATCGACATCACCGCCATTCATCATTGCCTCGGAGTCATCTTCGCCAATGATATTCACCGTTGTCACTGCTAACCATAAGAAAGGACGGTAACCTCGACGACACTTACTTCATACCCTTGCTTTTGCATTGACAACTCGAGGCATTTTGCGTCACTTACCCATCGAGACTAGCGAGTTGAGAATTGTCGGGCCACGTTATTATGCACCGTAATGATCTCCCTATCATCATTGTGTTGGGGAACGTAGTATTTATCCTATGATCACGCAAGATCTATCTAGGAGATGCATAGCAATGAGAGGGGAAAGTGCATCCACATACCCTCATAGACCGAAAAATGGAAGCGTTTAGAACGCGGTTGATGTAGTCGAACATCTTCGCGATCGAACCGATCCAAGCACCGAGCGTATGGCACCTCTGTGTTCAGCACACGTTCAACATGATGATAAGGGAGAGTTCCATCAGCACGACGGCGTGGTGACGGTGATGATGAAGTTACCGACGCAGGGCTTCGCCTAAGCACTACGACAATATGACCGAGGTGTGTAACTGTGGAGGGGGGCACCGCACACGGCTAAGAGAAGACTTGGTGTGTTCTAGGGTGCCCCCTGCCCCCGTATATAAAGGAGGGGAGGGGGAGGCCGGCCGGCCCCTGTAGGGCACGCCAGGAGGGAGGAGTCCTACTAGGACTCCAAGTCCTAGTAGGATTCCACCTGGAGAAAGGGGGAAGAAGGAAGGGAGAGGGGGAAGGGAAGGAAAGGGGGGCGCCGCCCCCTTCCCCTAGTCCAATTCGGACCCAAGGAGGGGGGCGCGCGGCCAGCCCCTTGTGGCCCTTCTCTCTCCCCACGAAGGCTCATGAAGGCCCATTAGTTCCCCCGGGGGGTTCCGATAACCCTCCGGCACTCCGATAGTTATCCGGTACCTCTCGGAACTCATCCGGTGTCCAAATAACATCGTCCAATATATCATTCTTTATGTATCGACCATTTCGAGACTCCTCTTCATGTCCGTGATCTCATCCGGGACTCCGAACAAACTTCGGTCATCAAATCACATAACTCATAATACAAATCGTCATTGAACGTTAAGCGTGCGGACCCTGCCGGTTCGAGAACTATGTAGACGTGACCAAGACACATCTCCGTTACATAACAAATAGTGGAACCTAGATGCTTATATTGGCTCCTACATATTCTACGAAGATCTTTATCGGTCAAACCACATAACAACATACGTTCTTCCCTTTGTCATCGGTATGTTACTTGCCCGAGATTCGATCGTCGGTATCATCATACCTAGTCCAATCTCGTTACCGGAAAGTCTCTTTACTTGTTTTGTAATGCATTATCCCACAACTAACTCATTATTCACATTTCTTGCAAGGCTTATAGTGATGAGCATTACTGAGAGGGCCCAGAGATATCTCTCCAATACACGGAGTGACAAATCCTAATCTCGATCTATGCCAACTCAACAAACACCATCGGAGACACCTGTAGAGCATATTTATAATCACCCAGTTACGTTGTGACGTTTGATAGCACACACTACAAAAAAAAGACACATCTGTGACAAAAATTATGTCATACTTATGACACTTCTATGATGATAATTCTGACAAAACCCGGTATCATCATAGATGTGGTGGGCTCCTACTTCTATGACAAAAATCCTGACAGAAAATGGGCTTTTCATCCTGGGCGGGCCAGGGACGCAGCTGCATGACATTCTTTGGGCCGTCCATGACGGAGAAAACCGTGGTAGAAGCGAGGGAGAGGAAAATATTGGGGGAGTTCCCGGTTACGATGGGTGGTCGGGGGCCGAGCGATGCGCGTTTCTCCCTTACGTACGCGCGTGTGTGCAAGTGTTGCGCTCTAACTGAACCAGAGCGAGGTGTTGGGCTCTAACTGAACCCGAGCGATTGCACTGCAGACTACACATTACTGAACCCGAGCGATCGATCGATCCCTTGCTGTTAATTGAACCCGAGTGATTCCTTCGCTACTGCTGCTAACTGAAGCCGATCAAACACTGCTGCCTCCTTCCCTGGATGAAAAGTGAGTGTTGTTGAAGGGGTTTGGATGAACAGTTCCCTGTATGGGGTTGGATGAACAGGACCCCGTGGTAGTAGAGGCCGTTGCCGCTGGATGAACAGTACCCCGATCGATCGAGCTGGTGGATGAACAGGACCCCGTGGAGGGCTGGTTGAACAGTAGCCGGTGGAGGGCTGGATGAACAGTAGCCCCTGGAGGGGTGGTTGAACAGGACCCCGTGGAGAGGGCTGGCTGAACAGTAGCCGGTGGAGGAGCGGTGGAGGCTGGATGAACAGGAGCCCATGGATGAACAGTCGCAGGTGGTGGCTGGAGGAGGTCGACGTTGGATGAACAGGAGCCCGTGGAGGTAGGCGACGGTGGATGAATAGTAGCCCGTGGAGGCAGTCGACGGTGGTGATGAACAGTATCCCGTGGAGTCCTGTTTTGCGGTACGCCACACTCCTCCTGATGAACAGGACCCCCGTTTCGACCGTAGCGCTCCAACACAAGTCCGTTTCCTCCGTTTTGTGGTACGCCACACCCCTGCCGATCAACAGGACGCCATTTCAACTGTAGGAGGTCTGTTTCCTCCGTTTTGCGGTACGCCAGACCCCTCCCGATGAACAGGATCCTGTTTCGACTGTGGCCCGTCGAACACAAGGCCGTTTCCTCCGTTCTGCGGTACGCCAGGCCTCGTTTCCATCGGTTGTTCTGTCCAAGCTGGTTGGTTCCCGATGAACACGACGACGCATTCCGCTCCGACCCAGCCGGTTGCCTCCCCATGAACACGACGATGGCGCAGCTTCTCCGTTCCAACCCAGCCATGTACACGAGCCTTGGCCGTACGTATGCGTAAGTAGGCGTTCGAGACCCCGCCCGTATGTACGTACGTGGCCGTATTTTCTTTCTTGCACCCTGACGGCTGTACGTACGTGTACATGCTACGTGCGCGCCTCTACTACGACACGTGTGTGCCTCTACATTGACTACGTACACGTTCGCGACCAGAATGACAACGCTACGTACGCTTCGACCAGGTGGGTCCCGACTGTCAGGCACTTCCTTCCATGCGAAGATGTAGCTGGTGGGTCCTAGCAGTCAGGGGTCGAATATTTTTTTTGCCTGTAATATGGACGCACTTCCTTGCATGCGAAGATATAGCTGGTGGGTCCTAGCAGTCAGGGGGGAAACGTTTTTTCACGAAATACGGTGGGCCCGTCCGGTTGGTCCCTGCTGTCAGGTGGAGGAATCATTATTTTCCGCGTAATAAGGAGGCACTTCCTTGCTGCGGCCGTGGACCCAGCTGTCAGCCTGTCCACATACAGTACTCTTCCGATGGAAGTCATTCGTTGATCACATTGACCACGCCGCGCCGAGAGCACCAGGGCGGTGGACGATAGCGAGGCCTAGGAAGGGGATGACGCGGAGCCGGGGAAGACGCGGCAATGGATGCCCACGCGGAGGGGAGTATGTGGGTTGACTGCTTCGGCTGTGGTGTGAGGCTGTCATCGCCGAAGAATAACAGGAGGTGTGGGTGAGTATAGAGGGATGGCATGGCCAGCGGTGGTAGCATAGCCGGACACGGGAGGCAGGAGCAAGCGGCACGGCCGACGCTTGTTTGGGCGGCTGGAGCAAGAAGACTAGAGGTTGAAGAATCACTACGGCCGTTGGATGGACATCGTACAGTCACTGGAGCTAGAATCATTCATAGACTAAGTTGACAAAGCCCTCCATCCCCATCATCTTAGTAGGCCCACAAGTTAGCCTCCCACTATGGTGGGTCCTAGCTAGTAGGGGGGGTATTCATCTTTTTTGTGCGTAATAACAAGGCACTTCCTTGCGTGCGAAGATATAGCTGGTGGGTTTGACCTGTCAGCGGGGGAACGTTTTTTTGGCGAAATACAGAGGCCCTTTCGGTGGGTCCCAGCTGTCAGGTGGAGGAATCATTATTTTGCACGTAATAAGCAGGCATTTCCTTGCGTGCGGCCGTGGACCCAGCTGTCAGCCTCTCTAGGTACCGTCCACTTCCGATGCATATCGTTCGTTGACCATGTTGACCACGCCGCGCCGAGAGCACAAGGGCGCTGGACGACGGTGAGGCCTAGGAAGGTAAACAACACGGAGCCAGGGAAAACTCGGCAGTTGTTTCCCACGTGGAGGGGAGTGCGAGGGTTTACTAGTTCGTCTGCCGTCGCTGGAGAATAACAGCAGGTGTGGGTGAGTAGAGGGATGGCTAGGCCAGTGATGGGAGAACGATGGGGCGGTGAGGCCTGCGTGGCAGCATAGTCGGCCGCGGGAGGAGGGAGCTGGCTGCTACATCTTGAGCACTGCGTTGGTTTTCCCTTTAAGAGGAAAGGGTGATGCAGCAAAGTAGCGTAAGTATTTCCCTCAGTTTTTGAGAACCAAGGTATCAATCCAGTAGGAGGCCACACGCAAGTCGCTCGTACCTACACAAACAAATAAGAACCTTGCAACCAACACGATAAAGGGGTTGTCAATCCCTTCACGGCCACTTGCAAAAGTGAGATCTGATAGAGATGATAAGATAATATTTTTGGTATTTTTATGATAAAGACTAAAAGTAAAGAAAGAAAACTAAACGGCGATAGAAATAGCTTGTTGACGGGAGATTAATATGATGGAGAATAGACCCGGGGGCCATAGGTTTCACAAGTGGCTTCTCTCAAGATAGCGTAAGTATTACGATGGGTGAACAAATTACTATCGAGCAATTGATAGAAAAGTGCATAATTATGAGAATATCTAGGCATGATCATCTATATAGGCATCACGTCCGCGACAACTAGACCGACTCCTGCCTGCATCTACTACTATTACTCCACACATCGACCGCTATCCAGCATGCATCTAGAGTATTAAGTTCAAAAGAACAGAGTAATGCATTAGGTAAGATGACATGATGTAGAGGGATAAACTCATGCAATATGATATAAACCCCATCTTTTATCCTCGATGGCAACCATACAATACGTGTCGTTTCCCCTCATCCTTTGGGATCGAGCACCGCATGATTGAACCCAAAGCTAAGCACTTCTCCCATTGCAAGAAAGATCAATCTAGTAGGCAAAACCAAACTGATAATTCGAAGAGGCTTGCAAAGATAACCAATCATACATAAAATAATTCAGAGAAGATTCAAATATTGTTCATAGATAATCTTGATCATAAACCCACAATTCATCGGATCTTGACAAACACACCGCAAAAAGAGTTACATCAAATATATCTCCAAGAAGATCGAGGAGAACTTTGTATTGATATCCAAAGAGAGAGAAGAAGCCATCTAGCTAATAACTATGGACCCAAAGGTCTGTGGTAAACTGCTCACACATCATCGGAGAGGCTATGGTGTTGATGTAGAAGCCCTTCATGATTGATTCCCCCCTCTGGCGGAGCGCCGGAAAAGGCCCCAAGATGGGATCTCACAGGTACAGAAGGTTGAGGCGGTGGAATTACGTTTTCGTGGTGCTCCTCGATGGTTTCGGGGTACGTGGGTATATATAGGAGGAAGAAGTAGGTCGATGGAGCCACGAGGGGCCCACGAGGGTGGAGGGCGCGCCCAGGGGGTAGGCGCGCCCCTTGCCTCGTGGCCTCCTTGTTGATTGCTTGACGTCCAATCCAAGTCCTCTGGATCACGTTTGTTCCAAAAATCACGCTCTCGAAGGTTTCATTCCGTTGGGACTCCGTTTGATATTCCTTCTCGCAATTTGCACTGGGCCTTGGGTTAATAGGTTAGTCCCAAAAATAATATAAATGTGTATAAATAAGCCCATTAAACATCCAAAACAGAATATATAATAGCATGGAGCAAAAAAAATTATAGATACGTTGGAGACGTATCAAGCATCGCCAAGCGTAATTCCTGCTCGTCCTCGAGTAGTTAAATGATAAAAACAGAATTTTTGATGTGTAATGCTACTTAGCATATTCTTCAATGTAATTTTCTTTATTGTGGAATGAATGTTCAGATCCGAAAGATTCAAGATAAAATTTTAATATTGACATAAAAATAATAATACTTCAAGCATACTAACAAAGCAATTATGTCTTCTCAAAATAACATGGCCAAAGAAAGTTCATCCCTATAAAATCATACAGTTCTGTCATGCTTCATTTTTGTCACACAAGATGCTCTCATCTTGCTCAACCCCGATGACAAGCCAAGCAATTGTTTCATACTTTAGTAATCTCAAACTTTTTTCAACTTTCACGCAATACATGAGCGTGAGCCATGGATATAGCACTATGGGTGGAATAGAATATGATGATGGGGGTTGTGTGGAGAAGACATGAAAGGAGAAAGTCTCACATTGACGCGGCTAATCAACGTGCTAGGGAGATGCCCATCAATTGATGTTAATCCAAGGATTAAGGATTGCCATGCAACGGATGCACTAGAGCTATAAATGTATGAAAGATCAACAAAACAAACTAAGTGGGTGTGCATCCAACTTGCTTGCTCATGAAGACCTAGGGCATTTGAAGAAGCCCATCGTTGGAATATACAAGCC
The DNA here is from genome assembly GCA_021605205.1 of Aegilops longissima. NCBI lineage: Eukaryota > Viridiplantae > Streptophyta > Magnoliopsida > Poales > Poaceae > Aegilops > Aegilops longissima. Next base: position 499,612,864 of record CM038682.1, on the reverse strand, counting down.
AAATTCTATGATGAAAAATTCCCACTAGTATATGAAAGTGACAAAACAAGAGACTCTCTATCATAAAGATGATGGTGCTACTTTGAAGCACAAGTGTGGAAAAAGGATAGTAGCATTGTCCCTTTTTATTTCTTTTTTTTTCTTTTTTTGGGCCTTTTTTGGCCTTTCTCTTTTCTTTCTTTTTTTGGGACAATGCTCTATTAATGATGATCATCACACTTCTACTTATTTACAACTCAATGATTACAACTCGATACTTAGAACAAAATATGGCACTATATGAATGCCTCCGGCGGTGTACCGGGAAGGGCAATGAATCAAGAGTGACATGTATGAAATAATATGCATGGTGGCTTTGCCACAAATACGATGTCAACTACATGATCATGCAAGGCAATATGACAATGATGAAGCGTGTCATAATAAACGGAACGGTGGAAAGTTGCATGGCAATATATCTCGGAATGGCTATGGAAATGCCATAATAGGTAGGTATGGTGGCTGTTTTGAGGAATATATAAGGAGGTTTATGTATGATAGAGCGTATCATATCATGGGGTTTGGATGCACCGCCGAAGTTTACACCAACTCTCAAGGTGAGAAAGGGCAATGCACGGTGCCGAAGAGGCTAGCAATGATGGAAGGTTGAGAGTGCGTATAATCCATGGACTCAACATTAGTCATAAAGAACTCACATACTTGTTGCAAAAATCTACAAGTCATCAAAAATCAAGCACTACGCGCATGCTCCTAGGGGGATAGATTGGTAGGAAAAGACCATCGCTCGTCCCCGACCACCACTCATAAGGATGACAATCAAAGAACACCTCATGTTTCAAATTTGTCACACAACGTTTACCATACATGCATGTTACGGGTCTTGCAAACTTCAACACAAGTATTTCTCAAATTCAAAAATACTAAACTAGCACAACTTTAATATTACCACCTTTATATCTCAAAACAACTATCAAGTATCAAACTTCTCTTAGTATTCAATGCACTTAAAAGTTTTTTTATCTTGGATGCCTATCATATTAGGACTAATTTTATAACCAAAGCAAATTAGCATGCTGTTCTAAAGGACTCTCAAAATAATATAAGTGAAGCATGAGAAATCAATAATTTCTATAAAATATAACCACCACCGTGCTCTAAAAGATATAAGTGAAGCACTAGAGCAAAATTGTATAACTCAAAAGATATAAGTGAAGCACATATAGTATTCTAATAAATTTCGATTAATGTGTATCTCTCTCAAAAGGTGTGTACAGCAAGGATGATTGTGGTGAACTAAAAAGCAAAGACTCAAATCATACAAGACGCTCCAAGCAAAACACATATCATGTGGTAAATAAAAATATAGCTCCAAGTAAAGTTACCGATGGACGAAGACAAAAGAGGGGATGCCTTCCGGGGCATCCCCAAGCTTAGGCTTTTTGGTGTCCTTGGATTTTCCCTTGGGGTGCCTTGGGCATCCCCAAGCTTAGGCTCTTTCCACTCCTTGTTCCATAATCCATCAAATCTTTACCCAAAACTTGAAAACTTCACAACACAAAACTTAACAGAAAATCTCGTGAGCTCCTTTAGCGAAAGAAAACAAAACACCACTTCAAGGTACTGTAATTAACTCATTCTTTATTTATATTGGTGTTAAACCTACTGTATTCCAACATTTCTATGGTTTATAAACTCCATTACTAGCCATAGATTCATCAAAATAAGCAAACAACACGTGAAAACCAGAATCTGTCAAAAACAGAAAAGTCAGTAGTAATCTGTAACTAACGCAAACTTATGGAACTCTAAAAATTCAAAAATAAATTTCTGAACGTGAGGAATTTATCTATTAATCATCTGCAAAAAGAATCAACTAAATATCACTCTTCGGTAAAAGTTGTAGCTAATCTCGTGAGTGCTAAATTTTCTATCTTTTTACAGCAAGATTGCAAAGACTTTCCCCAAGTCTTCCAAAAGGTTATACTTGGCACAAACACTAATCAAAACACAAAACCACATCTAAACAGAAGCTAGATGTATTATTTATTCCTAAACAGAACCAAAAAGCAAAAAACTAAAATAAAATTAGGTTGCCTCCCAACAAGCGCTATCGTTTAACGCCCCTAGCTAGGCATCAAGGCAAGGATAGATCTAGGTATTGCCATCTTTGGTACATCAACACCATAGCCTCTCCGATGATGTGTGAGTAGTTTACCACAGACCTTCGGGTCCATAGTTATTAACTAGATGGCTTATTCTCTCTCTTTAGATCTCAATACAAAGTTCTCCTCGATTCTCTTGGAGATCTATTCGATGCAATTCTTTTTGCGGTGTGTTTGTCGAGATCCGATGAATTGTGGGTTTATGATCAAGATTATCTATGAACAATATTTGATTCTTCTCGGAATTGTTATATGCATGATTTAATATCTTTGCAAGTCTCTTCGAATTATCAGTTTGGTTTGGCCTACTAGATTGATCTTTCTTGCAATGGGAGAAGTGCTTAGCTTTGGGTTCAATCTTGCGGTGTCCTTTCCCAGTGACAGCAGGGGCAGCAAGGCACGTATTGTATTGCTGCCATCAAGGATAAAAAGATGGGGTTTATATCATATTGCTTTAGTTTATCCCTCTACATCATGTCATCTTGCCTAATGCGTTACTCTGTTCTTTTGAACTTAATACTCTAGATGCATGCTGGATAGCGGTCGATGTGTGGAGTAATAGTAGTAGATGCAGAATCGTTTCAGTCTACTTGTCACGGATGTGATGCCTAAGTTCATGATCATGCCTAGATATTCTCATAACTATGCACTTTTCTATCAATTGCTCGATAGTAATTTGTTCACCCACCGTAGATTATGCTATCTTGAGAGAAGCCACTAGTGAAACCTATGGCCCCCGGGTCTATTTTCCATCATATTAATCTCCCGTCAATTAGCTATTTCTGTCACCGTTTATTTTGCAATATTTACTTTCCAATCTATACAACAAAAATACCAAAAATATTTATCTTATTTTCTTTATCAGATCTCACTTTTGCAAGTGGCCGTGAAGGGACTGACAACCCCTTTATCGCGTTGGTTGCAAGGTTCTTAATTTTTTGTGCAGGTACGAGGGATTTGCGTGGTCTCCTACTGGATTGGTACCTTGGTTCTCAAAAACCGAGGGAAATACTTATGGTACTTTGCTGCATCACCCTTGCCTCTTCAAGGGAAAACCAACGCATGCTCAAGAGGTAGTAGGAACTGTTATATGTGGTTGCGTGTTCCATATGATGGCTAGTTTGTATTGCTTCTGATTTCTTGAATTGCATCTGCGTAGCTTACAACTTATACCTGCAATGATCACTTACCCATAAGACACATTTATGTTGGGAGTGTGATGTATGTTGCAACTTGCATTGTCTTCTAGCTTGTACTGCTTCTAATTTCTTGAAATGGCACTTACGACGAGACACTTTTTACCTGATAGTGATATTGGTTGCATGTTCATATGGTGCCTAGCTTTCATTTCTTCTAATTTTTTTGAAATGCCTTCTGCTTACTGTTTTTTCATACATATTCCATCCTCCTATCATACGTCTGAATATGCAATGCTGTCTTTTATGTATATATTCCATCCTCCTATCATGCGCTTGCCTTACATCAAAGTAGTGTTCGTCTGTATCATGCATCAACCAGTTATGCAGAGCTAATTTCATCTTCTTTTGGTTTTTTACTTCATAAGAAAATATCAAAAAATAGGAAGGAAAAGAGTAAGTTAGGGCATGTTGGTGGTCCTCCGGACCGACTCAAACAGAGACTCTATAGAATTGCCACTGCTACTGCTAATGAAGTTGAAGTCCCAAGTCTACATGATGAGTTCATCTCCCGTACTCCACCATCACACGTGCTTGCTCTAAGTTGACAGTGTGATAATTGGTTTCATGTTGCATATGTTGTCTAGCCTGTATTTCTTCTATTTTGATTAAATTGCACCTGCTGAGTTTATACGTTATACATTTGCATATGACATGGCTTTCTGTGTCTAGAATACACTTCATCTATCACTCATACCATGTTCTTACATCAAAGTACTGCTGTTGTGTATCCCGCATCAGTCACTCATGATTGGACGCTTTTAACATGGCGGTTTGATAGTGGTTGCATCTTGCATTGATTTCTACATTGTACTACTTCTAATTTTTCGAGATGCCACTTATGACAAGACACTTTTAACTAGGCAGGGTGATATTGGTTGCATCTTTCATATGGTGTCTAGCTTGCATTACTTCTATTTTCTTGAAAATCCTTCTGCTTAGTTTACACATCGTAGCTGTGAATATGTCATGTCGTCATGTTTTTCTTACATATTCCATCCTCATATGGTTGTCTTACATCAAAGTATTGCTTGTCTGTATCATGCATCAATGAGTTCTGAAGAGCGATTTTATTCTTTTGTGTTGTGGGTATGCCTTGACATGGCAAAGTCAAAAAAGAGCAAGGAAAATAATATAGTAGGGAATGGTGTTACTCGTCGAGTGAAAGGGAAAAGGATCTACCCTCGAGATTCTGCTGGTACTTATAGTGCAGTAGAAGGTCCAAGTCCACCGGCTAAATATACAAACACAATATCACCTGCTCAACCAGCTGCAGCATCCACTTCAACTGTACCAGCATCTCAACGAGTTACTCATTCGTTTGCTCCGGAACTGGCCAGTTCCCAAGCTGCATTCACACCTAATACTACTTCTGAAGCACTGCTGGCACAACAGGACTTGGAAAGATCAGATGAACCTCATGATCATTAATACCAAGACGGTACCTGACCGATTCAAGTTGCAGTTGCATGCTCCTTTATATGTACTCTCGGAGTTTGATGTGCACTAACACTTTCCATATTCGTTGTTAAACTAGCACAACGTCGCAAGCGGAAATAGACATCAGGGATAATGCTTGACAGATTAACAAAATCTAAAGGAGGAAGAATGGAGATCCATTTTTAGGCAGGTTTAAAAAGACCACGTGATGCTACAGAGTCAGCCAAGTTAGTATCAGAGGCAGCCATTGCCATTAGGTGTCATGCACGTATCCTCCCAACGTGGATCCAGTACTGGAATGAGAAAGACAATACCCAGTTTAACACCTTCCTTGACCATTTATCCATAAGTAATGTTATTCATCACAATTTGTAATATAGTCTTGCTCTGTGCCATACTTTCTTGCTTCCTCCTAGTAAGACTCACATTCTTTTTTCAACAGATGAGGTTCAAGTTGGATCCGAAAGATGATGCAACTAAACAAGCATGCACTCATGTTTTTTAGTCTGCTCTGTGACAGTATCGGTACCACCTTAGAAAATCTCACTTTGAAGGCAAGGCTAACAATGAAATCACCCAAACATCTCAAGTGGAATATATTACAGATGAAGACTGGACAGCCCTTGTTAAACACTGGTCTGATCCAAAGTATCAGGTAGGGTATATGTATTTGATCAGACCACATATTGAACTTGTATTTATGTATGTGCCTTACAAGTGTATCTTCTTCTAGGCTAACTGTTTGAAGAACAAGACCAACCGTTTTAAAGTGAAATTCCAACAGACAACAGGATCTCGTAGCTATATTGCACACTGCGAGGCTCTTGTAAATAGCTGCTACTTCCTTCTTTTTTCTGTGCCGTATTATCGTAACTATATTGACTTGTTCCAAATACAGAGGAAAACCCGTGCGGACCAAAAAGTACCTGAACCCAATGCAGTGCAAATCTTCAAGGATTGCCACACCAGCAAGATGAAGGGCATGAGCACACCAGTTCAGGCCGCTGTTGTAAGTCCTTACTCCTCTTGCCTTTGAACTGATTGGTACTATGATGTGTTCATTTAACTGCTTCGTTTGCAACCAATGTCAGTTACTATGTTCACTTTTATACACAATTGTCTTAACGTATCATTTCACCTTACATGGTTTAAAAGAGATGAAGGATATTCTTTTGGTCTTAATGTGTAATCTAGTTGTGATGTTCACGTGCGCACACAATGATACAATAGCATGTTTGTTTTATATCTGTTTGCCCATGATATGAATGATGTCTTTTTATCCTACTTTAAACCATGTCTCTTTATCCTTAGATGTCAACGAATGTGAGGAAATAGACAATACAGTAGGCTTGCTACATGGACATATGTTCCGAGTGATTTTATTATGTAGTTGGCACTACAATACATGCTAATGTGTTATAGTAGTTCACCAAAATAAGCTATGTATAAACGTGAAACCTACTTTGTTTGTTTTTATCTCATTAAAAACTTATCTGGTACACTAATCTACAAGTTCAAACTTTCAGCAAGCTATGGAACAAATGATTGAATAGCCACAACCACTTGAAGGTGACGAGGCTACCACAGGCACAATGTCACCTCTTGCTGCAGTGCGTCAGTATCTCTCCACTAGTAGTGCAAAAAGCACCTTCCTGCATAATTCTGGGTTGGTTGTCAAGGTAACATCGTCCAAATCGCCTACTGAACAAAATCTTCCGGCTAGACAGAGTGATATATTTGTGCTCCAGACACAAGTCCAATCCCTAATGGACGTTGTGTCGGAAACAAAAATAGTGGTTGACAATGTCGTGAAGATATGAATGGTTTTGAAACCAGACTATCAGACATTTGCTTCGTTGTTCAAGACCAATGGCGGAAAAAGGGGAAAGATCGTGCTGCTCCATCATATTCTACAGCCTGAAACATAAGCACTCAGGTCAAATGATCTGTGCTTCTATACATCTGATGGTGCTTTTATCTGCAAGGACTGTAAACTTTATGCCAATAGGCCTTTTGTTGTATAGTTGGAATTTATTTTGTTTTGATACAGCATTTATGATGCTGCCAAAGGTTGCAGTAATTACGACGCTATTTTTGTATAGTGTAGGTTTATCTTAGTACTGTATTAGGCCGAAAGCTTCGTAGGAGCCCAACATGCCAACATTCGTCGGGCCCATTCCAATTGGGCTAAAAACAATTTTGGGCTAAAATTTGCATGTAGCCCACTAAATATATCTGGGCCGAAATTTGCATGTAGCCCACTAAAAATATCTGGGCCTAAATCAACATAAGCTTTCATATTTTTCTGGTAGGCTCGTGCCCATAGTGGGCCTTTAACAGGCCTAAATATAATTTTGGCCCTCAGTAATAATAGGACGTTTGCATGTGTAAGTATCTCGAGCCCATAAAAGACATGGGCCTTTAGTAGGCTGAAAGTAAGATTGGGCCCTCATTGTGCCAAATAACCCACTGGTCTTAGCAGGCCGAAATGGTGGCCCACTTACAATGCGGACCGTCCACAGGCTGAAATCCATACGGGTCGTAAATGCCCCAACCTACTACACGTGCCTTTAACTGGCTGGAAGTTCGGTCGGGCTTGATTAGTGTCATTTTTATATGGGCCGTTAGTAGGCCCGATGTGGCGTTGGGCCACATATGGCCCATGGATTCCGTCCGACATTAACAGGCCGAAAGTCACAACAGGCTGAAAGTGGCCCAAAACTGTAGTGGGCCTCTAACAGGCCGAATGTCAGACATGGCCGAATATGACCCATATCCTTCACGGTCGTTTATGGGCCAAAAGTTTCAATGGCCTATAAATGGGCCCAAATGAAGTAGGACCTTTAATAGGTCAGAAACACACCAGGCCGTAATTCGGCCCAAATTCTTAGCGGACTGTTAACGGGCCAGAAATGACCATGGGCCACAATGATGCCAAGTTTAGGACAGGCTGTTGACGGGCCGATTTAACACTAGCCGTACGGGCCTTAACTGAGAATGTTGGGCCTTTATCTGGGCCGGCCCATTATGGTCTGCAAAATCTTGTGGGCCTTTAGCTGGGCCGGCCCATTATGGCCCGCTAAATCTTGTGGGCCTTTAGTTGGGCCGGCCCATTTAATCTTTATGGGCCAATTTTGGGCCAGTCCATGTGTCAACGTATCATAGGCGCATCTCGCCCATTGGATGAGTGACAACTGTGCCAACGCGGAGCTGACACGTGGTTCCATCAGCCAATGAGAATTTTACACGTGGAAAATCGGCATTGGTCGTTGCTGTAAGCGGGTTATCGGATCCAAAACCAGACCCGATAGCTTAACGACGTCCCGTTACGGTGGATGCCATGTGTCAGTCACCCTTGACGAAAGCACTTCTAGGACGCGTGATTTATCGTCATGGAAGTGGACAATTCTGTGATGATAATTTTGGTAATGTCATGGAACACTTCTACGACAGCACATGTATGACTATCTTGATTCTGTCATAGAATTGTCATGGATGTACACGCATGACAGAAAATGTGACCTGCTGTGACAAACAAGTATCATCACGGAAGTGTCTTTTTTTTGTAGTGACACAAGGTGTTCCTCCGATATTCGGGAGTTGCATAATCTCATAGTCAGAGGAACATGTATAATTCATGATAAAAGCAATAGCAATAAAACTAAACGATCATTTATGCTAAGCTAACAGATGGGTCTTGTCCATCACATCATTCTCTAATGATGTGATCCTGTTCATCAAATGACAACACATGTCTATGGTCAGGAAACTTAACCATCTTTGATTAACGAGCTAGTCAAGTAGAGGCATACTAGGGACACTCTATTTGTCTATATATTCACACATGTACTAAGTTTCCGGTTAATACAATTCTAGCATGAATAATAAACATTTATCACGATATAAGGAAATATAAATAACAACTTTATTATTCCCTCTAGGGCATATTTCCTTCAGTCTCCCACTTGCACTAGAGTCAATAATCTAGATTACATAGTAATGATTCTAACACACATGGAGTCTTGGTGCTGATCATGTTTTGCTCGTGAGAGAGGCTTAGTCAACGGGTCTGCAACATTCAGATCCGTATGTATTTTGCAAATCTCTATGTCTCCCTCCTTGACTTGATCGCGGATGGAATTGAAGCGTCTCTTGATGTGTTTGGTTCTCTTGTGAAATCTGGATTCCTTCGCCAAGGCAATTGCTCCAGTATTGTTATAGAAGATTTTCATTGGACACGATGCACTAGGTATGACACCTAGATCAAATATGAACTCCTTCATCCAGACTCCTTCATTTGCTGCTTTCGAAGCAGCTATGTACTCCGCTTCACATGTAGATCCCGCCATGACGTTCTGCTTGGAACTGCACCAACTGATAGCTCCACCATTCAATATAAATATGTATCCATTTTGTGACTTAGATTCATTCAGATCAGTGTCAAAGCTTGCATCGACGTAACCATTTACGACGAGCTCTTTGTCACCTCCATAAACGAGAAACATATCCTTAGTCTTTTTCAGGTATTTCAGGATGTTCTTGGCCGCTATCCAGTGATCCACTCCTGGATTACTTTGGTACCTCCCTGCTAGACTAATAGCAAGGCACACATCAGGTCCGGTACACAACATTGCATACATGATAGAACCTATGGCTGAGGCATAGGGAATGACTTTCATTTTCTCTCTATCCACTGCAGTGGTCGGGCATTGAGTCTGACTCAACTTCACACCTTGTAACACAGGCAAGAACTCTTTCTTTGACTGATCCATTTTGAACTTCTTCAAAACTTTATCAAGGTATGTGCTTTGTGAAAGTCCAATTAAGCGTCTTGATCTATCTCTATAGATCTTGATGCCCAATATATATGCAGCTTCACCGAGGTCTTTCATTGAAAAATTCTTATTCAAGTATCCTTTTATGCTATTCATAAATTCAGTATCATTTCCGATCAACAATATGTCATCCACATATAATATCGGAAATGCTACAGAGATCCCACTCACTTTCTTGTAAATAGAGGCTTCTCCAAAAGTCTGTATAAAACCATATGCTTTGATCACACTATCAAAGCGTATATTCCAACTCCGAGAGGCTTTCACCAATCCATAAATGGATCGCTGGAGCTTGCACCCTTTGTTAGCACCTTTAGGATCGACAAAACCTTCTAGTTTCATCATATACAACTCTTCTTTAAGATATCCATTAAGGAATGCAGTTCTGCCATCCATTTGCCAAATTTCATAATCATAAAATGTGGCAATTGGTAACATGATTCAGACAGACTTAAGCATCGCTACGGGTGAGAAGGTCTCATCGTAGTCAACTCCTTGAACTTGTCGAAAACCTTTTGCAACAAGTCAAGCTTTGTAGACAGTAACATTACGTCAGCGTCAGTCTTCTTCTTGAAGATCCATTTATTCTCTATGGCTTGCTGATCATCGGGCAAGTCAACCAAAGTCCACACTTTGTTCTCATACATGGATCCCATCTCAGATTTCATGGCCTCAAGCCATTTTCGCGGAATCTGGGCTCATCATCACTTCCTCATAGTTTGTAGGTTCGTCATGGTCAATTAACATGACTTCCAGAATAGGGTTACCATACCACTCTGATGCGGATCTTACTCTGGTTGACCTACGAGGTTCAGTAGTAACTTGATCTGAAGTTTCATGATCATCATCATTAGCTTCCTCACTAATTGGTGTAGGAATCACTGGAACTGATTTCTGTGATGACATACTTTCCAATAAGGGAGCATGTACAATTACCTCATCAAGTTCTACTTTCCTCCCACTCACTTCTTTCGAGAGAAACTCTTTCTCTAGAAAGGATCCATTCTTAGCAACGAATATCTTGCCTTCGAATTTGTGATAGAAGGTGTACCCAACAGTCTCCTTTGGGTATCCTATGAAGACACATTCTCCGATGTGAGTTCGAGCTTATCAGGTTGAAGCTTTTTCACATAAGCATCGCAGCCCCAAACTTTAAGAAATGACAACTTCGGTTTCTTGCCAAACCACAGTTCATATGGTGTCGTCTCAGCGGATTTAGATGGTGCCCTATTTAACGTCAATGCAATCGTCTCTATAGCATAACCCCAAAACGATAGTCATAAATCAGTAAGAGACATCATAGATCGCACCATATCCAATAAAGTACGGTTACGATGTTCGGACACACCATTACGCTGTGGTGTTCCCGGTGGCGTGAGTTGCGAAACTATTCCGCGTTGTTTCAAATGAAAACCAAACTCATGACTCAAATATTCACCTCCAGGATCAGACCGTAGAAACTTTATTTTCTTATTACGATGATTTTCCACTTCACTCTGAAATTCCTTGAACTTTTCAAATGTTTCAGACTTATGTTTCATCAAGTAGATATACCCATATCTGCTCAAATCATCTTTGAAGGTCAGAAAATAACGATACCTGTCGCGAGCCTCAGCACTCATCGGGCCGCATACATCAGTATGTATTATTTCCAACAAGTCTATTGCTCGCTTCATTGTTCAGGAGAACAGAGTCTTAGTCATCTTGCCCATGAGGCATGGTTCGCAAGCATCAAGTGATTCATAATCAAGTGATTCCAAAAGCCCATCAGCATGGAGTTTCTTCCTGCACTTTACACCAATATGACCTAAACGACAGTGCCACAAATAAGTTGCACTATCATTATTAACCTTGCATCTTTTGGCTTCAATATTATGAATATGTGTATCACTACCGAGATTCAATAAGAATAAACCACTCATCAAGGGTGCATGGCCATAAAAGATATTACTCATATAAATAGAACAACCTTTATTCTGTGATTTAAATGACTAACCGTCCCGCATAAAACAAGATCCAGATATAATGTTCATGCTTAACGCTGGCACCAAATAACAATTATTCAGGTCTAAAACTAATCCCGACGGTAGATGTAGAGGTAGCGTGCCGACAGCGATCACATCGACTTTGGAACCATTTCCCACGCGCAAGGTCACCTCCTCCTTAGCCAATCTTTGCTTAATCCGTAGCCCCTGTCTCGAGTTGCAAATATGAGCAACAGAACCAGTATAAAATACCAAGGCGCTACTACGAGCATTAGTAAGGTACACATCAATAACATGTATATCAAATATACCTTTCACTTTGCCATCCTTCTTATCTGCCAAATACTTGGGGCAGTTCCGCTTCTAGTGACCAGTCTGTTTGTAGTAGAAGCACTCAGTCTCAGGCTTAGGTCCAGACTTGGGCTTCTTCACTTGAGCAACAACTTACTTGCCGTTCTTCTTGAAGTTCCCCTTCTTCCCTTTGCCCTTTTTATTGAAACTAGTGGTCTTTTTAACCATCAACACTTGATGCTTGCTACCTCTTGAGCATGCGTTGGTTTTCCCTTGAAGAGGAAAGGGTTATGCAGCAAAGTAGCATAAGTATTTCCCTCAGGTTTTGAGAACCAAGGTATCAATCCAGTAGGAGGCCACACGCAAGTCCCTCGTACCTACACAAACAAATAAGAACCTTGCAACCAACGCGATAAAGGGGTTGTCAATCCCTTCACGGCCACTTGCAAAAGTGAGATCTGATAGAGATGATAACATAATATTTTTGGTATTTTTATGATAAAGATTGAAAGTAAATATTGCAAAATAAACGACGAAAGAAAAGCTAGTTGACGGGAGATTAATATGATGGAAAATAGACCCGGGGGCCATAGGTTTCACTAGTGGCTTCTCTCAAGATAGCATAAGTATTACGGTGGGTGAACAATTTACTGTCGAGCAATTGACAGAAAACTGCATAATTATGAGAATATCTAGGCATGAACATGTATATAGGCATCACGTCCGTGACAAGTAGACCGACTCCTGCCTGCATCTACTACTATTACTCCACACATCGACCGCTATCCAGCATGCATCTAGAGTATTAAGTTCATAAGGACAGAGTAACGCATTAGGTAAGATGACATGATGTAGAGGGATAAACTCAAGCAATATGATATAAACCCCATCTTTTTATCCTCGATGGCAACAATACAATACGTGTCGTTTCCCTTTCTGTCACTGGTATCGAGCAATGCAAGATTGAACCCAAAGCTAAGCACTTCTCCCATTGCATGAAAGATCAATCTAGTAGGCCAAACCAAACTGATAATTCGAAGAGACTTGCAAAGATAACCAATCATACATAAAAGAATTCAGAGAAGATTCAAATATTGTTCATAGATAATCTTGATCATTAACCCACAATTCATCGGATCTCGACAAACACACCGCAAAAAGATTTACATCGAATAGATCTCCAAGAAGATCAAGGAGAACTTTGTATTGAGATCCAAAGAGAGAGAAGAAGCCATCTAGCTAATAACTATGGACCCGAAGGTCTGTGGTAAACTACTCACACATCATCGGAGAGGCTATGGTGTTGATGTAGAAGCCCTCCGTGATCGATGCCCCCTCTGGCGGAGCGCCGGAAAAGGCCTCAAGATTGGATCTCACGGGTATAGAAGGTTGCGGCGGTGGAAATAGGGTTTCGTGGTTCTCGTGGATGGTTTCGGGGTACGTAGGTATATATAGGAGGAAGAAGTAGGTCGGTGGAGCCACGAGGGGCCCACGAGGGTGGGGGCACGCCCAGGGGGGCAGGCGCGCCTCCCTGCCTTGTGGCCTCCTCGTTGATTTCTTGGCGTCCACTCCAAGTCCTCTGGATCACGTTTGTTCCAAAAATCACGCTCCCGAAGGTTTCATTCTGTTTGGACTCCGTTTGATATTCCTTTTCTGCGAAACACTGAAATAGGAAAAAAAACAGCAATTTGCACTGGGCCTTGGGTTAATAGGTTAGTCCCAAATATAATATAAAAGTGTATAGTAAAGCCCATTGAACATCCAAAACAGAATATATTATAGCACGGAACAATAAAAAATTATAAATACGTTGGAGACGTATCAAGCATCCCCAAGCTTAATTCCTGGTCGTCCTCGAGTAGGTAAATGATAAAAACAGAATTTTTTATGTGGAATGCTACGTAGCATATTTCTCAATGTAATTTTCTTTATTTTGGCATGAATGTTCAGATCCGGAAGATTCAATATAAAAGTTTAATATTGACATAAAAATAATAATACTTCAAGCATACTAACTAAGCAATTATGTCTTCTCAAAATAACATAACCAAAGAAAGCTCATCCCTACAAAATCATATAGTTTGGCCATGCTTCATTTTCGTCACACAAGATGCTCTCATCTTGCACAACCCCGATGACAAGCCAAGCAATTGTTTCATACTTTAGTAATCTCAAACTTTTTTCAACTTTCACGCAATACATGAGCGTGAGCCATGGATATAGCACTATGGGTGGAATAGAATATAATGATGGGGTTGTGTGGGGCAGAAAAAAAAAAGAGAAAGTCTCACATTGACGCGGCTAATCAACGGGCTAGGGATATGCCCATCAGTTAATGTCAATGCAAGGAGTAGGGATTGCCATGCAACGAATGCACTAGAGCTATAAATGTATGAAAGCTCAAAAAACAAACTAAGTGGGTGTGCATCCAACTTGCTTGCTCACGAAGACCTAGGGCATTTGAGGAAGCCCATCGTTGGAATATACAAGCCAAGTTCTATAATGAAAAATTCCCACTAGTATATGAAAGTGACAAAACAAGAGAATCTCTATCATAAAGATCTTGGTGCTACTTTGAAGCACAAGTGTGGAAAAAGGATAGTAGCATTGTCCCTTTTTTCTCTCTTTTTTTCTTTTTTTCTCTTTTTTGGGCCTTTAATTTTTTTGGCCTTTCTCTTTTCTCTTTTTTTGTTGGGATAATGCTCTAATAATGATGATCATCACACTTCTATTTATTTACAACTCAATGATTACAACTCGATACTTAGAACAAAATATGACTATATGAATGCCTCCATGGTGTACCGGGATGAGCAATAAATCAAGAGTGACATGTATGAAATAATATGCATGGTGGCTTTGCCACAAATACGAGTCAACTACATGATCATGCAAGGCAATATGACAATGATGAAGCGTGTCATAATAAACGGAATGGTGGAAAGTTGCATGGCAATATATCTCGGAATGGCTATGGAAATGCCATAATAGGTAGGTATGGTGGCTGTTTTGAGGAAGATATAAGGAGGTTTATGTGTGATAGAGCGTATCGTATCACGGGGTTTGGATGCACCGGCAAAGTTTGCACCAACTCTCAAGGTGAGAAAGGGCAATGCAGTGCATCAAGAGGCTAGCAATGATGGAAGGTTGAGAGTGCATATAATCCATGGACTCAACATTAGTCATAAAGAACTCACATACTTATTGCAAAAATATACAAGTCATCAAAAACCAAGCACTACGCGCATACTCCTAGGGGGATAGATTGGTAGGAAAACACCATCACTCGTCCCCGACCGCCACTCATAAGGATGACAATTAAAGAACACCTCATGTTTCAAATTTGTTACACAACGTTTACCATACGTGCATGCTACGGGACTTGCAAACTTCAACACAAGTATTTCTCAAATTCATAACTACTCAACTAGCACAACTTTAATATCACTATCTCCATATCTCAAAACTATCATCAAGTATCAAACTTCTCCTAGTACTCAATGCACTTATATGGAAGTTTTTATTGTATCCATCTTGGATGCCTATCATATTAGGACTAACTTTATAACCAAAGCAAATTACCATGTTGTTCTAAAGGACTCTCAAAATAATATAAGTGAAGCATGAGAGATCAATAATTTCTATAAAATAAAACCACCACCGTGCTATAAAAGATATAAGTGAAGTACTAGATTAAAATTGTTTAGCTCAAAAGATATAAGTGAAGCACATAGAGTATTCTAATAAATTCCGATTAATGTGTGTCTCTCCAAAAATGTGTGTACAGAAAGGATGATTGTGGTACACTAAAAAGCAAAGACTCAAATCATACAAGACGCTCCAAGCAAAACACATATCATGTGGTGAATAAAAATATAGCTCTAAGTAAAGTTGCGGATGGACGAAGACAAAAGAGGGGATCGTTCCGGGGCATCCCCAAGCTTAGGATTTTTGGTTGTCCTTGGATTTTACCTTGGGGTGCCTTGGGCATCCCCAAGATTAGGCTCTTTCCACTCCTTGTTCCGTAATCCATCAAATCTTTACCCAAAACTTGAAAACTTCACAACACAAAACTTAACAGAAAATCTCGTGAGCTCCGTTAGCGAAAGAAAACAAATCACCACTTTAAGGTACTGTAATGAAATCATTATTTATTCATACTAGTGTTAAACCTACTGTATTACAACTTCTCTATGGTTCATAACCTCCGATACTAGCCATAGATTCATCAAAATAAGCAAACAACACACGAAAAACAGAATCTGTCAAAAATAGAACAGTCTCACTACAAAAAAAGACACATCCGTGACGTTTTGGGCCGAACAAATTTTTTTTCTGTCATACATATGACACTTCTATGACGATAATTGTGACAAAACCCGGTATCATCATAGATGTGGTGGGATCCTACTTCTATGACAAAAATCATGATGAAATTGGGCTTTTCGTCTGGCGGGCGGAGACGAATCGCATGACATTCTTTGGGTCGTCCATGACAGAAAAACCGTGGTAGAAGCGAGGGCGAGGAAAATTTCGGGAGTTCCGGTTACGGTGGTAGGTCGGGGCGGCGATCGCGCTTCTCTCGTGACACGTACACGCAGCGTGTGTGAGGCGTTAGCTCTAATCGAACCGAAGCGGGCGTTGGGCTCTAATCGAACACGAGAGATTGCACTGCGAGCTACGTTCTTGAACCCGGCGATTGATCGATGGTTGTTAATCAACCCGATCGGCGATTCGCCGCTCTGCTGCTAATCTGAAGCCGATCGATGCTGCCTCCGGGATGAGCAAAGTGAGTGTTGCGGGGGGTTGGATGAATAGTGGCGGTGGCGTTGCCTCTGGATGAACAGGACCCGTGGTGTGGTGGAGGGCTGGATGAGCGATGAGCGGTGGAGGGGTGCCCGTGGAGGGGTGGTTGAACATGACCCAGTTTCGATCATAGGAGGTCCGTTTTGTCCGTTTTGCGGTACGCCAGACCCCTCCCGATTAACAGGATCCCGTTTCGAACGTGGCCGGTCCAACACTAGGCCGTTTCCTCCGTTCTGCGGTACGCCAGGCCTCGTTTCCATCGCCTGTTCCGTCCAAGCCCTCCCGATGAACACGACCACGCATTCCGTTCCGACCCAGCCGGTTGGCTCCCACGCGTTCCGTTGCCTCCCGATGAACACGACGCATTCCGTTGCCTCCCCATGAACACGACGCATTTCGTTGCCTCCCCATGAACACGACGACGACGACGCTGTTTCTCCGTTCCGACCCAGCCATGTCAACGAGCCCTCGTCGTACGTATGCGCGAGTAGGTGTTCGAAACCCCGCCCGTATGTACACATACCTAGCCGTATTTTCTTTCTTGCACCCTGGCCGATGTACGTACATGTACATGCTACGTGCGCGCCTCTACTACGACACATGCGCGCCTCTACATCCACCAGTATATATGTACGTACACGTTCGCGACCAGAATGACAACGCTACGTACGCTTCAAGTAGGTGGGTCTCGACTGTCAGGCACTTCCTTGCATGCGAAGATGTAGCTGGTGGGTCCCAGCAGTCAGGGTGGCGAATCATTTTGTTTTTTTTTTGCCCGGACGCACTTCCTTGCGTGCGAAGGTGTAGCTGGTGGGTCCCAGCAGTCAGGGGGGAAACGTTTTTTCATGAAATACGGTGGCCCGTCCGGTGGGTCCCCGTTGCCAGGTGGAGGAATAATTATTTTGCGCGTAATAAGGAGGCACTTCCTTGCTGCGGCCGTGGACCCAGCTGTCAGCGTCTCCACGCACAGTACTCTTCCGATGGCGATCGGTCGTTCACCACATTGACCACGCCGCGCCGAGAGCATCACGGCGGTGGGCGGCGAGGCCTAGAAAGGGGCGACACGGAGGCGAGGAAGACTTCGGTAGTTGTTTCCCGCGAGGGGAGTAAAACTGACGAGGGTTTATTGGTTACGTCTGCCGTCGCCAGAGAATAACAGCAGTGTGGGTGAGTAGAGGATGGCTAGGCCAGCGATGGGAATGCGGTGGGGTGGTGAGGCTGCATGCAAGAAGACAACCGCCATGAGGAGGAGGGAGCGAGCAGTCCGCCGTTGCTTGTTTGGTAATTTGGAGCAAGAAGAGCAGAGATTGAAGAAGACGACGGCCGTTGGATGGACATCCAACGATCGGTTAAAGGTCAAATTTTGAGGAAAGCCTCAAATCTATGGAAAACAGCATACATCCCATCTGCCATTATTTCTAATAATTTACAGCCCATTTTCTAATTCTTAAGGTTTTTTTTGGAGCCCATATTCTTTTTGTTAGCATTACAGCCCATATTGTGGCCACGGTTAAAAAATTATACGAAATTTTGCATATTTCGGTGTGGTCCGTACTATTTTTAATCTCAAAATTTCGACTCACATTCACACTGATTTTAAAAATAAATGTATTTAAAACAAAAAAGAGGCTAGCCAACTCAACTCCAGTAGGCTCGCCCGATTTCAGCCTTCGTTGGCCGTTGGATCGTGGTCAATCTGATCTTTGACTTCGTTTGGGCCGTTAGATGCTCGTTGCTCTCGCTGGTGGTTTTGACCGCGTGGTAAGTTCTCATGCCCAATGACTGGTGGGCTCGTGTTCTATGCCTGTTGGCTGGGTGGATCGATCTCGGGTGGAAAAGGCTTTCGCCCAATCCCCGCGCGCGCTCCGCTCCCAATCCTGGTCGTCGGGTTGCTGCGCCAGAGCCCACACCCGCACCAACCCTAGCCGCCACACGCCTCCTCCCTCCCTCGACAGCGCCGCGCCTCCTCCCTCCCTCCCTCCCTCGACAGCGCCGCACCTCCTCCCTCCTTCCTGCTCGTCCGGATAGCCGCCGGCCGCCGCATCCCTTCTCCCCGAGATAGGAAGATGAGAGGGAGAGAAAGGGGAGAGGAGAGGAGAGGGAGGTCCGGCAGCGGACGGGAGAGGGTGACCGGCCGACGTCGGCCTACACCGGCGAGGCGTCGACCTGCGCCCCTTGCCTCCCCAATCCCCACAGCCGCACGCCCGCACCCCTCCCTCGTCTCAGCAGCCACCCCCACAAACCCTAGCCGCGCCCTCCTGCATCTGCCCTCCTCATCCCTCCCTGGTCCACCCCAAGCCCCTCCTCCTCCCTGGCGGCTGGGAGAGGCGACCACGGGCAGATTTTGGGGAGCAGCGCGAGCATCAAGCAATGGCTGATACCAAGGTGAGCTTCCCCTCGGCTCCTCTCTCTCTCTCTCTCATCACACAATAATCTCCTCCTGATCTTGCTATTTGTGCATAATGCATCTCCATATGGCATTGATGTTCTTCCGATTTGCAGGCATGTCAAGATCAAGGATATTTAAACTTGTTTCTTTTATTGATGAAAGATTTCAGATGCTTCTGTAGATGAATTTCTGGTGTTAATTGTACCAAAGATGGAACGATTTGTTCCACGGAATTTATCTCCTTAGTTGCATTCCATTTACAGGTAAGTGAGATTGTTACCTCTGTTTGTTTTTCTGTTTAAACTTCACGATTGGAGAATGGATATTAGCTTAGTTGTTGTATGGAATTTTTCATTAGAGGGGCCCAGGCTGAGACTTAATACTTAATTACTTTCTGTTGAACAAAAGAAAAAGTGCACCTATGAATTGTAAAATGTGGAGTGCAAACCCGACATCCTCCAATATTACCTGATTTGGTGCTGATTTCCATCTTCCAGTTCATGTTCATGGCCTTGCTGTGGTTGCACGGTGGTTCGTGGGGAACAGGAGCAAATACCTTTGCTAGAACCAAGGTCTTGACAAACCAGTCAGGGAGAGATAGGTTTGGTGAGTAATTTTACCCTTTATTTATCCCTTTCAGATTAGCAGAGAAGAAGGATCTTTTTTTATTCCCTTTTGATTTCCTCTCTTGTTTGACTGGAACCTTTTTTCATAGTTTTGCAGGGGTTGTTATGTTCTGTCCCCCATGGTAAGTTTGCTAGGCAGCGGCTTACTCCTCTCTTGTTTTTTTAGTTTTGACCATGATATCGAAATTACATCTGGTCGATGGTATCAAGTTTAGGCAGGTACCATCAGCATTTTGTGAAGATTGCCATCGTCTAAATTTTATTGCAGCATGATGCATATGTAATAAGGAATTTGGTGTTTGAGAAGCATCACCGGAAGTTGGTATGCTAATATCTCAATTGGCAAGATAAAAGGACCACTACTTCTTACCTTCCAGTCATTTTAATATTATAGGAATGCAAGTGTGTACTAAGTAGAAAAGATGGTTGAATTTGGTGCCCTGCATTTACGCGACTAGGTGTTATTCAGTTTTTTTTCCTTTGACGGCTCTGAGTACAAATTGCAGCTTGTTGGGTACAAAATGTTTCCAAGATTAGTTCAGGATCAGAATTGTTGTCATGTTGTCCAGATATTGTTCTAAGAGTTTCCTAGAATTAGTTTAGGATCAGAGTTATTGTCATGTTGTCTAGATAATGCTCTGAAGATTTCGAACGTACTTTTCTGGTTGCTTTTGGTTATAATTTTTGCCCCCCAAAGGGAAGCTTTGGCCAGCTTCTTGCTAGAAAATTATCATAAGGCTTGATTAATTTAGAATATACCTTTGTCTTTTCACTCTTATTTTATTTTAATAGTTATTTGACATGTTGTAAACTATTTCTTTTATTTTTCCAGGAAGAAATAGAAGTTGAGGGGAAGCTATTGCATGCTGGAAAATCAGTTGGTGTTGTCAATGTTGGTTTCAAGAAAAGGACTGGCAAATTGATGCTCAGGCACGTCATACAAAGTACTTGTATCTAGCCGATTCGAGATTCCTTCATTGTAAGATAAAAACCTGGTTATATGTTGCATCTCAAAATCAAGATGTTCATTCAAGAAGAGAAAGGAGCTGTCGGCGTGCCATGGTGAGCGACCTTGTCCCGGAGCATGCAGTTTATCAGTATAAAGTAATGGGTAACAATGTTTTCTCATACATATGATTCTGAAGTATAGAGAGCAGGAAGTGGTAGGCTTAATTTCAGTTAGATAAATAGGTGTACTGCAGCATCATATATTTAGGTAATCCCTTGTATTTTTCTTTCCAGGTTCATGCTTTATACATCGTGTATATATGCCAGCCAGGGAGGTGGATGGGCTTGTCTCCGCTGCGTCGTGAGCGTCGTCGCCGCCTCTGCGACCACCTTGCTCCGCATAGTAGCATGTGTGAGGAATCGGGGACAAGCGACCACAGGCAGATGGCGTCGGCGGCAACGGCAATACGCATGTTGTGCGAAGCCTGGTAAGATGGGTGCGGCCTCTCCGCAGGCATTTCAGGATGGCGTGCCCGACGGCTTCGAACGCGCGCGCCCGGGCACAGGAGGTGTGTCTTGGAGCACGCCGGCGGCAACGTGCACCGTAAGGTCCCGGAGCAGCCCAACCAGTACAGGAGGAACCCTGCCATTCCATCCTCACCTCTGCTCACAGGTAATCCCCTTCCCCCTCCGTGCCCTCTCTTTCCTCTGAACTATCTTTCTTTTCAGACCCTCTCTCTGTTACACATTTGCATGAAAAAACAAAAGTAAAAGGGAAAACTTACTTTGGGTTCATATGGTGCAGACCAACAACAAAACGATTGCTAATGAAAGGTTAAGTGCAGGTATACTCAAATCAAGGTCTTTTATCTAATTGTTTGGATAACTACTTTTTAGGTCTATGCCTTTAAGTAAAACTTAAAACTATTGTTCTATTGTGTTATTGATTTAATTATTGTTCTATTGTGTTATTGATTTCACCGGCTTTATGCCAGCCGATTAGTTCTGAAGGATTCCACATCGGCTAATTTGGATTATGCTACTTTCGAACAAAAATAATTATTGACATGTATATTTATCAAGATCAATGTCGTGTATTTTACTTTTAAGTATAAACGAACAATAAAAGATGAGATAGGGGGCTCCCGCTAGGATAATAACAGCAAAAAACTCAATGCACATATCTGAGGATTTTTATTTGCGAGCTGAGATTACGTACATTGATATGATGTATAAGAGAGAAATAATTTATTTACTTATTTGGAGATTAGCCTTTTAGTATAGGAGTGTGATTGCCAGCAGAAATAAAATATAGGACTGTGATACTTCAAGATATACATGAAAACAAGTATTTGATATGTTCACATCTATATAACTACATGCTCATGTGTTTTTCATCCTTTTTCATGTTCAAATAAAGATATATGTGTGGTTTTTGCTCTGTGCCGATCATGTTTTGGAAGGTTATTTTCTATGGTAATGTTGAAATAAAGATACATTGCTTTTAAGAAAGGGGCACTATAAAGTATTCAAGCGCGCTGAATAATGTAAAAAATGTCACAGAATGAAACATTAGCTGGTGCTATCCAAACACGATTCTGTACCTTCAGCAGTAATGGGTCATTCGCTTTGCTTGGTCAACCTTGCAACTAAATCTGTAAGATAACTTTGAAGTTCACTTTGCACCTAACGAAAAAAGTTGTCCATTTTTTAATTGATCAGACAACAATTGTTTTATGTCTACGTGCCTTTTTTTGGTACTCAAATATGTTGATTGGTGTATCCTCTTTTTCAGCTTCAACATTTTGCTCATTCTGGTTTTTGGTAATGCTTTCTTGACAGTGGAGAAGTCATGGGTCTTTTATAGAGACCTTGGTGAAGAACTTGTCAGTTTTCACTGCAATTTAGTCAAATAGGCGTTGAGATTGAAGTTTCTTCTTTTGTTGACTTTCTGATAAATTACAACAACATCGACAAGGTAAAGTTATGCTACCTTGCTGTCCGATGTATCATGTTTTTCATTGTAAAGGAATAACAATTTATATGTGTGTAGGTTATGTGGGAGCCTTTTATAGAGCCCTCATGTTTTCATTTAAATATACTTAAAAAATGTAGATTGACAATAAAGGTCACGAGGTCCATTGCTAATGAATAAGTAGTCTTGCTTTGAAGGTGATAAATCTCAAACTGATGGATAAGCGAAGGTGATATTCAAGAGATCCATTTCTAATGAATAAGTAGTCTTGCTGAAGGTGATAAATATCCATACTGATGGATAGGCCGAAGGTGATATTCAACCTTTTTTATACTGTAGTCGTGTTGAAGTGAAAGCATCTGTGGATACATGTATACATGTTTTTCAATCTTCCTTCGTTGTCAAACTGTGGCATGTAAAGTATGGGAGGACCAAGTGATTATAAAATGTGTCAAACCCATGTCTTTATGTGATTTTCTAACATGGAAGTAGTCACTCCCTGGATACCGGAGTATGTACATAGAGCTGGAACGCTTATCGCCTCATGATTTGCTAGAGAAAAATCAAGCACGAGACATGTATTAGGATGATGGATTTCATTATTAAAAAGAAGGATGTAATATAAGAGCACTTGGAATGTACTGTAATTGTAGGATTCCTGATTTGTGGTGCATAGACCACCTGCATTAATTAGTTTTTGTAGTTCCTGTATTTTATTTCTTACTGCATTATTCTGGGTCGTTTCAAAATTTCTGCTCTACACAGAATCTTAAGAAGTTTGGGTATGCACACATGTTCTAATAATATGAGCTGTTTAGTGCAATGCATGTGGCCTGATTACTTCTTTTCTTTTGTACATTGTACGTTCTTGGAGGTCGCTTTTTCTCTCATGTTGATCAAGTTTTCTTCTTCTTTCTTCTGCTTATCAAGGTTTCTTCCTTTCCTTTTTTGTAGGAATTGCATTTATTGTGTGACTAGACATTGTGTTTGGCCATACATTATTCTTGCTTCATTGGTCGTGTTGATATTCCGGGTTTGGCCAGACATTGTGTTTTCTTTTGCCTATGTACATTCATATCATTATACACAATATTCTCTTCCGTGTACATTCATATCATTATACACATTATACACAAACTATTGTACTAAAAAGTGATGCTCTAATGTTCATCTATGTTATGGAGTTGGTTTTTTTGAAGTTAAAGTAGTATGCGTTTGTGCGATGCTCTTCTCAGGTTTTAAGCTTCATCTACAAACATACATGCCACCCACTAAATTCAGATTTCAGTGTAGGCTTAGAATAGGGGGTGGATCATTCATTGTGCCGTGTTCAGAATTAGAGCTTGAGAGAAAAAGGGAAATAATTAAATACCAGGTTGTATAGAGTTGCTATCATTTTGAATAATAATGATGCTCTTAATGACCTTTATTGCTTATATTTTGTGCTCATCTGAAGAAAAATGTGCCAACACTGCTAAAAAATACTTCTTTAACTAGTCTATATATCTTATACAAATATATTGTTTTCGAACTCAGATTTCTCATAGTGATAACTATAATTTCAACTAAAACAATGCTTTCTTAGCTGGCCTGTATATGTTGTACATACTTTTTTCAAATTCAGATTTTGTAGCGTAACAAACACATTTTCAATATAGCATGGTTTAACACACGGGCTTTCTACTATCAATATCGAATAAGTCCTTGCAAAATTAAACTATTTTCATCGACAACATGGCTTTAGCGGGTCTCTGCGCCATTTGGCGCAACGGGTCAACTAGTATCAATATAAAATCCAACAAATTCTCCACGCGTAAAAATTAATGTAATTTAAAATCTTGAAATGAAAAAAAAGATATTTGAAACTAATTGTCGGTTTGATGTGTTTTAAAAATGTACAGCCCATTTCTCATTACTGATGGGCCATTTTCTCGGACAGCCGAATGAAAGCTCTCCTCGTCCTGAAAGATTTGCAGCCCAACAGGCCTGACAAAGCGACTTACTTGGCAAATCACAAAAAAACTGGGCTGTGGACGTGGACCCAGCTGTCAGCCTCTCCATGTACAGTACTCTTCCGATGGAAGTCGTTCCTTGACTACGTTGACCACGCCGTGCGGAGAGCACCACGGCGGTGGACGACGGCGAGACCTAGGAAGGGGACGACGCGGAGCCGGGGAAGACGCGGCAGTGGAAGCCCGCGCGGAGAGGAGTACAAGGGTTCACTGGTTCGGCTGTGGTGTGAGGCTGCCGTCGCCGCAGGGCGTGGCCAGCGGTGGGAATAGTAGGGGGCGGTGAGGCCTCTGCAGTAGCACAGTCGGCCACGGGAGGCAGGAGCATCCGGCACGACCGGCGCTGCTTTGGGCGGCTGGAGCAAGAAGACCAGAGGTTGAAGAAGCACTACGGCCGTTGGATGGAGATCATACGGTCACTGGAGCTAGAATCGTTCATATTGACTAAGTTGACAAAGCCCTTCGTCCCCGTCAACTTAGTAGGCCCACAAGTCAGTCTCCCACCAAGGTGGGTCCCAGCTAGCCGGGGGAGTATTCATTTTTTTGTGCGTAATAAGGAGGCACTTCTGGTGGGTCCGAGTTGACAGCGGGGGGAACGTTTTTTTCGTGAAATACGGTGGCACGTCCGGTGGGTCCCAGCAGTCAGGGGGAAACGATTTTTTTCGCAAAATACTGGTGGCCCATCCGGTGGGTCCCCGCTGTCAGGTGGAGGAATAATTATTTTCCGCGTAATAAGGAGGCACTTCCTTGCGGCTGCCGTGGACCCAGCTGTCAGCCTGTCCACGTACAATACTCTTCCGATGGAAGTCGGTCGTTGACCACATTGACCACGCCGCGCCGAGAGCACAACGGCGGTGGACGACGGCGAGGCCTAGGAAGGGGACGACGCGGAGCCGGGCAAGACACGGTAGTGGATGCCCACGCGGAGAGGAGTACGAGCGTTTACTGGTTCGGCTGCGGTGTGAGACTGCCATCACCGCAGAATAACAGGGGGTGTGGGTGAGTGGAGGGATGGTCTGGCCAGTGGTGGGAGTAGTATGGGGGCGGTGAGGCCTCTGCGGTAGCATAGCCGGCCACGGGAGGTAGGAGCAGGCGGCACGACCGGCGCTGCTTTGGGCGGCTGGAGCAAGAAGACCAGAGGTTGAAGAAGCACTATGGCTGTTGGATGGACATCATACGGTCACGGACTATTGACTAAGTTGACAAAGCCCTCTGTCCCCGTCAACTTAGTAGGCCCACAAGTCAGCCCAACAATATGGTGGGTCCCAGCTAGCAGGGGGTATTCATTTTTTGGGCGTAATAAGGAGGCACTTCCTTGTGTGCGAAGATATAGCTGGTGGGTCCGACCTGTCAGCGGGGGGGACGTTTTTCTCATGAAATACAAAGGCCCTTCCTGTGGGTCCTAGCTGTCAGGTGGAGGAATCATTATTTTGCGCGTAATAAGGAGGCATTTCCTTGCATGCGGCCGTGGACCCAGCTGTCAGCCTCTCCACGTACAGTCCACTTCCGATGGATGTCGTTCATTGACCACGTTGACTAGGCCGTGCCAAGAGCACCAGGGCGGTGGACGATGGCGAGCCATAGGAAGGGAATGACACGGAGCCAGGGAATACTCGGCAGTTGTTTCCCATGCGGAGGAGTACGAGGGTTTACTATTTCGTCTGCCGTCACCGGAGAATAACAACATGTGTGGGTGAGTAGAGGGATGGCTAGGCCAGCGGTGGGAATGCGGTGGGGCCGTGAGGCCTCATGGCAACATAGCCGGTCATGGGGAGGAGGGCGAGCAGTCCATGGCGCTTGTTTGAGCGGCCGGAGCATGAAGAGCAGAGATTGAAGAAGCACGACAGGCTGTTGGATGGACATCCAACATCCACGCTTCTCATGTGTTGACTAAGTTGACAGGCGTTGCGTGTCGTCAACCTTTTTTATGAAAGCATACTGCGTCAACCTGTAGTAGGCGCACAAGTCAGCCTCAAATATGTGGAAAACAGCATACAACCCATCTGCCATTATTTCTAATAATGTACAACCCATTGCTAATTCTTAAGAATTTTTTGGAGCCCATCTTCTTTTGTTAGCATTACACCCCATATTGTGGCCACAAGTTAAAAAGTATCTGAAATTTTGCATATTTCGGTGCGGCAACTGTTTTTAATCCGAAATATCGATTCACATTCAAACTATTTTGAAAAATAATTTATATAAATATAAAATCCAAATAATTGTCCACGCATAAAAATCAATGGAATTTAAGATCTTGTAATGAAAAAAATTGAAACTAATTCCCGGTTTGATGTGTTTTAATACTGTACAGCCCATTTCTGGGCAAACCGAATGAAACTCTCCTCGTCTTGAAAGATTTGCAGCCCAGCAAGGCCGATAAAGCAAGTAGGCCTTGTTTGGGTATTTCTTTTAAAAAATAGAGCTGGGCTAGCCATTTTCAGAAGAAAAACACAAATGGGCTCATGATGTGGTAAACATAAATAAAACCACGGCTAGGCGGGCCTGACCCCTTACAGCCCGTTGTTACCCTGATCCGTCGCTAAAACTAGTATAAATAACAACTGCTTGTTCCTCAAAAAATAAGCTGCGCGACTTCTTTGGGTCCACGTGTCGACCGCTCGTAGTGTAATTCTCTCATTTATTGACTACGTTGACAATGGTGTGAGCCCCAGATGTCCAACCATTAGGAGGAACCATATTTTTGGGCTTGTACTATAGAGGCACTTGCTTGCGTACTGCCATGACGCTGGTGGGTCCCTATTGTCATCCTCTCCACGTACAATCATCTACTTGTTCCTCTCGGTTGTTGACGACGTTGACAACGCAAGAGGGAGGCGCACCGCGCACGGCGAGCGAACCAAGGCCGCAAGGCGGAGGACGACAGCGAGGCCTCGGACGGAACGAACAGGAGTCGTTGAAGATGCTTCGGTCCAGTCGCAGGCGGAGGGGAGTGCGAGGGTTGACTGGTTCGGGCGCGGGTGTGTGTTGGGACTGACATCACCGGAGAATAACAGGACGTATGGGGGAATAAAGGGAGGGACTGGCCAACGTTGGAGAATGCGTCAGGTAGGGCGGCGGGCGCAACCAGCCATGGAGGCGGGAGCGAGCGAGCCGACGGGTGGTTTGGTTTGGGCGGTGGAGGAAGAAGAAGACAAGAGATAGAAGATACCTGACGGATGTTGGATGTCAATCCAATGGCTGGTAAGCGAGAATCGTTTGTGGACTGGCTAGTAAGTCGACACCACCTTGGATAGGCTATTTCCTCGCGGGTCCCAAATGTCGAATCCAAATCATCACGGTCATGCAGCCTTTCCTATAAAATTTACAACCCATTTGATGTGCT
The DNA here is from genome assembly GCA_021605205.1 of Aegilops longissima. Classification (NCBI taxonomy): domain Eukaryota; kingdom Viridiplantae; phylum Streptophyta; class Magnoliopsida; order Poales; family Poaceae; genus Aegilops; species Aegilops longissima. The sequence goes on along the minus strand of CM038682.1, from coordinate 499,584,856 downwards.
AGTTCAAATAAGTTTGTGGGTGCTGGTGGGGCTAATCACTTGGCTTCAGAATGCAGTGAGCTCAAGCAGCCAAGCGAGAGTGATATTATTTCCTTGGTTGGGATTTGTTACAATATTTCACTCTAAATTAAGCGAATGGCAAGCCATTTGCCTTGTTTCAAAGAAAATATGACAGTCACAGCCGAGTTGAAAAGGGCAGGAACATCTAACTCCAGCTTACAAACTGTACAAAAGCACGAGGGTTAATTGTTCATCGGGTTTACAAAAACACCAGATTGAAAAGGGCAACAACATCTAACTCCAAAGACGGTTTTGGCGGTCATAGTCAAATGGATCGGTCAGTCCATAGAATGAACATCCTGGGTCGTAAAATTTACTGGATTATGACCACAATATGTTGTAAATATAAGCCCGGCACGTTCAGAAGCTCTTTTGCCCACTTGAAACTCCTTTTTTTGCTCTTCGACATACCCATCTGTCAAAACCATGCTGCTGATAAACTTAAGCCTGATGGACAATAGTAACCTCACATTCAGCAGGAAGAATGTGACAAATCTTGTGTTTGCATGGTTGGCTACATATCGTTCTAGCGTTATTGTCTTCAATCGAATCTCATGAGAAGTGAGAAAATACCGATGCTTACGGATCCACCGATTGGTTATAACTTTCTTACCCGTCACTGTTGCCTAAATAGACATGAAGATTGAAAAGCAGTTAAGGTCTAAAAGAAGAGTGTCGAAGAGCAACAGCTGAGCGGTCAATTCTAGTACACTATATGCGGGCTTCAATGTGCGTGAAATTATCACCTTTATATACAACTTCTCCGGACATGGAAAGCATTGTAGCAAGCCAATAATCTTGTTGAGATCAAAACTATTCATTTGGATATATAAGATCTTGTGAGAATCCAGCACCATTGATAGGCCGTCCATGGAGAAACTCTTCATTGAGCATAGAACATAATATTAGTACAAAATGTGTACTCCAAGATGATATATAAATTATGCTGAGAAATTTAAAATGCAGCTTATGGTTACAAGTGTAGATGATAATATAAAAACACGAAGAACTGTGGAGCCAAACACCATATTGAAATGAGCACAGAGATCATGTATTACACCCAAGGTCTCGGTTTAGGCGCGAGAGGGCGATTATTTGCACCGTTGAATAACTAGAATCAAGGATCAACCTTTGAAGTGAAGGGGCATCTTGGATGATGAGCTGCCTTCCATCAAAAGAAATTCCAATTCTTACAAGGTTAGGCGACTTTATTTTTAGACAATCGATTCTAACTGTGAAAACAAGCACCAAGCACTCCAGCGCATGGCAACTGGAGTGGATGATGCTGTGCAATGAGGCCTCCGATATACGAACCCGCACAAGTGAAAGTTTCTTGAGAAATGGGAGTCAAGGTTTAGTACCGGATTATGCAGTAGGTAGCACAGCGCAAAGGTGGCGGTGTGGAGAGAGGATGAAAACCCGAGATGGACATCGGTCTTGAGGGCACAAGTTCATGGCGTTAAATTATGTGGTATGTGATTTCTAGGGAATAGTAGAACTCAAGCAGCTGTAGTTACGTGAATTGAGGATTTCAGCCGGGCATCCACCGCGGGGCATGGTATGCTTACTCGGGTAGCATGACAGGATGTAGATGCTTTGAGCAGACCACGGTGGGAGGAGATGATGGCTCTAGGGATTTCAAAATCATTGAAGAGAGATAGCTACTGACGATCGAGATTAAGGGGCACGGCGCGCCATAGAGGGCGCCACCGAATTGAGAGGACTTGGGTGCGGCAGCAATCCTGAAGGAAATATGCCCTAGAGGCAATGATAAAGTTATTATTTATTTCCTTATATCATGATAAATGTTTATTATTCATGCTAGAATTGTATTAACCGGAAACATAATACATGTGTGAATACATAGACAAAACATAGTGTCACTAGTATGCCTCTACTTGACTAGCTCGTAAATCAAAGATGGTTAAGTTTCCTAACCATAGACATGAGTTGTCATTTGATTAACAGGATCACATCATTAGGAGAATGATGTGATTGACTTGACCCATTCTGTTAGCTTAGCACTTAATCGTTTAGTATGTTGCTATTGCTTTCTTCATGACTTATACATGTTCCTGTGACTATGAGATTATGTAACTCCCGCTTACCGGAGGAACACTTTGTGTGCTACCAAACGTGACAACGTAACTGGGTGATTATAAAGGTGCTCTACAGGTGCCTCCGAAGGTACTTGTTAAGTTGACGTATTTCGAGATTAGGATTTGTCACTCCGATTGTCGGAGAGGTATCTCTGGGCCCTCTCGATAATGCACATCACTATAAGCCTTGCAAGCAATGTAGCTAATGAGTTAGTTACGAGATGATGCATTATGTAACGAGTAAAGAGACTTGCCAGTAACGAGATTGAACTAGGTATTGGATACCGACGATCGAATCTCGGGCAAGTAACATATCGATGACAAAGGGAACAACGTACGTTGTTATGCGGTTTGACCGATAAAGATCTTCGTAGAATATGTAGGAGCCAATATGAGCATCCAGGTTCCGCTATTGGTTATTGACCGGAAATGTGTCTCGGTCATGTCTACATAGTTCTCGAACCCGTAGGGTCCCTGCGCAAGGTTTGTTGACAGTTTTATTATGAGTTTATGAGTTTTGATGTACCGAAGGTTGTTCGGAGTCCCGGATGTGATCACGGACTTGACGAGGAGTCTCGAAATGGTCGGGACATAAAGATCGATATATTGGACGACTATATTTGGACACCGGAAAGGTTCCGGGTGAGATTGGGACAATACCGGATCACCGGGAGGTATATGGGCCTTATTGGGCCTTAGTGGAAAGGAGGGGAAAGGAGCAAGGGAGGGGGCACGCCCCCCCCCCCCTTTGCTTCCTCCCTCCTTCCTCTTCCTTCCCTCTCCTACTCCTAATAGGAAAAAGGGGAGTCCTACTCCTGGTGGGAGTTGGACTCCCCCCTTAAGCGCCACCCCCTTGGCGGCCCCCTCCTCCACTCCTTTATATCACGGAGGAGGGGGCACCCCATAGACACAACAATTGATCCCCGAGATCTCTTAGCCGTGTCGGTGCCCCCTCCACCATAGTTCTCCTCGATAAGATTGTAGCGGTGCTTAGGCGAAGCCTGCGGCGGTAGAACATCAAGATCGTCACCACCTTTGTCGTCTTGTGGTAACTCTTCCCGACACTTTGCTGGATGGAGTCCGGGAGCGTCATCGAGCTGAGCAGCGTGCAAGAACTTCGGAGGTGCCGTGGTTTGATGCTTGATCGGTCGGGCCGTGAAGGCGTGCGGCTACATCAACCGCGTTGTGCTAACGCTTCCTCTTTCGGTCTCACAGTGCGTGGACACACTCTCCCCTCTCGTTGCTATGCATCACCATGATCTTGCGTGTGCGTAGGATTTTTTTTGAAATTACTACGTTCCCCAACAAATCCTTGGTGGGGAGAAGCGAGATGATCTCCCCAAGGACGGCGTCCGGTTGATTGTTGATCACGGTCCACCCGAGATTCTCGGGTTCCAGGATCCGGTGGGCGAAGTCGCCGCTTCTCCCAGCTACAGGTGCGGGATCTACACAGCGTCGCCCGCTGGCGGAGCCTCATCTTCTTAGCGCTGGGGTCAGCCGACTCCATTTTCCTCGAGGGCTTCGCGTCGCTCACGGATTTGAGCAGAGTAACGAATGACGAGCCTAGTTGTAGTGCGAGCGAAGAAGAAGGGGAGCTGGGGGTTTTCTGTAGGAGTGAGGAAGAAGGGGAGCTGGGGTTTTCTGTAGGAGTGAGGTGAGGAATTTGGGGGTACGAGTGGAGGAAGCTGACGTGAGGTGGGTGGGAGCGAGGAGGAAGAAGAGCACCCAGGTTTTTTTTGGGGGGGGGGGGCGTGTGCTGGGTGTGGGTAGCGCCTCTCATTCAGTAAATATATGGGCTTTTGAATTGATTTTACTATTTACTAGTGTGGATGGGCTGTTTTGTCTTGGGCCCAGAGAAACAATTACTACTAGTACAGTGGAGACACTCTACAGCTACCCAAAAAATCAATTACTACTAGTACAGTGGAGACACTCTACCGCTTCGCTCCTCCTAGGTCATTGAAACGTCTCCCTCTCTTGAATGCCGTTATACTTTTGTTCACCGATATCAGGGCCATGCAGCCTTGGGCCCAAATGCCATCCACCAAATTAGAAGGCGTTATCTGCAAAGCGAAGAGTCACCCGGTCGTGGCCGAGAACGAGCCGTCGTATCACAAAACCCCACCTCCCATGATCTAAGTTTGTGGACGAAGCAACCATCATTTCACTCTTCGCTGAATCCCTTCTCCCTCACTGTCTTCAAGAAAGGCAACACTCGCATCCGCCATTTGTTCTTCTCTCGAGCGAAGGGAAGGTAAACAGATCCGTGATGTTGGTATATTTTCGTTCAGAGAAAAAAAAGAACTTTTGCAAAGCAGTAACCGATCCTCACTCTCTTTTTTGTTTCATTGTCATTGCGATTGTGTTTTCCTTTCAGTGGTCCCCTAGTATTCGTCAGTTTCATGATGGACCAAAGAGAACCAGGCAAAGATCTGCCGATATTGGAGCAGACGCGGGAGGTTGATCCCACGAGACAGAGAGCTCCAAGAAGATGGAGGCAACCACCGAGCCGACCCCGGGTACGCTCACGGCCACTACTGAGATGGTCAACGTCCCGTTTGAGGTTACAGCCCGTGGCACTGCAGGAGCAGTTTTCCCCTTCGAGGATGTGTCCCCCCCTCGCTGAGCTGCCCAAGGTGATTTCCTTCTTTTCCTATCTAGATTGTGGTTTTTCATCTAAGTATGTGGTGATTTTTTTAGAAAAGGAAGTATGCGGTGATTAATAATGCAAAATTTTATTAGCTTCGATGCCATGCTATACATAGTGATTTAAATAACTTATGTTTCTTATACTGAAAAGTAATTCAAAATCTGTTTCTGTTTCAATTAGAGCCCTAATGCAGACAAGGATTGTGTGGTTGTACATGTCACTCGCTATGAGGCGGACGACCTGACTATACGCACTGGGAAAACAGAGTTCTTAGGATGTTGGATCCTGGAAGCCATTTGCGGTTATACCAATGAAGAGTTGTATTCCAACCTCACCGTTTTCAGGCGTGTTGTCCAGGGTGTACCAAAGCACAAGAAGTTCAAAGCTACTCCTTCGTTTGTGTGGCATACTATTCTTGTCAAGCTTACGTACGAAGATGACGTGGCATGCCTCCACAAACAAGTTTATCAGTGGTAAGGCCACAAGGTTGTCTTCATGAAGGTTCACAGGATTGAGCTGCTGCGGGACGTCCTCGATGATGTTCATGGCAAGGTCCGTCTTGTGTCCAGCCCAAATTAGATCGAGGCATGAAATAGTTGCCCCAGCTAGTGTTTAATAGTAGTTTTGATTGTGTCTAATTATCCGAACCTTGCCTGTTATCGACCCCTCTGGGGCTAGTACTCTGTTTGAATCCATCTATGGGAACTGCTGCTACTTTTGTGTGCCCGTGAATCATGTGAGAACCATCGTAATTGTTGCCGAAACAGATGCGTCCTCACTAGTTTTTTCATGAATATGGCATGGTAAGACATAAGTTGTCACGGTTTATCATATGAGCAGTGTGTGTTTTGATGAAATAGAGCACTCGTTCGAGAACCATGCGCCGACGTATACATAAGTACTTGTAAACACTGTTGGTGCTACCCCACTTGTAAGCAGTTGTGCAAAACATGGCACATTGGCTCAGCTCGCTTCAACACTAGGCTATGGACCATTTAACAATCAACAATCTGTTGTCTGACATATAAGCAACTATGTATCTTGTTACAGTGGTTCATGCAGTTAATTGAGGCCACAATGTAATAAATTCCAAACGTTCACACGCTAGTCCAGTGCTCGTGTGGAACACTCACATTAAACTCGTCTTCGTAAAAAACTAGAAAATCATAAGTTAAGCAATTTTATACATCTCAATGATTCATAGAACATAACAAACATATACTAGTTCACAACAAAAGACAAAGTTGTGAGAAGGTTTACAAATCAGGAAAAAACAAGCAAGGCTTCTCTAAGCAAAGGGCCTCCCGGCAGGATTAAATTTCCTGGAGTTCACTCTGGTTTTTTCTTGTTGCCACCATCCGTGGTTAGGTTCTCTGTTCGAAATAACCAATTATAATTGTGGTCTCAATTTGGAATGCTGAACTGAACCATGCAGTATCTTGACCAGATGAAATGCTTGTGCATTCCACTAAATTTAAGCACCGCTATTTGCAGAAATAAGCAGACCACAATGCCTCTTGTCCGCGCGACTGTCCGAAAAACCGCCGTGCAACCGTGCCAGCTAGTCGTCGGTCCATGGATGAACTGGTAGAAAGTGCATTCGGACTAGGATGCGATTGTTTTCGCTCGTCCTCAAGACTACAATCAGGAAGTAAAGCGTCGAATCAACTTCTTTTAGATTGCGTTGGTCATTCTCGTTAGTTACTACCAATGTAGGGATACCTTGAAGACGGGAGGTTAGTCGACGGCAGCGAGGATAGCCATCTCATTTTATGCAGATTGTACTAAAACTGAGGTGTGTGCTTTTGATTGCATGAGATAGAAGCGATCTGAGAGCAGACATCCCGAAACAATATGGAGACAAACATCCCTGTTTGCGCAAATACTAAATCTGATTATTTAAATAGTGATGAGATATTACTACTTTCCCCATTTCCTCTTAGAACTAAGTCCTAGATTCATGCTACAGGTTTCCCACTTTCTTCCCTGTTTGAACCAACGCTTTGCGTTGACTGTATGAATTAGCTTTACTTCTAATAATAGTAGAAGTCTAGGTGGCTTTGGAACAGCGGATGGAAGTAGAAAAGGATCCACGAAGGGAGCTGGGCGATGAGAGCAAGGCAGGTTTGAAGGAATATACACTGAGGGTCGTCGGCATGTGGCAAAGACGGTGTCGGGAGGCCGCATCTTAGCCACAATACCGCAGGGAGGAAGAAGGGGTGGGAGGCCCTCCCAAGCAGCGCTCTCGAGAGAAGACAGCACAGCTGCCCGATCGGGGCCTTGGCAGCCGTTGGTCTCCTCCCTCACCGCCGACGACAGCGTGAACGATGCACCTACACCCCTGCCCCGGTCAAGGTTGTCCGGCCGGATTTGTGACCAGCCGTGAGCTAAGAGAGAGTGTGGCCACCTATGTGTTTCTTAGATCTGGAGAGCATGAGAGAGTGAATGAGAGGAACCCTAGTAAAGTAAATGCTAAGGCTCCTGCTTTTATATATAGTGGAGTGATTTTGTTGTACCAGGTTCAAAAAAATGCGCTCCTACGTGTACTCGCGAGTGGGTGTGAGAGAACTAGTGCGTGCATGCACCGCTTCTCTTCGTGAGAGTACAATATACTATGCCCAAAGAACGTTCGCCGCAAGAGTAATAGTATAAGTGTGTGACGTGTGAGCTAAAATAAAATGTGCACGTCATCTTTTGTTTTTTAGAAGTTCTGAGGGTAGGGAGTGAAGAGCACATATGTGCGTGACGTCTACCTGCAGATAGACGGTGGGTGCGACGTGCGAGTCTGCGAGAGGACTCGGGAGAGTCGTGACTCGTGAGGGTGTGTGTGCGTGAGAGAGAGGTGGGCACGTATCAATGCAATGCATGTGTCCGTAAATCTTATCCGAAAAATGTTCGCCACAAGCCTTTTTCCTGACGAACGCTGTAAGAACCGTTAGATCGGCATCCGACAGTGTCAGTTTTGCCATGTCATTTAACAAACAGCCACTCCTCCTACACACAAATCTTCCACGCGAGTGTTAGCAACTGCCGTATGCTCCCTCCATTCCGAAATGCGGTGCATATAGCTTTATTGAAAATTCGAACCTCGCAAACTTTTACCGAGTTTTCGTGTACCAAATTGCACATGTAGAATACCATGTATATATCGTTTCATTCATCTTCGAGAGGTAACTATAAAGATGGGTGAGGAGTCTACAAAGAAAGACCATCATATCACCCGCAGCAATTTCAAGCATCCTTTAGTGTCGAGGAATATCATAGGAACTCTATATGATACGATTTTTATAGGATTTTTTCCTTTAGAGCCAATTGGTTCATAGGAATAGATTTATATACTCCACATTTCAAAGGAAATAAACATGATATCATTTCTATAGATTTAGAGCCACTTGGTTCATATGAATGGATTCCTATACTCCCTTAATTTCAAAGGAAAATAAACATTATCGTATATTCAATAGAAAAGTTCCTATGATATGAACCAAATTGCATCTCTTTTCTAATCCCTCCTCATAGGAATTGAGATACATGTCATCTCTAGATTCAATAGAAAAGTTCCTATGATGTGAACCAAATGACATCTCCTTTCCAATCCCTACTCATAGCAATTGAGATGCTCCATGTCATCTCATTCCCTACAACTTCCATCTATACATCTTCTATTCCTAAATAGATAGTACAACCCACTAGTAGCTTTTTTCCAAAACATGCAACTATGGCACAAGAACTATATAGTGTGCCAATAACTTTGAAAGATGGTCGCTGGATGAAGCTAACCCGACAAAGGCAGAGATAGGCAAATCCGAGCACTCTTGGCCGTTGGATATCATCAACATTCCACCAGATCTGCCACATGTACAATTTAGAATCCATGGTTGAACTTAAGCATAATGCACAAACCTCAAAACACAAGCACTTCTCCTTTGTTCTAGAATCTTCTGTATCATAATTGATTAGTTTTTTCTAAATGAATTGCCATTATTTGTTTTTTACTTTATGATTTACAATGCACAACCCCATGAATCTTAACATTTTATAAAACTAATTGATTTTGAATGAGATGAACTATAAGAACTAAACGAACATCTACATCATGCATATGTGACTCAAAGCTTTACATGCTATAGTGTGTATTTATTCATAATTTTGTTTCGAAATCTCATGCGTTCAATACATGTGTACCTTACTAGTTTTGAGTAGAGTAGCAAATTTCACATGCCCCGGTATATCAAAATGCAGGGCCCATGCATCATTGCCTTTCGGTCGAACCTACGTCCACAATTTTTTGTACGTACTATATCTCCACTGGTCCCCGAACCCAAAATGTTGCCTCGTTCCCGTAAAACCAAGCGGCCCACGCATATTTAAGGCGTCGAGTCGAACCCGTTTACTACGACGTGGCCCCGCATGCCGTAGTACTCCTACAAACCCTACCGCCACACTCATCATCGTTTTTCTCCAAGAGGGCGAGGAGAAGCCGATTTGTAGTGGGCGCTTTCAAAAAAGGATGCATAGTGGAGACCCTACCTAGGGTGCCCTAGGTAGCTGCCGCATGCATCATTGTTTTCTCTTTTCTTTATTCTCTTGCGCCCTAGAGTGAAATGATGGTTGCTTCGTCCGTCCGACTTAATGCGGGAAAGGTGGGGCTTTGTGATTTGACCCCTCATCGCTCATTTTCTACTACTGCGGCGCTACGACCGGGGTGCCTCCAATTCCAACCGCTACTCCGAACTGTAATTTGGTGCATCACACGTGGAACAAGACGGTGGATGAGCCACATGTCGGCCAAAGGGGTCCTGTTAAGTGTGGCGCCATTTAGGTGTGCGGACTGACCACCTTGAGTTGCTACGCCAACACGACAGGAGCAGCCTACCACTTGGTTTTGCTCCTTGGTGAATCCCGACTATATTGATCTAAAAAGATACATGTTGAACTACCCTCTCCATCTCGGTTTTTTTATTTTTAGGCATCTCGGTTTATAGGGCATGCACGTAGTTCTACTAACTAAATATGAGTTACTATGTTACAGAAAGTATATCATTGGAGTCTTAAGCGGATGCAGTTGTATTTAAAAGTCGAGGGTGGGGCTTTTCCTGCGCGGTAGGCGGGGCAGTTCCGCCTAGTCGGTTCGACAGACGTGAGAAGACGAGGGAGTAGGCTGCTGCAAATGTAGGGCTGTGTGATTTGATAGCGAGTTACTGCTAGACAGGTGGGGCCCCGTGATTTGACTTGCCATTATCATTTTAATCTGGGCCTCGACCGGCGTGAGTCTCGATTCTGACCACCTCCATACATGTGCCTCTCCCAATACTCCACCATGTAGTAGAGGCTGGCTCTTGCATGAGAGCCCACTTCTCCACTTTTCCTTGCCTCTCTTTCCTCCACATATGCAAAATGCCATGTAAAGCGCACTATTGTACTTACTTTTACTTGCTCCTCAGGTGCTTAAGCTTGCCACATAGGCATAAAGTCTAATGTGGCAAGTTAATCAAGAAGAGAGAGACTAGTTTGGTGACCCAAGGAAGAAAGCGGTGCTAAGCGCGTGTACCTAGGTGAAAAGACAATTTTGAGTCTATAGCTAATTAAATGAAGCAAACTTAGCAACACCATTTCATTGGAAGAGGTCACTCCTTGGCAAATGCAATAAATACTAGTACTCCTGTGTCCCATAATATAAGAACATTTTGGCACTACACTAGTGTCAAAAGCGTTCTTATATTATGGGAGACGGAAAATCTGAAAAAGATAGAGAGGAGTAAAAAAATACACTTATAGCCAACCTTATAGCCAACCTTGTTGTAGTATGAGTGACTAAGTGATGACTATGTATGACATGCCAACATCGGATAGCCTAACGCACCGTGTTAAATCTCCAAGGGCGCGACCAGCGAAATGACGCGACGAGTCGTGGTAAGCGCGACCATGATCACGGACTCTTGGCAGCCTTGGATCTAAGATCAAGCGATGCATGCTAAGTTGCTAAAAATTTGCGAGAATAACCCTCCAGGATAGGATATTCACCCATAGGTCTAGAATCACGCCATGCAACCGTTCGATCTCAGACCAAGGGCTCTCGGAAGCCTGTATCATGGGAGAATGGAAAGCCACTACCCTGCCGTTCGCACGCTGGCAGTTCGCTCCTACTCATCCCCGCACGTCCTTCAATACTACGGTGGTTCGCTCCTAGTCATCCCGTCCATTCACACTATGACAGTTCCACTAATCCTAACCCTCCTCCCAAATCCATGGCATCCCAAATCTCCACGATCGGCGGTGAGTACAAGGTTAGAACCATCACCAGCGATGAGTTCGACGTCATCTACACCCGTTCTTCCGTGACGGTGAAAGGATTCCTTTCTCACTTGAGACGCATGTTGAAAACTCAGATGATGAGTGGGTCCTTGGGCTAGATGTTGAGTACACCACAGTCTGGGGCGAGAGAAGGATCTAAGGGCGAAGAGAGGAAGAAGCCCGCCGTGATCCAGGTTTGCGTGCATAACGTTTGCTTGGTCTACCACATATGCCATCTTGACGTTGAGTGCCAGGATTTTAAGAACTTCCTCAAGGACAAAACAGTGAAATTCGTTCTTGTAGACTTTAAGAACGACAAAGAAGTCCTGGGTCGGATAGGCCTCGTTGTAGGCAACCCTTGACCTCCGGAAGAATCGGTGGTGCCCTCTCGTCGACCTTCAATGCTGACCTGGCGAGAGCCATGGTTCATCCTTCGTACCGTAAACTGGAGAAACCTCATTACCGTTTCATCGTCATGCATGGCAGCGGAATGTACTAGATATAGACCACATCCACTACGCTGCAATGGATGGCTACCTTTGTTTCAATATCTACAAGGGTTGGATGAAGAGCAACAGATCAAGTGTGCGGTTCAAGCAAAGAAGTATCGGCCAAGAGGAAGAGGGACAAGGGCGAAGTCGAGGGCGTGGGCGAGGACTCCGAGTAAGGTGGCGATGTCGTTACTCATGGTGGTTCTAAACTTCTAATGCGGGTGTCTACGGATTAGTTGCATAGTTTAATTTCAGGTGTGCTTAGTTTAATTTGAGGGGTGTGTTGTGCTGAGCCCCCAGCAGAACTATGTTATGTTTCTTGTCGTTACTTTAACTCTTCATTATGTACATACTACTATTATTTATTTAATAGAATTTAGCACCCCAACTAAGCACATACTAGCTTTTTTAATAGTACTATATGCATAATTTGGCGACGAGCGCTCTCTATATGTACCACCTTTTTTTTAATTTCAATTTTTGCTCCATGGCGCAATCCATCGATAGTACTACTATACAAAAGTATACATTTTTAAAAGGCTAGAGTACTGTTCATCACATATATAGCGATTAAATTCTCAACCTAGAGCAGCGTGCATGCCATGTAGTAAACCGACACGGAGGAAGTATAGTAAAAATGAGGTGATTTTACGAGCGATCGGCGGGGAGCATGGCCTGTCATGCGGTCCCACATGTCATGATGTACCAAAGGCGTCGTGTGTCCCTCTTGAGGCGAAGCAATACTACGTGGTTTGAGATGATGGCGAACGAAGTGTGAAATAATGGTTGCTTCGTCCGTGCAGGAAGGTGCTGCATTTTGATTTGGCGTCTCATTGCTCATTACCACTCTTTGGGCGATGCAGTGGGGTCGTCCCCCTGCTGTTACTGCATTGTTATTTGGTGCTTGACACATCGACCGGTTGCTATATGTCCCACATGTGGGTGACGAAGTACAGAATTCATGAAAGGGAGCGTCGATGGAGGTATACTATAGAATTCATGAAAGGGCGACTTAGTTTTGGAAAAATCTGTTTCTGAGATGCGTACCCACTAGGGTTTATAGGGCTCATCTAAAAACATTAGTTTTTCCGTTTGATAAGTCTCAGTTCTACTATACTAGTAGTAGTACCATTACATGTTGCATTTGAGTGCGTTAGATCACCCGGCATAGCGATGTCAAGAGAAACTAACCAATGCATGTACAAGTTCATGGAAATTTAGTGGTCATTCATGCATTCGTTCTAATTAATGCCTCGGTAAACATAACTTCTTGAGAAAAATGGCGTACTAATTACTTGTGCAAACTACAAAATTAATTCGACCACTCACCGTCTACCTTGGTTGGAGAGATTTTGAAATTGAGCCATAAACTGGAAAGGAGGGAGTAGTAACTTTTGTCTCGATTACTATTTGTGGCCTTGTATAGATGAAAAATTTATTTTTTATAGTGGCCTTGTATAAGTAAATGGAGGGAGTACTAACCAAAGTACGTAGTAGGGACGAGGAGTAAACGGAGGGACTAGTTAAATTTTCTCCTCGTGCTGCAAGCCACCGCACGCGTGGGCGAGGGAGCGGGCGTAAAGGTGTACAGTAGTAGTAGTACTACTACTACTACTCGTAAGAAAGCTTCACCTCATCCTGCGAGCCACCGCGCCTGTGGGCGGGGGAGACGGCGTACTAAGCAAGCTTCTCCTCATTCTGCGAGTTGACGGGACACATCAAAAGTACTCCAGTGTATAGAGCCTTGCCTCTAAGGTAGGCCCCACATGGTTTGCCTCTTTTTTTAATTTAACATAACGCGTCAAGTCGCAATTTGTTTGTTCACCCGTGGTAGACGATCCTCCCTCCACCAAGTGGACAACCAGTACACGTGCCAAATTACCACGTGGGCTGCCTTTTTCGTACATAAATGAGCTCCACCGTGTACTCGCGCGGGTGTGGTTGGGAAAGAGACGGGAGTACGTGCGTCGTGCGTGCACCTCTTCTCTTCGTGCATGTCCCCCACCTACGTGGGTGTGTGTGAGAGATACAAACCTAGACATAATGCGCCGTCATCCCCATGTCTCCGCCCAGTCCGACCACCAGTCGCCACCACGCCCCACTCCTCCTCACCCTATCTCTCATCTTTCTCCCTCCATTTTTATATACAAGGGGCCACTATCAAAATTACAATTTGCAGATATACAAGGCCACTAACACTAATTGATGCAATATTAATGGTGTTTGCCTCGTGGTACTAGCAAAGGAGGACATTAATTATCCCTTGCATGCATGCGGGAGTTTGTAAAAAAATGCATCTTGATGTTCCGTGCAATGCACAGGCATCTTGCTAGTCCATGAAAACAACACATGGCAAAATTCCACGGTGAACGAGGGATTTGAATCTATTGGGAGGGCTGTTTGGATCTTGCCCGGTAGCCAAAATATTGGCGACCTTTTTTCCACCGTGCCTTTGCCACCGATGAACTAGGAATGGCTCGGGTGCTCATCTTGTCATGCATCCTCCAGTAGCGCCGCGTTGGAGACGAGCTCGCATTGAGCTGTGTTTTTGTCCCTAGCGCCGCCCGAGCCGTCCGCAGACCGACCGGCGACCCGCAAATTACACCATCCAACCGTAGCCGCACACATTATGACAGCAACTCAACCAAACGGACGAAATTCACGCAAACACGTAGAAAAACTGATATTTCATATAAACAACGACGGAAATCATATAAAATACCGGATTTTCATACAAACTTGACGGATTTCATTACATTCAAATGAACTACGATGTGCTAGTTCTGGACAGCACAGGTATATAATACCTGGCCTAAATGGTCGCCCACCGATCGATTTGTGTTCCTCATGTCCGGCAGCACGATCACCGGACTGCCGGGAGCCCCGGAGGTATATGCTTCAGTGCAAAGGACGGCTCGCTTCCCCACTGCCCAACTGACATCATTGGCTGGTGTCGAAGATGATGGTGGCCGACACTGGTTCGATTTCATCATCGGCAACTACTTCGCCATGGCCGGCACCGGCTCGAGTTCATCCTAACATTCCCCTCTTCCATGGAGCCCATGCGGGGTCGACAAAGGTCCTCGCAACAAAAGGATCCGGCAAGACACCTGCTGTGTACGCCAGCGTCGCCTCCACGGTGGCCTTCATGGGACCCAAGCGGCGGTGGCCTCCCGTGTTCTACTTCTCCTCGATGATGGCGGCGGACGCGGAGGCGCTGGCCACCGACTCATCGCTCTCCGCGCACCCGGCTTCTATCACTGTTTGCATGGCACGGCCGCCGGCATGGGAGTCTCGGCCACAGAAATGGGAGACGCGGTACGAGGCGGCGGCATGGACGGAAGCAACGACGCCCGTGCGCCGCTCCTCGTCGAGCTGGCCTGAAGCGGCGAGTTGCTGAACCGCACGCCGGCTTGGGGCGGCAACTGGCTCCGTCGGGCGAGGGGAGGGAGGTGGATCAACGAGCTGCATAGCTCGTATCCGGCGGGCTACCCAGCCGGCTTGGATGTGGAATAACTACTCTTTGTATGCCATTGTAAGAGTGGACAAAATGGTGGAGGAGATAGGGGAGCGACAGAGGTGTGCGATTCTTTTCCGGCATTTGGCCTCGTTTAAATAGGATATTAAATAGACGACGGACGAGAGGATCTCGGCCGGTGTTGCCTTTAACATCGGCCCGGTCATGAACGGACATGTGTCCAGAGTTTGTTTCTCGCCTTCCACACGGGCGGGTTTCATGGAGGCGTTTGAATGCGGCACGGAGGCGTGTTCAGCCGGGTGTGCCGCGAGTGGCGCCCTCGCCTCTGACCTAGGACACCGCGCTATTCTTCCACTGACGTGTGGGCTCTTTGGGTGCATGGCCTACATGTCAGTGACCCAACGCAGCAGCGCTGGCGAGAGGAACCTTTGGTGGGCGAGGCGGTCGAAGCGGGCATTTCATAAACCAATGATTGTTCATTGAGTGTGGCGTCATCTTTTCATGTAGATAAGCCTACTATGTTGATAGCCCGTTCGATCGTTGTGATTCATAAAGACCGCTGCAAACATCAAATGTTCGCTTATCACGAGATAAGATTGATTAATACCGTAACAATCCATGTCCTTAACAAAGGGTGCATGGGCGTATAGGTTCAGCGTGTGTCTTGCGTCGTGTCTTTGTGTGCATGCGGCGTCGCGAGTGTTGCGTGCGTGCAAAGTGCGTTTGATGTTGCATGCATGGGTGCGTATGTGCGTGTGTTCGTGAGTGCATGTATGCGTGTTAGTGTTGCGCCCGGCATGCGTGCGTGTGTATGTCGTCGATGTTGCGCCTACATGCGTGCGTGTCTTGCGTGCGTGCATGTATGCGTGCGGGGTGAGGCTACGTCGGTCGGCTGACTTTTTCATGTCTGGTCATTAGATTTTCCAGCCGTTGGATACGAAATCAAGGGCCTCGGTTTATCATCAAACTGCACCCCCACGAGCCGCCGGCCACCATCGGCCGAACCGCCAGCCCCCGCCGCCCGCGCCAGCCCGCCCTCCCGAAACCACTTGCCACCGCCGGTCCGCGCCCGCCTGGCCATCCCTCTAGCCCCCCCCGAGCTTTTCTCCGGGACCCCCACCCCACCGCCCAATGAACGCCCCCAACCGCGGTGACTTCCAACCGAGGTCTCACGACTTGAATACCCACGGAGCACTAATTTATTACCATTTCATCCTTCATATACTCTGTGGCGGGTGGGCCCTATGGTAATGTGCGCTGCTGAATGTGGACCGTTTGGTGGTCAATTGATCGTGTTATCAACAAATTACGGAGTTGTATGGTGAGCCAGTGACCGTATGATCACCCTAAAATTTACTTCTATTTTATTAACACAGTACAGACTCAAACTACAATTTCTTTCTTTCATATACGGGCTGATAGGTGGGCCCCATGATTACGCGCCTCGATGGTGCAACACTAGTTGCGCCGCGTGGAACGTTTGACTGGTCAATTGATTGTGTCATCAACAAAATATGGAGTTGTACGGGTGAGCCAGTGACCATATAATCATGATATGTATTTGTTTAACACGGTATAGGCGCAAGGGCTCATATATACGCATAAGCACTCACGCTATAAGCGCACACACGAACCCTACCCTATGAGCACCTTTGAGAGAGTGGGCCAACATATATGATCTTGAGATTTCTGAAGTCACCATAGGTGCCTTGTAGTCGAGTGGAACATCTCCTCCCACCGAGCGTACATCGCGGAAAATACTGAAATTAATACAAGATAAATGCAAGCACGGGACTTTAACCTTGGTGGGCTCGAGAAACCACTATCCTCTAACCATCCAACCACATGTTGGTTAGCACGACAAAATGTATGTGGTGACTGTGATGAGCTTATTCTGAAGTCCGGTGACCATATCGCTTTTAAGCTTCAAATACAATGACCGTAAGTGTCGTCAACAAAATCTGAACACGCATCAAATGCAAAGTCCGTCAATGTCATCAACAAAATATGAAGACGTATCGTGAGCTAGATACCATTGTACTATTGTATATGCTTATTTTCTTAGTGGCCGATTGCATGTGTGGTGTGGTGGGCACATCATTTCTAGTTGTGGTGGGTCAACATGAATACTCATGGGTCGGTTCCATCCTGCACCACATATAGGTTGGACCGAGACGTGTTATACGAAGACCCATGTGGAGGACTCGGCGTACAACACGAAGCTACCAGAGTCGCGGAGGACTCTATCCCCAATGGGGTTAAGCCAACTATATATGATTTGTAACCCTAGGCCCTTAGTATGTTATACAAGCTTGGGGGCTAGTTCGTCGATAGTATACACACACGCACAATGCCTGGTATTCACGTGTACTTTGTACACACCCTATCACTAATATACGATGCAGGGAGTAGGCTCTTTCTTCAACGCAAGGGTCGATCCGAACTAGGGTAAAACTTTGCCTCGTATTACCATCCAGCCTAACAGCGGGGATATCCTACGAATGATATGATGAAATCATATCGCCAACTACTAAGAGAGAGGTGTGTCGGGGGCAATGTGTGCGAGAGAGGCCTAAAGATAATGTGCGTCTGGGAGACACGTAGGCACATATATGTGTGTATAGAGGCTAGTAGAGACCGTGCATGTGTATATATGCATGTGAGAGAAATAGTGTTTTCCAACTGAGATTAGTGAAAAGAGTGGTACATAGTAGTCATAAAGAAAGAGAGAAAGCAGAGAGAGCATGTCGTGAGACACCCGACACCACGAGAGAGATTGTGAGCATGTGTGGAAGAAATTCGATGCATATAAAGTGTGTGCACTTATGCGTAAGATAGAGATATATAGCACGTTTGTGAGAATGGGGCGAGGCATAGTGCATCTACGTGTAAAAGGCGGTTCAACGCATTAAATTAAAATATAAATGGCATTATTATTTTGGATGAGATCATGAATTTTGCAAATTGCGTATGGAATGAAAATCGGTCTATCGGACACCCATACTCTATTGAATTCTAGCATGTGCATGTTTTTATTTCATATTATCGATCCATAGAGTGAGGCGGTTTGAAATACAGGCAATGGATGCTTTTGCAATTCATATATAAACATTAATTAGTGCACTCCATGTTGTTAGTGTGAAGCACTTTATACATTTGTCACTTGCATGGATACATTCCAAATTGCTAGCTGCAAAATAGGATACATGTCGAATTCAACATAAAGGGGGTTTCGAAGATTCGAATTCATAGGAAGTGCATTCATCTATTTGAACCCGAGATAATGGCGTTTGTAAATCAGATGTAAAAGGGGGCATCAATCTTTGTTGTGAGTTTGAACATGCTATATATATTCATACGCATATCTAACTTTTTTGCAACCAAGGAGGTTATATCGGAACCATGCATGAACTGAGGTAAGTTGCATATTTTTAATATATACTAAATGTACAATGTATATCCATTCCAAAATAATCGTAGCTTTAGGATTTTCAAGAGTAAAGATTTGTGAAGTTTGACAAATCCTGAAAGTTCAATTCAAGAGAACCAAAACGTTAATGCTTCGCTCCCAAATATTGAGCAAGCGCCAAATAGGCCTCTGGTCACCCAAAACCTTGAGACTAATGTTTTGGTGGTAGGAAATTACTGTCTGACTCTGGCCCGTGTAGCCTATCGGCCCGATGTCCAAAGGTCTAAACAGGGTAGGTTTGTAACTTCACCAAGGCCTTGATCTCAACGCCTCGAGAGAAGAATTCATACGCCATGGGCGCCTACCCATCTTTCGGCTGAAATCTATCCATACATTTGGGACACTTGACATGACTGTCCTACCCCAACCCATAATATGTCCGAAATTTTAGATGGGGCCAAAGTTTGTAACTTTCCCAAATTTCAAACAAGCGTCTCAAACGAAACATTGTTCCCCTTAGTTCCCGCCTCCCTCTGTTTCCCCATTCATACTCCGTGGGCGCGCAACGCCCTCTCCACCAGCCGCCCCAGCCTCCTCCGTCCTCCACCCCATAGAGGCCAATCCACCACCGCCCTCCTCCATCACGCGGGCCGGTGCCCAGGCGTGGTCGTCCAGCATAACACCGCATAGCGCCCTCAAGGACTTAGCAGTGAAGCTGAGGCGAGCTACCTCCACGACGCCGAGCGCCGGCGTGCGCCGTGCAGAACCACTCCGACCACGCTGTCCTGCGCCTCCTGCTGCTTGGCTCCTTTGCCGCATAACCGTCCACCGCACCGAAGCTGTTCCCGCTATGCCGTCATTCGCCGCCTCGGATCTGCTACCCGCCGCCCGACAGACGGCCACCGCCTTACACTCAACAACTTGGCCATGGGTTGCGTCCAAGGCTGCACCATCCTCCACAACTTCGGTTTCGGCGAACAACAAGAAGATCGTCGGAAAAAGCAGAAGGAGGACCTGACTCTTGCCAGCGAAGAGGTACTCCTCTTCCCTTATTAATGCAAATCTTACGTCTCCGCTCACACGTATTCCTCCCACGAAAGAAACTAGTTGGCGCTTCTTCTGCATCTTCTTCGTGATACTAAATGAACAAGGTTTCCTCCTTTTACTATTTCACCTTTGCTAGAGGTCGGTAGCCGCTTTGGATTTCAATTCAGGGTTAGTCGAACCGCAATTAAAATAAGCAGCACCGGCTTAAGCGCGCGAAGCACCTAGTCCTTTGTTCCCGGGAAGCGGCGCATCGGTGTCTATCATAGGGGTGTGGGCGCGAGGCTGCTTCGCCCGATCTGGAGTTCGGCGGGGCTTGAATGGATGGCGAAGCGGTGCCAAGCACGTCGGTGCGGTGAGGTTGAGGAGGGCATAGGCGGGGAGGAATCTTGGGCGGTGGTGTTGGCGTTCGAGGAAGATCGCCAACACTGACTGGCTAGAGGTAGATGAAGGCGATCTGCCCGTTCTTTGTACATTGGACGGTGCAGAAAAAATGTATTGACCTATTTGCTTTCAGTCGACTGTTATTTTCATAGAATCCTGTAGTAATTTAGTGTGCCATGCATGTTGTAGAGCTATCATATCTCTCCCGTCATCTATTTCTCACCGACCTGCTATCTGCTACCTTTACATTGTACTAATTGTGCACACACTTCACCCATACTCACACTATTGTTTTTTTACGCATGGGTATTTCAGACTCTGACGCAGTGTTGATGACTGCAGAAAAGAAAAGATAGAAATCGCTCGGTGTAATTGAAGATAAGCACTAAGCGTTTGAGGCTCTAATGGGTGTAGTGTCGTGATTGGAGATAATAAACGTAGCTCTGCGATTGATGATCTCAATTGCCACACACAACCATCCTGTGCTTGCTTTAACTTCGTTGTCAAATGTGGTTGCATGTTGCATATGGTGTCTAGCTTGTATTGCTTCCAATTTGGTTAAATTGCATCTGCTTACTTTACATGATACCTTTGATAATGACATGCCTTCTGTTTTTGATCTTGTCGTGTTAGGGAACAGGGTACCCAGACTTGCACTGCTGACTGCTTGGCGTGGCTCAAGGGTGGCCAGATGTGGCCCATCTTCATCGGCACAAGCTCAAGACCCTCGCGGGGGCCAAGCCTCATGAGGCGGACACAGAAGCTTCCTCGGGCACGGCCTCATCAGTAGGCTCACGATGAGGCGGAGAGATCAAGGTGGGGTACCTCACGAGGTTCCCATGGCGCAAGCCATGACGACCAAGGCGCTAGGCGGGCGCCGACTCTGTGATGTCCTCATTTCCTCTTTGGTGCAAAGGAGGCAAGTGCGGCGAGAGCATCAAGCAAAGGCAACCATTTGGTGCAACAAGACCAAGACCAACACAGCGGCGGGAAGGAGGTCATCGTGGAGCCCAAGCCGGCGTCATCGTCGAGCCTTTGGCGGCGAGGACCAACTTTAGTCGGGATAAGTGTACTAGATGTTCCCCTTCAAAATGGCCAATTGTTGGCGCCCTTCCCGCTCAATATTTGGGAAGAGGCCCAGGGCCTCTGCCTATAAATAGGACTAGCCACCCACACGGTAGAGGCATCTAGAGAGAGGGAGGGAGAAGCGACTGAACTCCCCCTAGCAGTTCATCGCACCGACCAAGAACAGACCCTCGCGAGGCTGTTCTTCCTTGTCTTATTCATCATTAGCCCCGAGGCAATCCACCACACCACACACTTTGGGTAGGGTATTACACCACAATGGTGGCCCGAACCAGTATAAACCTTGTGTCCCTTGTGTTGCTCTTTGTGTAGTTTAGATCCTTGCGGCTGACGAGGTGTAGGTAGGTTGGAGGTGAGATCTCCGCTTGCACTCGAGTTGAACCTAGAGGTCTGCGAACCGAAATCCGACATTTGGCGCGCCCGGTAGGGTGCGCGGAATCCGCCTTCTGCCGCCTCGCGCCCGTCGCATCGTCATCATCAAGTCCAGCGACCCAGGGGCAACCTGATCCTGGGGCGGCTGGCCCGCCCACAGAGCCGCTTGCCCAGGCGACCTCAACCTGTGCCCCGGGCAGCCAGCAGTCCGCAGGCGCTGCGAGCCCATGGCGGCAGCGTCGAGCAGCGTCGGCTCTCACGCCCAGCGCAAGTGCGGTCGGCGGCGAGGGCCTCGAACCACGCTGTGGCCACGGCACCGTACATCCGATGGGAACAGGCGAACTCAAGGGCCACGCTCACGGTGGCCCAAAACTCTGCAATGCAGAGCTCTTTGGAGGCGGCCACGACGTCTTGGCGGGTGGCGAGCTCTGGCTTCGCCGCATCGAGGCTCACCCTACGCACCCAACTGCCACCTCAGGTCTAGGGCGGGCCACACGGAGGCCCCACACGCGCCCGCACAACTCCGAGCGGACTCCAAGGCCACTCCAACGCCAACCAGGCCGTCGGCACCGGGCTAACAGCGGCGCTGCCTCCGCCCCCGACCAGCAAAGGAGGCCTCGCCACAGCCCACGGCCCCAGTGGGCCGCCGCGCTACCACCCCCAGGCGGGCGCCTCAAGCAGGGCTGCATGGCAAACGGGGCACTACGGCGAAGCATTCGGGGTGGCGGCCCCGGAATAGTATGTGCCCCACATGATGGATCAAGGGCACGCGCAGGAGGACGAACATGGCTCGCTCCTCGGCCCAAGCTGGGGGGACGAGGCACCCGAAGCTGAGCTCTTTCAGGAGCCCCGGGAAGGCCCGGTCGACCGCACTGGAGGCAGCGATTATCGGGTACCGCTAATTCCTCAGGAGCAGGCATACGCTAACCATGGATCGCAGGAGGTACAGGTCGTCGTGGTGGATGGCTGCCCCAATCCAGAAGCTTCCTACCCCTCAGGAGGAGGCGCGGGGCTGCAGGAGAGGGGCGAGATCCGGCATCACCACCTTGGCGTTGAACAAGGCGTCCTCGGGAGGTAGGCCCTCTGCCGGGAGGTGCCTCGGGGCCTACCACAGCGGAGGACCCGTGGTCCTTGGGGGAACCGCTGGCGGCCGCTCTACCCCATCGGCGGCGTCCTCGGTCTCCGGCCGTCGTTGATGGCACTAGAGTGTGGTGCAAGGCGGGGCCCTTGTCCAGCGATATGAAGCAAGGCGGTACACTGTGAAGAAGGCCCGGTGCTGTGAAGCTCGCTGCCCGTGACACTCTCACGTAATAATGAGTGGGGCTGTACCGCCCGGAGTCTCGAGGCGCCCGGCCTCGGGCCTGGGCTCCCTCCCGAACCAGTGGCAGCACTTAGCTCTGCTGGTGAGAAGGCGTCAAGACTAGACTAGGTGGCGGGCGCGGCTTTTCCTTTTCTTGCTCTTCCCCTTGGCTGTCGCTTTTCCCCCATTTGGATTTAAGTTAGATTTGAGCTTGAGATTTGTGTGTGTTCAGGGAAGGGGTGTTTAGTCTCGTTCGAGCAATCTCTTGCATTCTGGTTACCACTTTGCCTCAGCTGCCTCCCCTCGTGAGCCCCTCGCGAGCCGGGCCAGGCCTAGCATGTGTGCAGCCCGGACTGCCGTCACCACGCCCTCTCAGGAGGTTCTCACTACAGGTTCAATGGGCTCGTTCAGGAGGCACTCGGGACACCACAGCCCTCTGCAGGCTATCTCGGGGCCCACGCGGGTCGAAGGTAAACAAGCCAGCCAGCTAAATGCAAGGCCAGCCACTTGGCGCGAGGCATCTGGGTGATATCGTATCTACTAATCGCTAGCGCAAGTTTTTACAAGAGGGCTCCCCTCCCAAAATGCTCTTACAACCTTGAGGCCAAGCCGAACTCTATCTGCTGAGGGTAGAAAGCGAGAACAACACGCGGTCAATCAGATAAATCCACCAATGCATCCTCAAGGGCACCTCCTGAATCGCCACTGGCATCGCTGGCCTCGCCATCACCCTCCGCGTCACCGTCGGCGGCGCCAGGGCCGTTCACCACGCCGCCTTCATCAGCAACCACGACCACGTCGTCGTTGTAGTGAAGGCCACAGCGAGCATCCACATTGTCTTCCACCAATCGCCGGTCGTCCGGATGGCACAGGGTGCTGAAGGCGATAAGCGACATCAAAGTCAAAGAGGGATCCATGTTACGAAGATGGTGAAGGCGCGAAAAAGCACGCTGGCGAGGTGGCACGGCTCCTCTCCTCCACCAACCTGTTGGCTCTGCCCGACCGTGCCTCCAGCTGTGTTACCACATCAGTCAAGAACTGGAGGTTACCAGCATAAGTAACCGCATGAGGCTCCCCAACGGCCGCCTCACAGATGTTGCCCAAGGCCGTGTTAGCTCTTTCCCGGAGCTTGCGGAGCATAGGGCCATGCTCGTGCTCCAGGATCTACCGCTAGCGTATCTCGTCCTTGTTCCGCCGTGCAATGGCCTCAGCCGTGTCCACCCGTTGACGGAGAAGAAGCACCTCGGCGCGGGAGGAAGCCAGCTCCTCCTGTGCCGCGCCAAGGGCGGCCCGGGAAGCATCAGCCCGCCGCGTCACTTCATCCAGCTTGGCCCTCAAGGCGGCGGTCCTGCCTTCCGCTTCGGCTCTAATCAACTCCAACCTCTCCTCGAACTCGCGCTCGAGGTTCGAGCAGGCCACCTCCACCCGGCGATCAACCTCTTCCAGGACTCGGGCCTCCCGCGCAGCGACATCGTCTTCCGCCTGCGCCACCAAGCGCTCTCTCGTCTCCGGCTGCTCAAGGTCACGGGCGCTCGGCGACTTCGACATCGAGTGCCTCCTCCGTCTCTAGAGCTCCGCTTTGGTCGGCCGAAGCCCCTTCATCGGCGCAAGGCCGTCTCACGCAGCTCCACCTGCTGCTCGAGAAGTGCTCGAGCCTAGAGCTCCGCGCCCGCTCCTCCGCCGCCTCACGGCGCCAGGTCAGCCTCCGGGCCTCCTCGGCCGCGAGGCAGGCCTCCCGAGAAGCCGCCAATGACACCTCGGCTTTCTCATTGTCGAGTCACGCTGGTGGCAGCGCAAGGCAGCAGCCACCTTCAGCTGCGCCTCTCTTGACTAGGCACAAGCCCTCGGCTTCAAGGCATGCGTCTTCGTCGTGAGCTCTACACCAAGCTGGCTCCTTGCATCAGCCGCCCTCGGGAGAAACCCTTGGCGAAGGCGCAGCGCTCCAGGCGCTCGAGCACATCTTCGCGTCGTCCTCCTCCCGGTGTGCGCGGGGCCCACAATCAGCACTCCCCTGGGCGGGGGCTGGGGCTGGCGCCCTCGCGATGGCAGGCACGCCTGCCGAAGCCCGGCACAGGTTGGATCATCCTCAAAGGAGAGCAGGAGGCCGACCTCAGCCAATCGCCGTCCACGACCAATCGAAGAGCCCAAGGCAGGCGGATATACCCGGGAGGCTCGCGAAGGAGGTCGCGAGTCGCAGAACCATGATGCATCGCGGGATGGCTCACCTCTCCAACCGGCCTCACCACGAGGCAGTGCTTGAGCTCGGCGCTGGGGGCGGTGGAGAGGCGAGGCTGGGGATGGCACCTCAGCCATCTCCGTGAGCTCAGCGGGAAGGGCCTGCGAGCAGGATCAGCGAAACAGCGGGAAAATAAGGAACTAAGAAAGGGAAGGCTTACTCATCAATGGTGAAATACTTCCTGCGCTTGATGGCGGCAAGGGTAATCATCACCCAAGGCCTCCTTTCTCTTTGGAGAGCCTTGAAGTCCACGCCAAAGCGGCCCAGAGCTTCGGCGTGGGGTCAGCCTCTGACGAGGAAGAAGCGCCAAAGTGACCAGCGTCGGGCGTCGTCTGGCGCCGCGCCAAATCGCCTCACCAGAAGGGTAGCGGGGCCTCGGGGCCTCTGCCATGGGAGCAGCGGGCGCGCTCAACGCCTCGGCCGCCCAGAGGCGAGCCACGAGGCTGCCGCCCAGAGTGCCGCTGGCGTCATCATCCCGGCGGAGGCCCCCTCAGCCCCCGGTGGCCCTTGCCTCCCTCCTCCGCCACTCGAGGAAGGACCGCCGTGGGCAACCGGAAGGGCAACCACCTGGCCCAGGTTCTCATGAGGTCCCATGAGGCCCTCTGGGCGCAGCCCCATTCGTCAGCGGGCATCGCTTCACGAAATCACCCTATTCGAGCAAAGGTGCAGCGAGGCACCCCTTGCGGATCTGCCGGGGAAGGATCCCGGTCGATATCATGAGAACCTTCTCGACGCTTGAGCGTCAAATCCTCCTCCACAGGAGCCGCATGCGGTCTTCACGCCCGCCGAAGGCCCATCCGGCGGGAATGGCGCTGGAGAGGGCAATGCGGCATAGGAGGAACTCCTTCACCACCTTGGGTGCCGTCCGCCCGGCGCCCTCAAATCTGTGACGATGCGGACAAAGGCGAGTGGGGGCTCGTGGCGTCTCTGGTCCCAGCCGAATTGGGGATAGCGGGTAATGTTGGCTCCGGCGAGGCTGGGCACCCGGCGTCCACATACAGCCACCGCTCGCGGAACCCAGGCGCGGGTGGAGGAAGGCTAAAATCAATTCTGAAGCATTTGTTTGCAGTGCGGCAATGAAGCTCACGCACCCCTAGCATTCGCTGAGGCGCAAAGAGAAGAAGTGGAGCAGCAAGGCAACTGAAGGAGGAATGCCCATCATCGCCTCGCAGACAAAAGCAAAAACGGCAAGAAGAGTAATGGATTCGGGACCCAAATGCATCATGTGGATCTTGTAATGGGAAAGCACAGCGTTGAAGAAATTGGAAAAGGGGGGAACCAGTCCCGCCCACAGGGCATCGGCGAAGTACCGGACCTCGGTGACTATTCTGTCAATGGAGAAGTGAGACGTGGGCCAGACCGCCGTCCTCCTGCACTCGTTGAAGATGGTGGCGAGGGTAGAACTGACCTTGTCCAAGCCTTCTCGGTTGAGTATGATCGACCGATCGGCAATGAAGCGTCGGCGGCGAAGCGGGGTGGAAACAGAGCTTCTTCCCTTTCCCTCCTTCGTCGGAGCCACGGTGACAGGAAGGGGGAGGATTCGAGATTGGATTGCAAGTGGGGACTGGAGCTCGAGAGGAGGAAGAGCAGGAGACGCTCGAGCGGCGAGAAGAGGGATGACTATGTGCAACCATGGGTCCGCCTAGCTGGGCGCAAAATAAGGAGGCGTGGGGGAGCAGGGGCGCCCGTCAATCAACCACCATGCAGCGCCCGAGGCCTTGGCTGTTAGGGCCCATGACGCTCGCTTGCCCCTTCACTTCTCTGCTAAGCCAAGTCTGGTAGCGCCTTGGGCCGGGGGCTCTTGTCGGCGTTACAGGGAACAGGGTACCAGACTTGCTCGCTGCTGCGGCTGCGGCGTGGCTCAAGGGTGGCCAGTCGGCCCATCTTCATCGGCCTAAGCTTAAGACCCTCGCGAGGGCCAAGCCTCATGAGGCGGACGACAGGAAGCTTCCTCGAGCCTGGCCTCGTCAGTGGCTCATGAGGCGGAGAGATCAAGGCGGGTACCTCACGAGGTGCCCATGGCGCAAGCCATGACGACCAAGGGCGCCCGGTGAGGCGCCAATACCTCAGATGTCCTCATTTCATCTTTGGTGCAAAGGAGGCAAGCGCGGCGAGAGCATCAAGCAAAGGCAACCATTTGATTGCAACAAGACCAAGACCAACACAGCGGCGGGAAGGAGGTCATCGTGGAGCCCAAGCCAGCGTCATCGTCGAGTCTTTGGCGGCGAGGACCAACTTTAGTCGGGATAAGTGTACTAGATGTTCCCCTTCAAAATGGCCAATTGTTGGCGCCCTTCCCGCTCAATATTTGGGAAGAGGCCCAGGGCCTCTGCCTATAAATAGGACTAGCCACCCACATGGTAGAGGCATCTAGAGAGAGGGAGGGAGAAGCGACAGAACTCCCTCTAGAAGTTCATCGCACCGGCCAAGAACAGACCCCCGCGAGGCTGTTCTTCTTTGTACTGTTCATCATTAGCCCCTGAGGCAATCCACCACACCACACACTGGAGTAGGGTATTACACCACAATGGTGGCCCGAACCAGTATAAACCTTGTGTCCCTTGTGTTGCTCTTTGTGTAGTTTAGATCCTTGCGAGGCAACGAGGTGTAGGTAGGTTGGAGGTGAGATCTCCGCGTGCACCCCAGAGTTCGAACCTAGAGGGTCTGTCGGAACCCGAAATCCGACAGATACATACTACATATGTCTATTAACCATGTTCGTACATCAAACTAATGCTCTTTTATATCCCTCGTCAATCACTTATGATGAGACAGTCACCCGAGTGGAGTTCTTGTGAGGCGCCCTACTCGTTTAAAGAGTGCGGTGTCATCCTCCCACATGATTCTCAAGAAACAACAAGGCTAAATGAAGATAGTCAACGTAGCTCTCTAGTTGATCACCGCAATTCCCCACACCACCATCGCAGTGCTTGCTCTTACTTGGCGGTGTGATATGTGGTTGCATGTTGCATATGGTGTCTACCTTGTAATGCTTCTAATTAGGTTAAATTGCATCACCTTACTTAACACATTATACACATGAATATGACATGCCTTCCTATTTTGGTACATACTACGTCTTTCTATTCACCATGTTCTTACATCAAACTACTTTTCTTGTGTATCCCTCATCAATGCTCCTAATTTGTTAAATTGCATCTCCTTAGCTTACATATTATACATGTGAATATGATACGCCTTCCTGTTTTTGGTACATACTACATCTGCCTATCACACCATGTTCTTACATCAAACTACTGTTCTTGTGTATCCTGCGTCTATCGCTTATGATGAGATAGTCAAGCGCGAATGTAACATCCCAAATTTTCAATTTGGAATGTTATACATAGATCATCATTTGCATATCATATTTTATTGCATTTTGGCCCGATCCTAGAAATTTCGCGCAACTCAAGGACCCACGGAGAGAGTTGGAGATTTCGTTATTTTCATATTTGACTTTTCTCAAATTCTGAAAATAGGATCATTTGATTTTATTTATTTTATCTTCCATTATTTCTATTGTCAAAATATGAGAGAGGGAATAAAATGACTTTCCCAAAATAAAAGAATAATGAAGATTTAATAAAAAAATCAAATAAGATTTTATTTGGAGTTTTTCGCTATTTTATTTGAATTTAGGAAAAATGTGCGTTTTTCAAAATTGCATTTAGGCCCCAAATAAATGTTCATCTTGTCCGGCTTGATTTTAGAAGCCGGGGAAAATTTATTTCGGGATTTTTGGAGTCTGTTTAGTATTTCTTTTGTTAGTTTTTCTACGCGTAATTAATTTAAAAAAACCTGAACCGACCTACGGGTCGTGTTAGGCCCGGACTCCTCCGGAGGAGGCCTTTAACTAAGCGCCGGGCGACCCCCCCGACCCAGCCCAGCCTAACCCAACCCACCCCGCCGCGCCGCCGATCATCGTCGCCGCATGCCGTTCAGCCGAACCGCCGCCGACCACCGCCGAGGTTGACCCGCCCGCCAGGGGTTTTTTAAAATCAGTTTTCGCCGGTTTCGTTCGGTTTTTTAGATCCGTTTCATTTTTTTAGATTGGTTTTTTCTGGTTTAGGTTAATTAGCGAGCGTTTGCTCGTTCGTTCGTTTTAACGAACGCGTTCATCGTTTAGATTCAGATAATGAACGTTCTTCGTTAATCCGTTCGTCGTTTTTCTTTTTCTCGGATTTATTTCACGATTTTTCTGATCGTGATTTCTGATCCGATTTTCGATCTAGTATAACTTTTCGCTCGTTTATCGGAATCAGGCGATTCAAGCGCCTAGAGTTTCGCTTTGAAACCCTCTTTCCGAATAATCAACTCAAACAAATTTTTGCTACTGTAAAATTTGACTTAGGTCCAGATTAGTAAAACGAAGCCTATTTCTTTCGCCGTTTGACTTTCGTTGCTTCGTTTGATTTGATTCTTTTTGCAAACCGGAGTTCTTAAGTTGAACTTTCTGGTTAGATCTTTTATTTGAGTTTTACCTGTGCATTAGTTGAGTACTTATTGTGTGTTTGTTTCTTTGCGATAGAGTACCTGGAGTGCGCCGCTTGCTACTTTGAGTCTCTAGGTTTCACGGATCATCAGCAAGGCAAGTAACACTTTGATCATACCACTTTTCATACCCACTTTTTATGCATTAGATTAATCCTCAAACATTGCATGATTAGGATCTAATTAAACTGTGGGTTTTGGGAAAGTAGTTGAGGTAGTACCTCTTACCTGTTTTATTATCAAACCCTTGGGAGTTACTTCTACGTTTGCCTATTATGCCATGCTATGCTAGTAGACGTGGATTGGGTGAGTGTATCCATGACAGATGTGAGATTGTTAATCAATGGTTTACTTAAGGTGGCAACTTAAACACACATCTGGGTGGATTGAGGTACCTGGGTATTCCTGGATTGCCTGTTTCTTTTTGGACCGCCACCCAGGCTCAAAGGGACCATGAGATTTTTCATGCTAGAAACTTCCGTCTGCAGCCACAAGCTACTATGGGCTCTAGCATAGTTGACTAAGTCGTGCGAACTCTTACAGTGGTAGACTAGCAGATGTAGGGGATGTAGGTTGGTACTGTCTACCCGTTCGTAAGGTGCTTGCGCTTCTAAAAGACTATGTCTCGGTCATCCGTTTCTCAGACACCGTGTAGTGCGAGAATCCCAATGGAGGAGATCGAGTCTTGTGGGGAAAAGTGCACAAACCTTTGCAGAGTGTATCAAACTAATCATGGTTAGCCGTGTCCCCGGTTATGGACATCTTGAGTATCTAGTACTTGGATTATCATGTGAATCTCATCATGTTACTCTAATTAATATTGTTGAGTTTTTAATGTTGATGCTTAATTGGGATTGAGAATGCTGTCAACCATTCTCAATGTTTAACAACCACCATGATAGTTAAATAAAATTTATTCCTTTGAAGTAGGGAAAAATTGGCTTTACGCAAAACTGTAACCATAGAGCTTTCCACCAGTCATATATGCATGTAGTATAGCATTACTCCTTCATATTGCTCTCTATGTGTTACATTGCCAGCATATTCCATGTGCTGACCCATTTCGGGCTGCAACGTTCATGTTGCAG
The DNA here is from genome assembly GCA_021605205.1 of Aegilops longissima. Classification (NCBI taxonomy): domain Eukaryota; kingdom Viridiplantae; phylum Streptophyta; class Magnoliopsida; order Poales; family Poaceae; genus Aegilops; species Aegilops longissima. Next base: position 499,554,371 of record CM038682.1, on the reverse strand, counting down.
ACTTTTCAGACGATGAGTAAGGTGCCTTAGGTCGTGGTTCTATACTCAATGATGCCGTTGGAGTTGATGGACTCGCTTATCTTCCAAGCCTTCCGCTGTTATCGTTATTAGATGGCCTTAAGCCATATTTATTGTAATAAGGTCTCTTTTGAGACAGTCGATGTAATAAGTGTGTGACTGCGACTCTTTTATAAATCTGTCAAATGCGAGTGTGTGCGGCATTCTTGATCCGGGGATGACAACGATGCACGAGATCATCTTTATTTGAGGTCCAGTCGCTAGAAGATGGTATCGAGCACCTGCGATTGTAGGACCACGACCACTAAGCTAAAGCCCTAGATCACTACTCTTTATTCTCATTTCTGACTCCTCATCTTTTTTACTCTTTTAGGATGGCAGATGCAAGCAACAACTTCACACAACCGGATGAAGATACACCCTTTGGATGTCACTTGAAGGAAGTCACTAGATACCTGAACATCGGAGTACCAAGCTTCACCGGGACCTACAACGCCACTTTACCCGAAGAGGAGCGTTGGATGATTCAAGTTCAAGTTCCAGGACGGACGTTCGCGCCTGTCACGGAGCCCATAGAGTTTTCCTTTGATGCACCAACCTGGAGTCTAGGAAAGTGCATGGCAGCCCACATCACCATGGGCCGCATTGGAGAAGTTTACCGCAATGATCGAAAGGATACTATCTACTAGATTTGTGGGCGCAGAGATGAGCAACGGGAGATGATCAGCACCAGGAGGGATAGATCAATCGCAACATATATCCAGGAGTTAAACCAGCACATCCGACGTTAGGAGAACCAGATGTGCGCAGGCATGGAGGATCTACAGAAGTCTATGACCAAGATCAAGGAGCTAGAAGAGGAAGTCAAGGCTACACATGAAGATTACATGGAAGAAATTGAAGTAATAGTGGAGAAGAATGACCACTTAACTAGGAAGCTAGGAGTTTTCATGGGAGACCCTGCGCCAGGAGGAAATGACGACGATTCCACTTGCCCGAATAACTATATCATCATCGACGACACCGACTCGGATCCCGACGACAGTGATGATGACTATGTTGATGAAGCTGGAGCAGATATCATGGAGTCTTCATCGGAGCAGTTTTTCTAGTTGACCACCATAAACAGTAGTAGAAATTCCCCCATTGTATCTAGTTTAGTCCAAGCACTTCTGTAACGATAGTTAGACCGTTGTATGCCCTTGTTTGATTGATTGGAGTGATATTGTTTGCTTCTGTCTCATGCGCATATGGGTAGTGTTTTCTCACTAGACCTCATTCTATTCTATATTCTCATCTTCTCTAACACCCTCAGATGCCTCCGAGACGCGACACCGGATTTGTTTTCCCACCGGAGATCACTCAGTTTATTCAGCAGCAGAATGCCTTGATTCAAACACCGGTACAGAACCAAGGCAACAACAACAACAACAACAACAACAACAACAACAACAACAACAACAACAACAACAACAACAACAACAACAACAACAACAACAACAACAACAACAACAACAACAACAACCCACCACCACCACCTGTTGACCATTTGACCCGTTTCTTGAGGCTAAATCCGCCGGTGTTTTCTAGTAGCACCGAGACGATTGTTGCAGATAATTAGCTCCGCAAGGTTGGAAGGGAGCTGACAACTGCAGGATGCACAGATGCGGAAAGAGTGCATTTTGCCGCACATCAGCTTGATGGACCCGCAGCATCATGGTGGGAGAATTACACACTACACACCTATTGACACCATCACGTGGGATCGATTTCAGAAGCTTTCCGTCTGCGCGCGTTTCGGCAGGAGCTATGGCCATGAAGAAGCGTGAGTTTCGCAACTTCGCCAAGGAGGGCGACTATAAGCCCGATATGTGGAGGATTTTAGTAAGTTAGCACGTTATGCCCCAGATGACGTTGCTACAGATGCTGCTAAGCAGGAGAAGTTTCTGGAAGGACTGAATGATGAGCTGAGCACACAGTTGATGGTAGCTACTTTCAATAACTACCAGGAGTTGGTAGATCGTGCTCTTATGATCGAAGGGAAGCAGCAACAGATTGACAACCGCAAGAGGAAGTATGGACAGGGGAAGTACAATTCTGGAGCTCAGCAGAAGCTACGCTTTACCACGAAACCGGGAGGACAATTTCAGCATACCCATGGATGAGGTAGCTCGCACAATCATAATGGTTCCAAAAATGGAAATGGGAATGGAGGAAGCAATGGACAAAACCGCACCAACCCGTCAACCCCAGCCAAGAGAGACCTGAGCCAAGTCACTTGCTTTAAGTGTCAGAAGACTGGACATTATGCAAATGAATGTCCTGAAGCCCAGAATGGAAATGGCAATGGAAGCTCAGGGAAGAAACCGAACCCTTTCAATAGGGGACAAGTGAACCACGTTACCGTGGAGGAGGTTGAAGCTCAACTAGATGCAGTAATAGGTAAGTTTTAGGATAAGACATTTACCGCAGTTGTTCTTTTTGATACTGGTGCATCGCATTCATACATATCAAGGGGATTTGTGGATAAGTATAAATTGCCAACCCAAGCCCTTAGGTCACCCATGCTAGTAACTTCGCCTGGAGCAGAATATATGGCCAGTTTGTGGTGTGATCGATTACCATTAAGGATTGGTAACTATGTGTTTTCCTCGGACTTAATAGTTTTGGAATCACAAGGATTGGATGTGATATTAGGCATGGATTGGTTATCAAAGTATGGAGGGAACATTGATTGCGCCAAGATGAAGTCGATTTTCTTACCACCCGAAGGAAGAAGAATCAAGTATGTGTCACAGCATGAGCCGAGGAGGACACAAGTAAATTCCTTATCAGGAGTTGTGCAGGAGGAAGTACCAGTGGTGAAGGATTACCCGGACGTGTTCCCAGAAGAGTTGCCAGGCATGCCACCGGATAGAGACATTGAGTTTCTGATTGAGCTATTGCCAGGCACAGGGCCGATATCAAAGAGACCGTACCGGATGCTCGCACAAGATTTGGAAGAAATTAAGAAGCAGATTAAGGAGTTACTGGATAAAGGTTTTATTCGCCCAAGTTCTTCGCCTTGGGGATTGCTAGTACTTCTAGTGGAGAAGAAGGATGGATCATTAAGAATTGTTGTTGATTACTGAGGATTGAATGAAGTGACCATTAAGAATAAGCACCCGTTGCCGATGATCAATGACTTGTTTGACCAATTGCAAGGAGCTAAGGTATTTTCCAAGATTGATTTGTGATCAGGATACCATCAGTTGAAGATTCGAGAGCAGGATATACCTAAGACGGCTTTTACCACCAGGTACGGGCTGTATGAGTATACCGTTATGTCATTTGGGCTGACCAACGCACCTGCCTATTTCATGAACATGATGAACAAGGTGTTTATGGAGTTTTTGGATAAGTTCGTCGTGGTGTTCATTGATGATATTTTGGTTTACTCGAGGAGTGAAGAAGAGCATAAGCATTTGCGTTTGGTACTTGAGAAGCTCAGAGAACATCAGCTATATGCCAAGTTCAGCAAATGTGAGTTTTGGTTGAAGGAAGTTGGATTTCTCGGACATGTTATATCCGGAGAAGGTATAGCAGTGGATCCCACTAAAGTTGTCACTGTGACAAACTGGGAAGCAACAATGACAGTTAGAGATATCCGGAGTTTCCTTGGACTGGCTGGATACTACCGGAGATTCATTGAGAATTTCTCGAAGATTGCGAAGCCTATGACGGAGTTGTTGAAGAAAGACACTAAGTTCAATTGGACTGAGGAATGTGAGGCAAGTTTCCAAGAGTTGAAGAAACGTTTGGTTACCTCACCAGTGTTGATTCTGCCAGATCAGCGCAAGGATTATGAGGTGTATTGCGACGCTTCATGTCGAGGACTTGGAGCAGTGCTTATGCAGGAGGGAAGAGTTGTTTCGTATGCTTCACGACAACTTAAGCCCCACGAGTTGAATTATGCTACAATGATTTGGAGTTAGCAGCCGTAGTGCACGCACTGAAGACTTGGAGACATTTTCTCATTTGAAACCACTGTGAGGTGTACACGGATCACAAGAGTTTGAAGTACATCTTCACGCAAAAGGAGTTGAATCTCAGGAAAAGGAGATGGTTGGAGCTCATCAAGGATTATGATATGAGATTGCATTATCACCCCGGAAAGGCTAACGTAGTAGCAGATGCGTTGAGCCGGAAGAGCCATGTCAACACACTAATGACCGGAGGGTTACCAAGGGAGTTAGCCGAGGAATTCCGAAAGCTATGTTTGGAGATAGTTTCGAGAGGCTATGTAGCAGCATTGGATATACAGTCTACGTTGATGGACAAGATCAGAGAAGCTCAGAGGACTGATAAGGAGATTACCTCTATTAAGGAGAAAATGAGCAAGGGAAAAGCTAAGGGATTTCGTGAGGATGAGCACGATAACCTATGGTTTGAGGACCGCGTTTATGTGCCTAGTGATCCGGAGATCAGGAAGTTGATTTTGCAAGAGGCCCATGATTCGCCATACTCGATTCACCCAGGAAATACCAAGATGTATCTGGATTGAAATACACATTCTGGTGGACCGAAATGAAGAATAATATTGCGGAGTTTGTAGCAGTTTGTGATGTATGTCAGAGAGTGAAGGCAGAGCATCATAAGCCGACGGGATTGTTACAGCCATTGCCGATACCCGAATGGAAGTGGGAAAAGTTAGGCATGGATTTTATCACGGGATTACCCAGGACTCGTTCAGGCTATGACTCGATTTGGGTTGTATTCGATCGTTTGACTAAGGTAGCTCATTTCATCCCAATGAAGACTACCTACAGCAGTGCCAAGTTGGCAAAGATATACATGACCAGGATCGTATGTCTACATGGAGTTCCCAGGAGTATCGTATCAGATAGAGGAACCCAATTCACCTCAAAGTTTCGGAATCAGTTGCACGAAACTTTGGGAACCAGACTAGAGTTTAGTACATCTTTTCACCCGCAGACAGATGGACAGACCGAGAGACTCAATCAGATTTTGGAGGATATGCTGAGAGCATGTGCATTGGATTATGGATCAAGTTGGGATGACAACTTGCCATATGCGGAGTTTTCTTATAACAACAGCTATCAAACCAGTTTGAAGATGGCCCCTTCGAAGCCTTATGCGGAAGGAGGTGCGAAACCCATTGTTGTGGGATGAAGTTGGAGACCGCCAGTTGTTTGGACCAGATTTGATTAAGGAGTCTGAACAGAAGGTGAAGTTGATTCGAGATAGGCTCAAGGTAGCCCATTCTAGGCAGAAGAGCTATGCGGATTCTTAACGCAAGGAGACAGTTTTCAAAGTCGGAGATAGAGTCTATCTTCGAGTATCACCACTTCGAGGAGTTAAGCACTTTGGAGTTAAAGAAAAGTTAGCGCCACGTTTTGTGGGACCATACAAAGTCTTGGAGCGCATGAGAGAAGTTGCTTACAAGTTGGAATTGCCCGAAGGATTGTCAGGAGTTCATGACGTGTTCCACGTTTCCCAGTTGAAGAAGTGCCACGCAGAGATGGCTGATATACCACTGAGAGATACCGTGCCGCTGGAAGCTATTCAGTTGGGTAATGATTTGACTTACGAGGAGAAACCAGTCAGAATTCTTGAGTACGCCAGTCGAGTCACCCGCAGCAAGGTTATTAAGTTTTGCAAAGTTCAGTGGAGCCACCACGCCGAGGATGAAGCCACCTGGGAGCGAGAGGAAGATCTGCTGAAGGACAACCCTCACCTATTTTGTAGCCAACCCGAATCTCGAGGGCGAGATTCATCTTAAGGGGGGTAGGTTTGTAACATCCCAAATTTTCAATTTGGAATGTTATACATAGATCATCATTTGCATATCATATTTTTATTGCATTTTGGCCCGATCCTAGAAATTTCACGCAACCCAAGGACCCACGGAGAGAGTTGGAGATTTCTTTATTTTCATATTTGAGTTTTCTCAAATTCTGAAAATAGGATCATTTGATTTTATTTATTTTATCTTCCATTATTTCTATTGTCAAAATATGAGAGAGGGAATAAAATGACTTTCCCAAAATAAAGGAATAATGAAGATTTAACTAAAAAATCAAATAAGATTTTATTTGGAGTTTTTCGCTATTTTATTTGAATTTAGGAAAAATGCGCGTTTTTCAAAATTGCATTTAGGCCCCTAATAAATGTTCATCTTGTCCGGCTTGATTTTAGAAGCCGGGGAAAATTTATTTCGGGATTTTTGGAGTCAGTTTAGTATTTCTTTCGTTAGTTTTTCTGCGTGTAATTAATTTAAATAAAAACTTGAACCGACCTACGGGCCGTGTTAGGCCCGGACTACTCCGGGGGAGGCCTTTAAATAGCGCCTGTGGCGACCCCACCTCAGAGCCGCCCACGCCCAATTTTAACGCCGCCGCCGCCTAGCCAGCGCCTTGCGAACCGCCGCCATTGCCGCCGCCGCCGAGTTGACCCATACCGCCGGTCTTTTTTAAAAACCGTTCAGTTTTCGCCGGTTTCGTTCGGTTTTTTAGATCCGTTTCGTTTTTTTGTTAGATCGATTTTTTGCCGGTTTAGGTTAATTAGCGAGTGTTCGCTCGTTCGTTCGTTTAACCGAACGCGTTCATCGTTTAGATTCAGATAACGAACGTTCGTTCGTTAATCTGTTCGTCGTTTTTCTTTTTCTCGGATTTATTTCGCGATTTTTCTCATCGCGATTTCTGATCCGATTTTCGATCTAGTATAACTTTTCGCTCGTTTATTGGAATCAGGCGATTCAAGCGCCTAGAGTTTCGTTTCGAAACCCTCTTTCCGAATAATCAGCTCAAACAAATTTTTGCTACTATAAAATTTGACTTAGGTCCATATTAGTAAAACGAAGCCTGTTTCTTTCGCCGTTTGACTTTCGTTGCTTCATTTGATTTGATTCTTTTTGCAAACCGAAGTTCTTAAGTTGAACTTTCTAGTTATATCTTTTATTTGAGTTTTACCTGTGCATTAGTTGAGTACTTATTGTGTGTTTGTTTGTTTGCGATAGAGTACCCGGAGTGCGCCGCTTGCTACTTTGAGTCTCTAGGTTTCACAGATCATCAGCAAGGCACGTAACACTTTGATCATACCTCTTTTCATACCCAGCTTTTATGCACTAGATCAATCCACAAACATTGCATGATTTGGATCTAATTAAACAGTGGGTTTTGAGAAAGTAGTTGAGGTAGTACCTATTACCTGTTTTATTATCAAACCCTTGGGAGTTACTTCTATGTTTGCCTATTATGCCATGCTATGCTAGTAGACGTGGATTGGGTGAGTGTATCCATGACATATGTGAGATTATTAATCAATGGTTTACTTAAGGTGGCAACTTAAACACACATCTGGGTGGATTGAGGTACCTGGGTATTCCAGGATTGCCTATTTCTTTTTGGACCACCACCCGGGCTCAAAGGGATCATGAGATTATTCATGCTAGAAACTTCCATGTGCAGCCACAAGCTACTATGGGCTCTAGCATAGTTGACTAAGTCGTGCGAACTCTTACAGTGGTAGACTAGCAGATGTAGGGGATGTAGGTTGGTGCTGTCTACCCGTTCGTAAGGTGCTAGCGCTTCTGAAAGACTATGTCTCGGTCATCCGTTTCTCAAACACCGTGTAGTGCGAGAATCCCAATGGAGGAGATCGAGTCTTGTGGGGAAAAGTGCACAAACCTCTGCAGAGTGTGTCAAACTAATCATGGTTAGTCGTGTCCCCAATTATGGACATCTTGAGTATCTAGTACTTGGATTATCATGTGAATCTCATCATGTTACTCTAATTAATATTGTTGGGTTTTTAATGTTGATGCTTAATTGGGTTTGAGAATGCTGTCAACCATTCTCAATGTTTAACAACCACCATGATAGTTAAATAAAATTTATTCCTTTGCAGTAGGGAAAAATTGGCTTTACGCAAAACTGTAACCATAGAGCTTTCCACCAGTCATATATGCATGTAGTATAGCATTACTCCTTCATATTGCTCTCTATGTGTTACATTGCCAGCATATTCCATGTGCTGACCCATTTCAGGCTGCAACATTCATGTTGCGAGACTTTTCGAACGACAGTAAGGTGCCTTAGGTCGTGGTTCTATACTCGATGATGCCGTTGGAGTTGATGGACTCGCTTATCTTCCAAGCCTTCCGCTGTTATCGTTATTAGATGGCCTTAAGCCATATTTATTGTAATAAGTTCTCTTTTGAGACATTCGATGTAATAAGTTTGTGATTGCTACTCATTATAAATCACAAGTAATCGTATGCGTGTCAACATTCTTGATCCGAGGATGACACTGATGCACAGAGATCAGACTATTTGAGGTCTGGTCGCTACAGTTAATATGAGACGCAATACTCTTATAAATAATGCAATTTCATCCTCTCCACATGATTCTCAAGAAACAGCAAGCCTAAATGAAGATATTGAGCGTAGCTCTGTGCACGAAGACCGCACTTCCCTACACCACCATCACAGTGCTTGCTCTAACTTCAGCAGTGATATGTGGTTGCATGTTGCATCTGGTGTCTAGCTTGTGATGCTTCTAATTAGGGTAAATTGCATCTGCTTAGTTTACACACTATACCGTGAATATGACATGCCTTCCTATTTTTGGTACACACTACATCTATGTGTTAACCTTGTTCTTACATGAAACTACCTCTCTTACATATCCTGCATCAATCACTTACTATGAGTCACCTTTATTAGTTGCATATTGCATATTATTTCTAGCCTATTGCCATGTATTGCTTCTAATTTGGTCAAATACATTTGTTAGGGCACCCTTTTAATTTGGCGAGTGATATTGGTTTCATCTTTCATATGGTTTCTAGCTTGCATCGATTCTAACAAGTTCAAGCACCTTGTGCTTAGTTTACACTTTATACATCATACATGTCAATATGTCACACTGTCCTGTTTTTCATACATATTCCATCCTCCTATCATGCGGCTGCCTTACATGAAAGTAGTGTTAACAAGATCATGCATCAATGAGTTACGAAGAGCAAATTTTATTCCTTTTTCTTGTGGGTTTGACTTGACAAGGCAAAATCAAAAAAGAGGAAGGAAAAGAGTAAGGAAGGCGATGATGGTGGTCCTCTGCAGCAACGTAACGGAGCATCTGTACCGATTCTCGTTGTACTGATAGTGCATTACAAGGTCCAAGTCTCCGCTCCCCTACTCCACCATCCAAGGTTCTTGCTCTAACTTGGCAGTGTGATATCTGGTTGCATGTTGCATATGGTGTCTTGCTCATATTGCTCCTAATTAGTGTAAACTGCATCTGCTTATCTTACACATGATACATGTGAATATGACACGCTTTCCTGTTTTTGGTACATATTATATCTGTCTATCACACCATGTTCTTACATGAAACTACTCTTCTTGTATATCCTGCATCAGTCACTTATGATGGGACACCTTTAAGTTGGCAGTGTGATATTGGTTTGCGTCTTGAATATGATTTCTAGCATGTATTGCTTCTAGTTTGATGAACGCCACCTATGACGAGACAGTTTTAACTTGGCGAGTGATATTGATTGCTCCTTCCATATGGTGTCTTGCAGTGTTTCTAATTTGTTGAAGTGCCTTCTGCTTAGTTACCACATCATAGGTGTGAATATGTCAAGCCGTCCATTTTTTCGTACATATTCCATCCTCGTATCATGACTTTGCCTTTCATCAGAGTAGTGTTCGTCAGTATCATGCATGAATGAGTTCTGAAGAGCGAATGATATTCCTTTTTCTTGTTGGTATGACCTCACGATGCAAAATCAATAAAGCTGAAGGAATTGGCAAGGCATTGGATGATGGTGGTCCTTCCGAGCAACTAAAATTGAGGTTCTCTACAGATTCTACTCCGCCATCCTCCCAACAAGATTCGCAAGACAACGCAAGACTAGACAGTCAACGTAGCTGTGTAGATGATGAGCACATCTCCCCTACTCCACCATCACAGGTGCTTGCTCTAACTTGGCACTATTATATGTGGTTGCATGTTGCGTATGATGTCTAGCTTGTATTGCTTCTAACTTTGTTGAATTGCATATACTTACTTTACACATAATGCCTGTGAATATGACATGTGTTCCTGTTTCTACATCAGACTACTATTCTTGCATATCCCGCATCAGTAACTTATGATAAGGCACCTTTAAGTCACCACTGTGATATTGGTTGTGTCTTGCATATGATTTCTAGCATGTATTGCTTCTAATTTGTTGAAACATATACAGTTTGAACTTGGCGAGTGATATTGGTTGCATCTTTCATATGGTGTCTAGCTTGCGGTGCTTCTAATTTGTTGAAATGCCTTCTCCTTAGTTACCACATCATAGGTGTGAATATGTCCCACCATCTTCTTTTCATACATATTCCATCCTCGCATCATGTGTTTGCCTTTCATCCGAGTAGTGTTAAATCGAAGATCATGCATGAATGAGTTACGAAGAGCGAATTTTATTCCTTTTCTCATCGGTTTGACTTCACAATGCAAAATCATTACAGCTGAAGGAACTTAGTCCGGCGGTGGATGATGGTGGTCCTTGAACAACTCAAGCAGGGGTCTCTACAGATTCTACTCCGCCATCCTCCCAACAAGATTCGCAAGACAACACAAGGCTGGACAGTCAACGTAGCTGTGTAGATGATGAGCACATCTCCCTACTCCACCATCACAGTGCTTGCTCTAACTTGACACTATTATATGTGGTTGCATGTTGCGTATGATGTCTAGCTTGTATTGCTTCTAACTTGAATTGCATCTGCTTACTTTACACATAATGCTGTGAATATGACACGTGTTCTGTTTCTAGAACATACGTGTACATGATGAGCACATCTCCCTACTCCACCATCACAGGTGCTTGCTCTTACTTGGAACTGTTATACGTGGTTGCGTTTTCCGTATGATATCTAGTTTGTATTGCTTCTGATTATGTTGAATTGCATCTGCGTAGCTTACAACTTATACCTGCAACGATCACTTACCCATAAGACACATTTAACTTGGGACTGTGATGTAGGTTGCATCTTGCATTGTCTTCTAGCTTGTCTTGCTTCTAATTTCTTGAAATGGCACTTCTGACGAGACACTTTTTACGATAGAGTGATATTGGTTGCATGTTCATATGGTGCCTAGCTTTCATTTCTTCTAATTTTGTTGAAATGCCTTCCGCTTACTGTTTTTTCATACATATTCCATCCTCCTATCGTACGTGTGAATATGAAACGCTGTCTTTTTTGTATATATTCCATCCTCCTATCCTGCGCTTGCCTTACATCAAAGTAGTGTTCATCTGTATCATGCATCAACCAGTTATGCAGAGCTAATTTTATTCATCTTCTTGTGGTTTTGACTTCATAAGGCAATATCAGAAAATAGGAAGTGTGATAATTGGTTTCATGTTGCATATGTTGTCTAGCGTGTATTTCTTCTATTTTGATTAAATTGCACCTGCTGAGTTTATACGTTATACATGTGCATATGACATGGCTTTCTGTGTCTAGAATACACTTCATCTATCTATCATACCATGTTCTTACATCAAAGTACTGCTGTTGTGTATCCCGCATCATCACTCATGATTGGGCGCTTTTAACATGGCGGTTTGATAGTGGTTGCATCTTGCATTGATTTCTCGTTGTATTGCTTCTAATTTTTGAATTGCCACTTATGACAAGACACTTTTAACTTGGCGAGTAATATTGGTTGCATCTTTCATATGGTGTCTAGCTTGCATTACTTGTATTTTCTTGAAAATCCTACCTTAGTTTGCACATCGTAGCTGTGAATATGTCATGCCGTCCTGTTTTTTACATATTCCATCCTCATACGGTTGTCTTACATCAAAGTATTGCTTATGCATATCATGCATCAATGAGTTCGAAGATTGATTTTATTCTTTTGTGTTGTGGGTACAGCTTGAAATGGCAAAGTCAAAAAGAGCAAGGAAATAATATAGTAGGGAGTTTGTTACTCGTCGGGTGAAACGAAAAAGGTTCTGCCGTCGAGATTCTGCTGGTACTTATAGTGCAGTAGAAGGTCCAAGTCCATCGGCTGAATCTACAAACACAGTATCACCTGATCCACCAGCTGCAGCATCCGCTTCAACTGTACCAACATCTCAACCAGTTACTCATTCGTTTGCTCCGAATCGGCGGTTCCCAAGCTGCCTTCACACCTAACACTACTTCGAAGCACCTGCGACACAACAGACTTGGCAAGATCAGATGAACCTCATGAGCATCAACACCAAGGCGGTACGGACCGAGTCAAGTTGAAGTTGCATGCTCCTTTATATGTACTCTCACAGTTTGATGTACACTAACACTTTCCATATTCGTTGTTGAACTAGCACCATGGCACAAGCGGAAACAGACATCAGGGATAATGCTTGACAGATTAACAAAATTTAAAGGAGGAAGAATGGAGATCCATTTTGAGGCAGGTTTAAAAAGGCCACGTCATGCTACAGAGTCAGCCAAGTTAGTATCAGAGGCAGTCCTTGCCGTTAGGTGTCATGCACGTATCCTCCCAACGTGGATCTAGTACAGGAATGAGAAAGACAATACCCAGCTTAACACCTTCCTTGACCATTTATCCGTAAGTAATGTTATTCATCGAAATTAGTAATATTGTCTTGCTCTGTCCCATACTTTCTACCTTCCTCCTAATAAGACTCACATTCTTTTTTCAACAGATGAGGTTCAAGTTGGATCCGAAAAATGATGCAACTAAACAAGCATGCACTCATGTTTTTCAGTCTGCTCTGCGACAGTATTGGTACCACCTTAGATAATCTCACTTTGAAGGCAATGCTAACAATGAAATCGCCCAAACATCTCCATTGGAATATATTACAGATGAAGAGTGGACAGCCCTCGTTAAACACTGGTCTGATCCAAAGTATCAGGTAGGCTATATATATTTGATCAGACCACATATTGAACTTGTATTTATGTATGTGCCTTACAAGTGTATCTTCTTCTAGGATAACTGTTTGAAGAACAAAACCAACCATTCTAAATTGAAATTCCAACAGACAAGAGGATCTCGTAGCTATATTGCACACTTCGAGGATCTTGTAAATAGCTACTACTTCGTTATTTTTTTGTGCCATATTATCGTATCTATATTGACTTGTCCCAAATACAGAGGAAAGCCCGTGCGGACCAAAAGAACTGAACCAATGCGATTGCAAATCTTCAAGGATTGCCACACCAAAGAAGATGAAGGGCATGAGCACACCAGTTCAAGCCGCTGTTGTAAGTCCTTACTCCTCCTACCTTGAACTGATTGGTACTGTGATGTGTTCATTTAACTACTTGGTTTGCAGCCAATGTCAGTTACTCTGTTCACTTTTATTCACAGTTGTCTTAACATATCATTTCACCTTACATGGTTTAAAAGAGATGAAGGATATTCTTTTGGTCTTGATCTGTAATCTAGTTGTTATGTTCACGTGCGCACACAATGATCAAATAGCATGTTTCTTTTATATCTGTTTGCCCATGATATGAATGATGTCATACTATGTTCATCCTACTTTAAACCATGTCTCTTTATCCTTAGATGTCAACAAATGTGAGGAAATAGACAATACAATAGGCATGCTACATGGACATATGTTCCGAAAGTGATTTTATTATGTAGTTGGCACTACAATACATGCTAATGTATTACAGTAGTTCACCAAAACAAGTTATGTATAAATGTTTAACCTACTTTGTTTGTTTTTGTCTCATTAGTAACTTATCTGGTACACTAATCTACAAGTTCAAACTTTCAGGAAGCTATGGAACAAATGATTGAACAGCCACAACCACGAAGGTGGCGAGGCCTACTACAGGCACAATGTCACCTCTTGCTGCGATCGTCGGTATATCTCCACTAACGATTGCAAAAGCACCTTCTGCGTAATTACGGGTTGGTTGTCAAGGTAACCTCGTCCAAATCGCCTCTTGAACAAAATCTTCCTTCTAGGCAGTGATATATCTGTGCTCTAGACACAAGTCCAATCCCTAATGGACGTTGTTTCGGAAACAAGAATAGTGGTTGAGAAATGTCGTCATGATATGAATGGTTTTGAAACCAAACTATCAGACATTCGCTTTGTTGTTCAAGAACAATGGAGGAAAAAAGGTGGAGATCGTGTTGCTCCATCAGATTCTATAGCCTGAAACATTAGCACTCAGGTCAAATGATATGTGCTTCTATAAATCTGATGGTGCTTTTATCTGGAAGGACTGTAAACTTTATGCCAACAGGCCTTTTGTTGTATGGTTGGAATTGATTTTGTTGTGATACAACATTTATGATGCTGCCTCAGGCTGCAGTAATTATGACGCTATTTTTGTATAGTGTAGGTTTGTCTTAGTAATGTATTCGGCCGAAAGCTTCGTAGGAGCCCAACATGCCAACATTAAATGGGCCCATTCAATTGGGCTAAAAACGATTCTGGGCGAAATTGGCATGTAGCCCACTAAAATATCTGGGCCTAAATCAGTATAAGCTTTCATATTTTTCTGGTAGGCATGTGCCCATAGTGGGCCTTAAACAGGCCTAAACATAATTTGGGCCCTCAGTAAAAATAGGCCGTTTATAGGTGTAAATATCTCGAGCCCATAAAAAACATGGGCCTTTAATATATCGAAAGTGAGATTGGGCCCTGATTGTGCCAAATAACCCAATGGACTTAGCAGGCCGAAATGGTGGCCCATTTACGATGCGGATCTTTGACAGGCCGAAATTCAGACGGGACGTAAATGCGCCGACCTAATACACGGGCCTTTAACAGGCCGGAACTTTGGTCGGGCTAGATTATCGTCATTTTTATATGGGCCATTTATGGGCCCGATATGACGTTGGGCCACATATGGCCCATGGTTTACGTCCGGTGTTAACAGGCCGAAAATGACAACAGGCCGAAAGTGGCCCAAAGCTATAGTGGGCCTCTAACAGGCCAAATGTCAGACATGGCCGAATATGACCCAAATCCTTCACGGTCATTTATGGGCCGAAAGTTTTGATGGCCTGTAAATGGGCCCAAATGAAGCCGGACCTTTAACAGGCCGGAAATACACCGGGCCGTAATTCAGCCCAATTACTTATCGGACTGTTAACGGGCCAGAAGTGACCATGGGCCGCGTTGATGACAAGTTTAGCATAGGCCGTTGACGGGCCGATTTGACAGAGAATGTTGGGCCTTTAGCTGGGCCAGCCCATTATGGTTTGCAAAATCTTGTGGGCCTTTAGCTAGGCTGGCCCATTGTGGTCTGCAAAATCTTGTGGGCCTTTAGCTGGGCCGGCCCATTATGGTCCGCTAAATCTTATGGGCCTTCGGTTGGGCCGGCCCATTTAAACTTTGTGGGCCACTTTTGGGCCGGTCCACGTGTCAACATATCATAGGCCCATCTCGACCGTTGGATGAGTGACACATGTGCCAACGCGGAGCTGACACATGGATCCGTCAGCCAATGAGAATTTTACACGTGGAAAATCGGCATTGGTCGTGGCTGTTAACGGGTTATCGGATCCAAAATCCGACCCGATAGCTTAACGGTGTTCCGTTACGGTGGATGCCACGTGTCGGTCACCCTTGACGAAAGCACTTCTATGACGCGCGGTTTATCGTCATGGAAGTGGACACTTCTGTGATGATAATTTTGGCAATTTCATGGAACACTTCTCGACAGCACAGATATGACTATCTTGATTCTGTCATAAAATTGTCATGGATGTACATGCATGACAGAAAACGCGACCTACTGTGACAAACACGTATCATCACGGAAGTGTATTTTTTGTAGTGTTTGTAGTAATATGTATCAAACGCATACTTCTGGAACTCCAAAAATTCTAAAATAAATTGTTGGACGTGAGGAATTTATCTATTAATCATCTGCAAAAAGAATCAACTAAATATCACTCTCCAGTAAAAAGTGGTTGCTAATCTCGTGAGCGCTAAAGTTTCTGTTTTTTACAGCAAGATCAAAAAGACTTCACCCAAGTCTTCCCAAAGGTTCTACTTGGCAAAAACACTAATTAGAACATAAAACTACATCTAAACAGAAGCTAGATGGATTATTTATTACTAAACAGAACCAAAAAAGCAAGAAACTAAAATAAAATTGGATTGCCTCCCAACAAGCGCTATCGTTTAACGCCCCTAGCTAGGCATAAAGTCAAGGATAGATCTAGGTATTGCCATAATAATGGTAAGGTAAATCACGAAAACTCATCTCATATTCCCTACGTTCAGCAGCAAGTTTTCTTTGTGGCAAGCAAAAGTAATCAAAAGGGCTAAATTTAATGGGACAAAAGTCCCCAAGATCAAGCTCGGGAGGTATGGGTTCCTCCTTTGGCCCCTTATATTGCACAACCAATTCATCATTATAAGCATTCTTTTGGCAATAAGTCATGAGCCTTTGTTCAAGAGAAAAACCTAAACCGTTGTTCTGAATAGCAAAGTCATCATTGAGTTCAGAAATTCTATCAACTAGAACATAGGCAGGAACCTTTTTTCTAAGGTTTTCATTGTAAGCAACATGATCTAAAGATCGTAAACGCATTAAGGTGATTAAAAAGGATAGCTTCTATGGGAGGACGACCAGCGTCCACCCTATAATGCGCAAAATTTTCATTGGCCTCTTTCAGTATAAATCTGAACTCATGTGCCAAAAACATAGTAGCTGCTCGTTTAACAGAAGAATGCTCGATATTCGAAAATTCTAGAAAAATCCTTTGTATGCAAGGATGCAAATGGATAAATTGTCTTTCAAGTTCAACTACGAGCAAGGATATAGCATCCGCAAGACTACTAGTTCTATGAAGAATAGACCCACCCATAGAGGGTAGGGAACCGACACAAGTAAAGAAATCTTGAATGACTCCTTTCCCAATAATATTACCGCTACCAATCCGAAACTTTTTAGTGTGTAAAATAGTAGGATCTTCAAGAGGATCATCAAAAACATCAAAGTTTTCCATATTATTATCCTTATCAACGATAACCTCCCCACTTTCAGACATGACGGCAGCACATAGAACGGACACACAAGAAGCAAGCGAAAAAGAGGCGAACGGAAAGAGAGGGCGAATAAAATGGCAAGGGTGAACTGGGGGAGAGGAAAACGAGAGGAAAATGGCAAATAATGTAATGCGAGGGATAAGAGTTTCTGATGGGTACTTGGTATGTCTTGACTTGTGCGTAGACTACCCTGCAACGGCGCCAGAAATGGCTCGTTTTTGGGAGATCAAATCTTGACTTGACTTGGTGTACACCTCCCCGACAATGGCGCCAGAAATCCTTCTTGCTACCTCTTGAGCATGCGTTTGTTTTCCCTTGAAGAGGAAAGGTTGATGCAGCAAAGTAGCGTAAGTATTTCCCTCAGTTTTTGAGAACCAAGGTATCAATCTAGTAGGAGGCCACACGCAAGTCCCTCGTACCTACTGTCGGTGTCAAAACCGGCGGATCTCGGGTAGGGGGTCCCGAACTGTGCGTCTAAAGTTGATGGTAACAGGAGGGGGCAGGGGACACAATGTTTACCCAGGTTCGGACCCTCTCTATGGAGGTAATACCCTACTTCCTGCTTGATTGATCTTGATGGATATGAGTATTACAAGAGTTGATCTACCACGAGATCGTAATGGCTAAACCCTAGAAGTCTAGCCTGTATGACTACGGTAATGAGTCTCCGTCCTTTCCGGACTAAGTCCTCCGGTTTATATAGGCACCGGGAGGATCTAGGGTTACACAAGGTCGGTTAAAAAGGAAAAGAATCTACATATTGGGTCGCCAAGCTTGCCTTCCACGCCAAGGAGAGTCCCATCCAGACACGGGTGCAGTCTCCGGTCTTCGCATCTTCATAGCCCATCAGTCCGTCCCATGGCTTACAGGCCGGAAGCCCGAGGACCCCTTAGTCCAGGACTACCTCAGTAGCCCCTGAACCTGGCTTCAATGACGAGTAGTCTGGCGCGCAGATTTGTCTTCGGCATTGCAAGGAGGGTTCCCTTCTTTCCGAACTCCAAAATAGTATTCGGACGTATCGATGTGTTCGGACCTGTAACACACACACACACACACCACACACAACCGCAGAGAGAATATAATTTTACACGAGTCCAGTCCGTTATTGACGTCATATCTGTCCGGTCGTAATTTTGAACCATTTTTCGTCTGCCGCTCCACGTTCCGAGACGCGGTTGTCATTGGCACGTCTTATCAAAGAAGAGATCGTGTCCCCTTATTGCGGAATTCTCATCAATACGGGCGTGGGTGACCCAACCATGATGTTTACACAGCCCTTGGGAATAGGCGAGTTTTAAGGCGGGTGAGGAGGCGCTTGATATTCACGACCCTTTATAAGGGGATAAGAATCCACCCTTATCTACTCACGCCTTCCCCTTCCTCTGCCCTTCCATCCTTGAGCTCCAGCGCCCAAGTCCTCATCTTTCTCCATCTCCGAAAAGCATTCGACCATGTCCAGATCCGGAGGTCAAGGCAAATGGATGGTCTCCTCCGTCAAGGAGGAAGACATTGCCGAGCTTCGGGCGGTCGGGTATTTGGCGAAGGAAATCGCCCACTGTCTTCCAACCCAGGGGCAAGTCGTCCGCATGCCAAAGCCCAACGAGAGGGTGGTATTCATCCCTCATTTCCTCCGCGGGCTAGGGTTTCCACTCCACCCTGTCGTCCGCGGGCTAATGTATTATTACGGGATAGACTTCCATGATCTATCCCCGAACTCTTTCCTCAACATCTTGGCGTTCATCGTCGCGTATGAGGCCTTCCTCTGCATCCAACCCCACTTCGGGCTGTGGCTCAAAGTAGTGGACGGCCAGCACGCGGAGTGCGGAGGAGCCATGGTGAGTAAGCTGGCCAATGTCTCCTGGCCAAAAGGCACTTTCATGGAGACTGTCAAGGAATGGCAAAAACAATGGTTCTACATCACAGAACCCCGCGGCACAAACTGGGCTGCGGCTGCCGAATTCAGCTCCGGCGCTCCCATGCGACTCACCTCCTAGGTCGAGAAGAGCCCGAACTGATGTTCGCCAGACGAGCTAATAACGCTGCCGACGCGCGTTCAGAGCATGGTGGACAAGAATATCAAACTTGTCGATGTAATCCAAGTGATGCTGGTTCGCCGGATCCTCCCTTGCCAAAGCCGAAAACGCCCCCTTTGGGAGTTTAATCCGAGGAGGCACCAAACCCTGGAGAGGCTCTTCGGAATGACTCACGAAGATGCCTGGAAGTTGCTCTTCAAGGGCGACGAGATACCGCCAGCCACGGATTCGGATCATGGGCATGACATTAACCATCCTGCCAGCGAGGTAAGTTTCTATCGTGTCCTCTACTTATTTGCTTCAAGGAGGATATGTGAACTTTTACTATCATTGCCTCTTCGGGAATGGATGGAGAGGGTGAAGCGGATCCAGTGTCCGGCTCTGCTACCTAAAGAACCAGTCATTCCGTGTTTAGCGGAGATGCTGGTGTCGGCGCCCTATACAGCGCCGGCGAAGAAGGCCAAGGGGGGCCGGAGTGGCCCCCGTCGCAAGAGTGCTTCGGACGCAACTTCCGAAGACAAGACCCGCTCCTCCGCCGCCGAAGATGACGATGATGATGAGGAGGAGGAGGAGAACAACCCTCCCCCTGATGGGGGAAGGAAGAAGAGGGCGGCCTCCATGAGCCTGGAGGAGGGGACGTCCAAGAAGGGGAAGGGCTCCTTCGCGGATAAATCCGAGTGGGACGTCAACAGTAATCCGGAGCGACACCCCCGCACCAAGCCTCAAGATGCTTCGTAAGTGCTATGACTCCCGCATACCCATATGTCCAGCCCCTCCATTTCAATATATTGACATGGCTACTTATGCTATTGCAGTCCGGCCCAAGACAGTTCCCAGCGATCCTCATCAAGAGGTTCATTGGAGATGGCCAGCGAGACACCGCCAGCCGCTTACTCTCCCAAGGCCAAAGGGGACAACGAGGTGCTCTCCCAACAGACCTTCCCAGGCCGGGGAGAGGCTCAAAAAGCGCTCGAAGGCGAAGTCCCCATCGCCGAACTGTTGGGGAACGTAGTAATTTCAAAAAAATCCTACGCACACGCAGGATCATGGTGATGCATAGCAACGAGATGGGAGAGTGTTGTCCACGTACCCTCGTAGACCGAAAGCGGAAGCGTTAGCACAACGCGGTTGATGTAGTCATGCGTCTTCACGATCCGAACGATCCAAGTACCGAACGTACGGCACCTCTGAGTTCAGCACACGTTCAGCTCGATGATGTCCCGCGAACTCCGATCCAGTAGAGCTTCACGGGAGAGTTCCGTCAGCACGATGGCGTGGTGACGGTGATGATGATGCTACCGACGCAGGGCTTCGCCTAAGAACCACTATGATATGATCGAGGTGGAATATGGTGGAGGGGGCACCGCACATGGCTAAGAGATCAATTGTTGTGTCTAGAGGTGCCCCCTGCCCCTGTATATAAAGGACCAGGGGGAGGAGGCGGCCGGCCAGGGGAGGGCGCGCCAGGGAGGAGTCCTACTCCCACCGGGAGTAGGACTCCCTCTTTTCCTAGTTGGAGTAGGAGGGGGAAAGGAAGGGAAGGAGAGAGGGGGAAGGAAAGGGGGCGCTGCTTCCCCCTCCTTGTCCAATTCGGACTAGAGGTGGAGGGGGCACGTGGCCAGCCCTAGCCGCCCCTCCTCTTCTCCACTAAGGCCCATCTTGCCCCATTAAACTCCCCGCGGGGTTCCGGTAACCCCCGGTACTCCGGTATATGTTCGATACTCCCCGAAACCATTCCGGTGTCTGAACATAGTCGTCCAATATATCGATCTTTATGTCTCGACCATTTCGAGACTCCTCGTCATGTCTGTGATCACATCCGGGACTCTGAACTACCTTCGGTACATCAAAACACAAAAACTCATAATACAATCGTCACCGAAACTTTAAGCATGCGGACCCTACGGGTTCGAGAACTATGTAGACATGACCGAGACTCGTCTCCGGCCAATAACCAATAGCGGATCCTGGATGCTCATATTGGCTCCTACATATTCTACGCAGATCTTTATCGGTCAAACCGCATAACAACGTACGTTTTTCCCTTTGTCATCGGTATGTTGCTTGCCCGAGATTCGATCATCGGTATCTCAATACCTAGTTCAATCTCGTTACCGGCAAGTCTCTTTACTCATTCCATAATACATCATCCCGCAACTAACTCATTAGTTAAAATGCTTGCAAGGCTTATAGTGATGTGCATTACCGAGAGGGCCCAGAGATACCTCTCCGACAATCGGAGTGACAAATCCTAATCTCGAAATATGCCAACTCAACAAGTACCTTGAGAGACACCAGAGAGCACCTTTATAATCACCCGATTCGTTGTGACGTTTGGTAGCACACAAAGTGTTCCTCCGTAAACAGGAGTTGCATAATCTCATAGTCATAGGAACATGTATAAGTCATGAAGAAAGCAATAGCAACATACTAAACGATCAAGTGATAAGCTAACGGAATGGTTCATGTAAATCACATCATTCTCCTAATGATGTGATCCCGTTAATAAAATGACAACTCATGCCTATGGCTAGGAGACTTAACCATCTTTGATTAACAAGCTAGTCAAGTAGAGGCATACTAGTGACACTCTGTTTGTCTATGTATTCACACATGTATCATGTTTCCGGTTAATACAATTCTAGCATCAATAATAAACTTTTATCAGTATATAAGGAAATAAATAATAACTTTATTATTGCCTCTAGGGCATATTTCCTTCACGAACACCAGGGGGAACCAATCCCCCGGGAGACAGGGGAGGAGGGCCGTACTCAGTTCGGCCCTCAACAGGACTTGATTCCGGAGACCGATACGGCTCCGGAATCCGGCACGCAACCTCCTTCAAAAGAAGGGGGTATGCCTATTCCACCGGTGACCCCTGTCCAACCAGGGGCACCAGATGATCTGCTAGAAGTGCTGCGAGGCGCTTCCATTGTGGATGAGCATCGTGTTCTTATGGGCACGGTGATTCAAAGGGTTCAGTATGCCTATTCCACCGGTGACCCCTGTCCAACCAGGGGCACCAGATGATCTGCTAGAAGTGTTGTGAGGCGCTTCCATTGTGGATGAGCATCGTGTTCTTATGGGCATGATGATTCAAAGGGTTCAGTCTGCCAAGAGCGGACTAACGAAGCTCATGACAGCCTGGCGGCGAGTTTTGAGGTGTGACGAAAAAGAAAAATCCCCATATAGGCGGTAGCCCACGAGACACTGCTCGGTGTTCGGAAAGAAAAGCGGACGGAGGATCATTCCTTTATTGCGGGAGCTAACAAAATTTATGCGAATGCATATGCAAAGTCACTTGCTGGCCACGGCCTCACATCTTCTTTGAAGTCTTGAACTTAAGCGGAGGTTTGGAGCAGCCGAGGAGGAGCTCGGCCAGGTGAAGAGGCAGCTCCAGGAGAATCAAGGTATGTAATAACCCAAGAAGTATTCGGAAAGAGTAGGATGTTATATATCGACCGAAGTGTCTTGATATAAATAGGAGCAACGACCAAGGTCGAGGCCCTGAAAAAGGCCCTGGGCGAAGCCGAGGGGAAGGCCGTCAAGGAGCAGGCTGCCCGTAAGAAGCTCAAGGCCCGAGTCAACGAGGTCCAACAAGAGCTCCACAACGTGGTGAAGAAGTGTGAGACTTTGGAGCGTGACGTGTCGGCTAAAGAGGCCGAACTCTCCAAGGCTCATCAGAGCGCGGAGATAGCCCGGAACGAGGCCCAGGGCGCCCTCCAAGAGGTCCAGGAGGCGAGGAAGATTGCTGTGGGTAAGGCATTCAGTATGCAAAGCAAATATGCGAAGAGGAAGTATCTTTTACTAACCCGGATTCGGAGTTCTCCAGGGGCTTTTGCTGATTTGCCACGAAGTGTGTCCGACGCCGTGGAGTTCTTCTGAGCCGAAGGTGGGAGCTCCACGGAGAAGCTGTTCTGGTCGCAATATCTTGCGCCAGAGCATCCCGTGCCCTTCACCGATCAGCTGAAACAGCTGGTGGAGCTGCATAGGGTTGCCGAACTAGACATGAAGGATTTGATAATCCGTCTATGGCCAGCCGAAGCTATGCCCGACAGCTACTCCGGACTCGTGAGGCGGCTGGTCAACGCCTGTCCTCGGCTGGACGTCGTCAAGCGATCGGTCTGTATTGAAGGTGCGTGTATGGCCTTCGCTCATTGCAAGATGTGGTAGGCGAAGATGAATGCCGTCGAGCTGGCTAGGGGGCCGCCAGAGGGAAAGGAGCACCGCACGCCTGAGCGCTATTTTGCGGATGTCCTGGAGGGGTCTCGCATTGTGGCAATGCAGTGTGGGCAAGACATTATTTTCGAATGAATACATTCGTGTTGCCTTTGCCTTGTATGATGAAACAAAGTTGGTTTGTAATATAATGATTGCTATGTTTTTAATTTTACCTCATGTGCGGCCGTCTTGTATGAAATCTAAGGGTTGGCCAGTCGTCGGCTTCTGCCCCCACGTAGGTAGTACGAGGGTGTTCGGGATGGAATCTAAACAATCTTGATCCAATTATATGGTCCTTGAAGGAGTTGTTCAGCGCAACGAACCAGTCAACCAGAATCTTCGGCTTTAACGCCCTCACTTGGCCATAGGAGTTCGACAATAAAACATGGACGCAGCCCCTAGTTTTCGAACTAGAGTGCTATAAGCGTCTGATCGGGAAGTACCGATCCTTCACGTAACGCGGAAGAAATCTCCAATGATTTTCAACCTCCGAACAGCTGACCGGCTCTCGCCGCATGATGACAGTCAGTTTTCGGCTTTCTCTACTGAGGTGCTCCTTTGGATAAACCAGGGCACAATCGCAGTAGTTCTCCCTTTACTACCTTAGCCGATATAGCGGAACTTAAGGTAGCAAGCATAGGAGCCGGGCAACCCAACTATTGACCAAAGACATGATTCGGAGCCAATGCATATAGTTCTAAATTCTGGGTGCCGAACTATACTGTAAAAAGTGTTCGGACTTTGTTGCCATAGTGCGGGGCGCTATGAAGCCCCTGGCAAAGTGAAACGTACAATAGTGTATGGGTGTTATCTAATAAGCTTATTAATAGTAAAAAAGGAAAACAGAAAAGGAGCAAAAAGCAATGAGCAGGGACCTTAAAATTTGGGCCGCAAACTGTTTCCATTATGATTTGATTAATACGTCAAAGCGCATTGGTACAAGTAGTGTGATAGCAACGGGCTATTTGACATGCCACAACCAAGGGAGAGCTGCACGTGGGACCCTGGAGACAGGTAGAGTGGTTGTTTAAGAAACCACTTAGAAATTTCCCTCTATGTCCGAGCTGACTGCCGGCTTGGTGTATTTATCCTTTGAAAGGATCCGCGATAAAGTCGTCAGGGAAGGCCTCTGGAAAAGAAACCTGAAAAGCAGAAAAGAAATAGTGAAAGTATATGTGTCCGGGAGCAGTCGAGCCGTATTGCGGATCACCAGCTAGTTGTGCCTCCGTCGATGCCCATGGGATTTCTAGTGCGTGATTATGCATGCATGGTACGAATGCCACTACCTGATCGGGGCTGGGACGGAGGCCAAATTGCTAATCGAGCTCTTGATGAACCGAGCTGTCCTGTTGCAGCATAGTCCGGACCCTCTTTATGATGTCCAGGGGATCGGCAACCGGATTACGATTCTGCTTGAGAAGGCCGCTCTGTACTTCTGCTGCTAGGGCGGCGGTGTACTCCTCTGTACGTAGGGAGCGTTCCGTTTTTCCTTTGACCGTTATGACGCCGCGTGGACCGGGCATCTTGAGCTTAAGATAAGCATAGTGTGGCACCGCGTTGAACCGAGCAAATGTAGTCCGTCCGAGCAGTGTGTGATAACCACTGCGGAATGGGACGATGTCGAAGATTAACTCTTTGCTTTGGAAGTTGTCGGAGGATCCGAAGACAACCTCTAGTGTGATTGATTGATAACCCACAAGTATAGGGGATCACAACAGTTTTCGAGGGTAGAGTATTCAACCCAAATTTGTTGATTCGACACAAGGGGAGCCAAAGAATATTCTCAAGTATTAGCAGTTGAGTTGTCAATTCAACCACACCTGGATAACTTAATATCTGCAGCAAAGTGTTTAGTAGCAAAGTAATATGATAGTAGTAGTAACGGTAACAAAAGTAACAGAAGCAAAAGTAATATTTTTGGTATTTTGTAGTGGTTGTAACAGTAGCAGCGGGAAAGTAAATAAGCGAGAACCAATGTAGGAAAAGCTCGTAGGCATTGGATCGGTGATGGATAATTATGCCGGATGCGGTTCGTCATGTAACAGTCATAACATAGGGTGACACAGAACTAGCTCCAATTCATCAATGTAATGTAGGCATGTATTCCGAATATAGTCATACGTGCTTATGGAAAAGAATTTGCATGACATCTTTTGTCCTACCCTCCCGTGGCAGCGGGGTCCTAATGGAAACTAAGGGATATTAAGGCCTCCTTTTAATAGAGTACCGAACCAAAGCATTAACACATAGTGAATACATGAACTCCTCAAACTATGGTCATCATCGGGAGTGGTCCCGATTATTGTCACTTCGGGGTTGCCGGGTCATAACACATAGTAGGTGACTATAGACTTGCAAGATAGGATCAAGAACACACATATATTCATGAAAACATAATAGGTTCAGATCTGAAATCATGGCGCTCGGGCCCTAGTGACAAGCATTAAGCATAGCAAAGTCATAGGAACATCAATCTCAGAACATAGTGGATGTTAGGGATCAAACCCTAACGAAACTAACTCGATTACATGATAGATCTCATCCAACCCATCACCGTCCAGCAAGCCTACGATGGAATTACTCACACACGGCGGTGAGCATCATGAAATTGGTGATGGAGGATGGTTGATGATGACGACGGCGACGAATCCCCCTCTTCGGAGCCCCGAACGGACTCCAGATCAGCCCTCCCGAGAGGTTTTAGGGCTTGGCGGCGGCTCTGTATCGTAAAATGCAATGATTTCTTCTCCTTGATTTTTTCTCTCCGAAAGCAAATATATAGAGTTGGAGTTGGCATCGGAGGAGCTTCAGGGGCCCACGAGGTAGGGGCGCCCTAGAGCGCGCCCCACCTCGCAGTGTGTGGTGTGGGCCCCCTGGTTTTCATCTTTGGCGAGGATTTTTTATTATTTCTGAAAAGTTGTTCCGTGGAGTTTCAGGTCATTCCGAGAAGTTTTGTTTCTGCCCATAAATAACACCATGGAAAGTCTGCTGAAAATAGCGTCACTCTGGGTTAGTTCCATTCAAATCATGCA
This sequence comes from Aegilops longissima, assembly GCA_021605205.1. NCBI lineage: Eukaryota > Viridiplantae > Streptophyta > Magnoliopsida > Poales > Poaceae > Aegilops > Aegilops longissima. The sequence continues at coordinate 499,528,011 of CM038682.1, read as the reverse complement.
AGTTAGAGTCCAAAACAAGGGCAAAAGTGTTTGGAAAAGTAGATACGACGGAGACGTATCAACTCCCCCAAGCTTAAACCTTTGCTTGTCCTCAAGAAATTCAGTTGATAAACTCAAAGTGATAAATAAAACCTTTTACAAACTCTGTTTGCCCTTGTTGTTGTAAATATGTAAAGCCAGCATTCAAGTTTTCAGCAAAGATCATGACTAACCACATTTGCAATAACTCTCATATCAATAGCATAATCAACTAGAGAGCCATAATAATAAGTCTCGGATGACAACACTTTCTCAAAACAATCATAATATGATATAACAGGATGGTATCTCGCTAGCCCTTTCTGAGACCGCAAAACATAAATGCAGAGCACCTTTAAAGATCAAGGACTGACTAGACATTGTAATTCATGGTAAAAGAGATCCAATCATAGTCATACCCAATATAAACTAATAGTAATGAATGCAAATGACAGTTGTGCTCTCCAACTAGTGCTTTTAATAAGAGGGTGATGACTCAACATAAAAGTAAATAGATAGGCCCTTCGCAGAGGGAAGCAGGGATTTGTAGAGGTGCCAGAGCTCGGTTTTGAAATAGAGATAAATAATATATTGAGCGGTATACTTTCATTGTCAACATAACAACTAAGAGATGGCGATATCTTCCGTGCTACACACATTATAGGCGGTTCCCAAACAGAATGGTAAAGTTTATACTCCCCCTCCACCAACAAGCATCAATCCATGACTTGCTCGAAACAACGAGTGTCTCCAACTAGCAACAGTCCCAGGGGGAGTTTTGTTTGCAATTATTTTTGATTTAGTTTGCATAAAGCATGGGACTGGGCATCCCGGAGACCAGCCATTTTCTCGTGAATGAGGAGCGGAGTCCACTTCTCTTGAGAATAACCCGCCTAACATGGAAGATAAGGGCAGCCCTAGTTGATACATGAGCTATTCGAGCATACAAAACAGAATGTTTGTTTGAAGGTTTAGAGTTTGGCACATACAAATTTACTTGGAACGGCAGGTAGATACCGCATATAGGAAGGTATGGTGGACTCATATGGAATTACTTTGGGGTTTAAGGGATTGGATGCACAAGCGGTATTCCGCTTAGTACAAGTGAAGGCTAGCAAAAGACTGGAAGCGACCAACTAGAGGCGACAACAGTCATGAACATGCATTAAAATTAATAAACATTGGATGCAAGCATGAGTAGGATATAATCCACCATGAACATAAATATCGTGAAGGCTATGTTGATTTGTTTCAACTACATGTGTGAACATGTGCCAAGTCAAGTCACTTAAATCATTCAAAGGAGGATACCACCCCATCATACCACATCACAACCATTTTAATAGCATGTTGGCACGCAAGGTAAACCATTATAACTCATAGCTAATCAAGCATGGCACAAGCAACTATGATCTCTAATTGTCATTGCAAACGTGTTTATTCATAATAAGCTGAATCAGGAATGATGAACTCATCATATTTACAAAAACAAGAGAGGTCGAGTTCATACCAGCTTTTCTCATCTTAGTCAGTCCATCATATATCATCATAATTGCCTTTCACTTGCACGACCAAACGAAGTGAATAATAATAAGAGTGCACGTGCATTGGACTAAGCTGGAATCTGCAAGCATTCAATAAACAGGAGAAGACAAGGCAATATGGGCTCTTGGTTAAATCAACAATAATGCATATAAGAGCCACTTCAACAATTTAATCATGATCTTCTCCTAACGACCCCCAAAGAAAAGAAAAGAAATAAAAACTATTTACATGGGAAAGCTCCCAACAAGCAAAAGAAGAACGGGAAATATTTTTGGGTTTTCTTTTTAATTATTACTACTACAGCAAGAAAAATAAACTACTACTAAATATTTTTTTTCTTAAGGTTTAACAAACACACAAGAAGAAAGTAGGAAAAAGAAAATAAACTAGCATGGATATTACAGTGAAAAAGTATGAGCACTGACATCTAGCAATGAGTGTGTGTAAACATAAATGTAATGTCGGTGGGAAATACGTACTCCCCCAAGCTTAGGCTTTTGGCCTAAGTTGGTTCATTGCCAGGGATAGCCTGGCGGATACCCGTAGGTGTAGCTGGGGTCGTACTGCGACGTAGAGGACTCTGACTATCACTGACTGGCAGCCACCTCCGGATCCCAAGAGTAATCAGACTGTTGTGGAGGCTCAAATTGTGGCTCTGGCTCCGGGACTGGTGTAGGGTTCCGGTAGGCTTGAAAGGTCGCCCATGGAATGAGATAAGGACCTTCAGACAAATTAAACAAAGAAGGAGCATGCAAAGTAATAGTCTTAGAGATGATGTTTATTAAAGAATAATTTGTATTTAAGCTCCCCTTCCCTGCCCTTTACAATAAAGTCATGCGCTAGCATACTCTTATAATCTAAATAAGCGTTGGGCAAAAATTTTTCTTCTTTCTCATAGAGCCTAATAGGTATGTTAAAATGTGCGGCTAGGCGTGAAGCATAAATACCTCCAAAGATGGGGCCCTTAGTACCGTTCAAACTTAACCATTTAGCAATAATTCCGCCCATACTAACAATGTTATCACGGAATAAACCATGGAACAAAATGATAATATCAGGAACACTAAGGTTTCCACAGTTCCCGCAACCAATCAAGCAACGACTAGCAAATATGGCAAAGTAGCGTAAGACAGGAAAATGTATGCTAGTGATTCTTGCATCGAAACCTTCTGGTTTCCCCACGATGATGGTGTCAATAAATTCTTCCACATCTTTACGGTGTGGTTCATCTAAGGTACCCTCAAAGGGTATTTTGCAAACCTTCAAAATTCAGCTAATGGCATTTTCTCAACAACATCATATAAATGAAAATCTACTGAAGGGTGTGATTCCTTAGGAAAATAGTAGAAGTTTTGCACAAAAGTATTAGTGAGTAAGAGATACTGATGACGTTGGTCGTGGAGGAAGTCGGTGATGCCAGCATTCTTAGCCAATGAATAAAAATCCTCATAAATCCTGGCTTGTCTCAAGAAGTCATCGGAAGGCCATTCACACGGCCGGACCTCCGCGGTACGAGGCAAATTATATTTGGGCCTCTGTGCTTCTTTATTTTTCTATTCCTTCGAGCTTCGGCTCGATGAGACCCTCAAAAGTCTCTTCATCATTTTCTGAAATATTCTGAAATTTTTAGTAACTTCTAACAAAAGTGAACCAAGCTCAACAAGATTGATAGCAACTACTCTTACAAGTGCCTAGAGGATATATCATGCATTAGAACTACTTGGAACCATATAAATTTGACATGCAAGCTCAAGAACATGGTCACCTAGGCAGCACAAATTTGCAATGAATAAAGCATTAGAGAAAAAACTAATTGGACCAATGGAGGAGTCACATACCAAGGAACAATCTCCCCAAGCAGTTTTGTGAGAGGTGCTTTGAGCAAGGAGATCAAAAATTGCAGCAAAATGAGCTAGAGCTCGTGCTTGAGCTAGATATTCGTGTTTGTGGGAGGAAGAAGAACTGTATGAGTGCAGGAATAAGTGGAGGAGGGCCACCGTGGGCCCACGAGGCAGGGGGCGCGCACTCCACCCTCGTGGCCAGGTGGTTCACCCCCCTGATGTGTTCTCAGTTTCATAAATCCTCAAATATTCTAGAAAAAACATATTTCATTTTCAGGGCATTTGGAGAACTTTTATTTTCGGGGTATTTTTATATTGCACGGATAATCAGAAAACAGACAGAAAAATACTATTTTTACTTTATTTCAACTAAATAACAAAAAATAGGAAAAGGGTACAGAAGGTTGTGCCTTCTAGTTTCATCCATCTCATGCTCATCAAAAGGAATCCACTAACAAGGTTGATCAGGTCTTGTTAGCAAACTCATTCCGAATAACATGGAACCGAAGAAATTTCGAATAACACTATGTTACCTCAACGGGGATATGCACATCCCCTATAATAAGAATATAATATTTCTTCTTAACAGTAGGAAGAGGAAATTCAAAACCTCCAAATATAATCGATGGAATTTTTCCAATAGAGTTAATACTATGAACTTGAGGTTGTTTCCTCGGAAAGTGGACCGTATGCTCATTACCATTAACATGAAAAGTGACATTGCCTTTGTTGCAATCAATAATAGCACCTGCAGTACTCAAAAAAGGTCTTCCAAGAATAATAGACATATTATCGTCCTCGGGAATATCAAGAATAACAAAGTCTGTTAAAATAGTAACGTTTGCAACTACAACATGCACATCCTTACAAATACCGACAGGTATAGCAGTTGATTTATCAGCCATTTGCAAATATATTTCAGTAGGTGTTAACTTATTCAAATCAAGCCTACGATATAAAGAGAGAGGCATAACACTAACACCGGCTCCAAGATCACATAAAGCAGTTTTAACATAGTTTCTTTTAATGGAGCATGGTATAGTAGGTACTCCTGGATCTCCAAGTTTCTTTGGGATTCCACCCTTAAAAGTATAATTAGCAAGCATGGTGGAAATTTCAGCTTCCGGTATCTTTCTTTTATTAGTGACAATATCTTTCATATATTTAGCATAAGGATTCATTTTGAGCATATCACCAATCGCATACATAAAAAGATAGGTCTAATCATTTCAAAGAAAGCGCTCAAAATCCTCATCATCCTTTTCTTGGATGGTTTGGGAGGAAAAGGCGTGGGTTTCTGAACCCATGGCTCCCTTTCTTAACCATGTTTCCTAGAAACAAAGTCTCTCTTATCATAACGTTGATTCTTTGATTGTGGGTTATCAAGATCAACAGCAGGTTCAATTTCCACATCATTATCTTTACTAGGTTGAGCATCATCATTAACATTTTCACTAGGTTCATGTTCATTACCAGATTGTGTTTCAGCATCAGACATAGAGATATCATTTGGATTCTCAGGTGGTTCAACAATAGGTTTACTAGAAGTTTGCAAAGTCATATCATTTTTCTTTTTCTTCCTTTTAGAAGAACTAGGTACATCAATATTATTTCTCTGAGAATCTTGCTCAATTATCTTAGGGTGGCCTTCAGGATACAAAGGTTCCTGAGTCATTCTACCAGTTCTAGTAGCCACTCTAACAGCATAGTCATTTTTCTTACTATTCATTTCATTGAGCAAATCATTCTGAGCTTTAAGTACTTGCTCTACTTGGGTGGTAACCATAGAAGAATGTTTGCTAACAAGTTTAAGTTCACCTCTAATATTAGCCATATAGTCACCCAAGTGTTTAATCATATAAGAATTTTGTTTTAATTGTCTACCATAATAAGCATTAAAATTTTCTTGTTTGACAATAAAATTATCAAACTCTTCTAAGCATTGTCTTGCAGACTTATAGTGAGGAATATCACCTTCATCAAATCTATAGAGAGAATTTACCTTTACTACCTATGTCGGGTTATCAAGACCAGGAGGTTCTTAAATAGGTAACGGATTAAGATCATGTGTTTCTTCAACAGGCGGTAGATTAAGACCATGTATTTATTCAATAGGAGGTACATTCTTAACATCTTCAGCTTTAATACCTTTTTATTTCATAGATTTCTTTGCCTCTTGCATATCTTCAGGACTGAGAAATAGAACACCTCTCTTCTTAGGAGTTGGTTTAGGAATAGGCTCAGTAATTGGCTCAGGGGCTGGCTCAAGAAGTGCCCAATTATTTTCATTTGTGAACATATTATTCAATAGAACTTCAGCTTCATCCGGTGTTCTTTCCCTGAAAACAGAACCAGCACAACTATCCAGGTAATCTCTGCAAGCATCGGTTAGTCCATTATAAAATATCTCAAGTATTTCATTTTTCTTAAGAGGATGATCAGGCAAAGCATTAAGTAACTTGAGAAGCCTCCCCCAAGCTTGTGGGAGACTCTCTTCTTCAATTTGCACAAAGTTGTATATTTCCTTTAAAGCAGCTTGTTTCTTATGAGCAGGGAAATATTTAGCAGAGAAGTAATAAATCATATCCTGGGGACTACCACTACAAAAAAAGACACATCCATGACATTTTGGGCCAAACGAAAAAAAATTCTGTCATACATATGACACTTCTATGACGATAATTGTGACAAAACCTGGTATCATCATAGATGTGGTGGGCTCCTACTTCTATGACAAAAAATCATGACAGAAAATGGGCTTTTCGTCCTGGGCGGGCCGGAGACGCAGCTGCATGACATTCTTTGGGCCGTCCATGACGGAAAAACCGTGGTAGAAGCAAGGGGAGGAAAATTTCAGGAGTTCCGATTCTGATGGGAGGTCGGCGGCGAAGCGATGCGTGTTTTCTCGTACACGTGCGCTGCTGCGTGTGTGCGGCGTTAGCTCTAGCTGAACCCGAAGCGGCGTTGGGCTCTAATCGAACCCGGCGATTACCTTGCAGTTACTGCGTTCTTGAACCCGAGCGATCGATCGATGGTTGTTAATCGAACCCGATCGGCGATTACTTTGCTACTGCTGCTAATCAAGCCGATCGATTGGATGAACAATGGCGTTGCGGGGGTGGATGAGCGAAGGGCGGTGGCGTTGCCTCTGGATGAACAGGACCCGTGGTGTGGAGGGCTGGATGAGCGATGAGCGGTGGAGGGGTGCCCATGGAGGGTGGTTGAACAGGACCCGTGGTGTGGAGGGCTGGATGAGCGATGAGACGGTGGAGGGTGCCCGTGGAGGGGTGGTTGAGCGATGGCCGATGGAGTAGCGCGGTAGAGGCTGGATGAACAGGAGCCCGTGGAGGCTGGAGGAGGTCGACGGTGGAGATGAACAGTATCCCGTGGAGTCCCGTTTTGCGGTACGCCACACCCCTCCCGATCAACAGGACCCCCATTTCAACCGTAGCGCTCCAACACAAGTCTGTTTCCTCCGTTTTGCGGTACGCCACACCCCTCCCGATCAACAGGACCCCCGTTTCGACCATAGGAGGTCCGTTTCCTCCGTTTTGCGGTACGCCAGACCCCTCCCGATGAACAGGATCCCGTTTCCAACGTGGCCGGTCGAACACAAGGTTGTTTCCTCCGTTTTGCGGTATGCCAGGCCTCGTTTCCATCACCTGTTCCGTCCAAGCCCTCCCGATGAACACGTCCACGCATTCCGTTCCAACACAGCCGGTTGGCTCCCACGCGTTCCGTTGCCTCCCGATGAACACGACGCATTTCGTTGCCTCCCCATGAACACGACGCATTCCGTTGCCTCCCCATGAACATGACGCATTCTGTTGCCTCCCCATGAACACGACGATGATGATGTTTCTCCGTTCCGACCCAGCCATGTACATGAGCCCTGGCCGTACGTATGCGTGAGTAGGTGTTCGAGACCCCGCCCATATGTACACATACGTAACCGTATTTTCTTCTTGCACCCTGGCCGCTGTACATACGTGTACATGCTACGTGCGTGCCTCTACTACGACACGTACACGCCTCTACTACGACACGTGCACGCCTCTACATCGACCAGTATATATGTACGTACACGTTCGCGACCAGAATGACAACGCTACGTACGCTTCGACCAGGTGGGTCCCGACTGTCAGGCACTTCCTTGACTGCGAAGATGTAGCTGGTGGGTCCCAGCAGTCAGGGGGGTGAATCGTTTTGTTTTTTTGCACGGACGCACTTCCTTGCGTGCGAAGGTGTAGCTGCTGGGTCCCAGCAGTCAGGGGGGCAATTGTCTTGTTTTTTTGCCCGAACGCACTTCCTTGCGTGCGAAGATGTAGCTGGTGGGTCCCAGCAGTCAGGGGGGCGAATCATTTCTTTTCGGACGCACTTCCTTGCATGCGAAGATGTAGCTGATGGGTCCCAGCAGTCAGGGGGCGAATCGTTTTTTTTTTCAGACGCACTTCCTTGTGTGCGAAGATGTAGCTGGTGGGTCCCAGCAGTCAGGGGGAACGTTTTTTTCATGAAATACGATGGCCCGTCCGGTGGGTCCCCACTGTCAGGTGGAGGAATAATTATTTTGCGTGTAATAAGGAGGCACTTCCTTGCTGCAGCCGTGGACCCAGCTGTCAGCCTCTCCACGTACAGTCCACGTCCGATGGAAGCCATTCCTTGACCACGTTGACCACGCCGCGCGGAGAGCACCAGGGCGGTGGATGACGGTGATGCCTATGAAGGGGACGACGCGGAGTCGGGGAAGACGCTGCAGTGGATGCCCATGCGTAGAGGAGTATGAGGGTTCACTCATTCGGCTGCGGTGTGAGGCTGCCGTCGCCGCAGAATAACAGGGGGTGTTGTTGCGTAGAGAGATGGCATGGCTAGCGGTGGGAGTAGTAGGGGGCGGTGAGGCCTCCGCGGCATCACAGCCGGCCATGGGCGGCAGGAGCAGGCGGCACGGCTGGCGCTGCTTTGGGCGGTTGTAGCAAGAAGACCAGAGGTTGAAGAAGCACTACGGCCGTTCGATGGACATCGTACGGTCACTGGAGCTAGAATCGTTCATATATTGACTAAAGTTGACAAAGGCCTCCGTCCCAGTCAACTTAGTAGGCCCACAAGTCAGCCTCCCACCAAGGTGGGTCCCAGCTAGCAGGGGGTATTCATTTTCTTGTGCGTAATAAGGAGGCACTTCCGGTGGGTCCGAGCTGACAGCGGGGGGAACGTTGTTTTCGCGAAATACGGTGGCCCGTCCTGTGGGTCCAAGCAGTCAGGGGAAACGTTTTTTTTCACGAAATACTGGTGGCCCGTCCGGTGGGTCCCTGCTGTCAGGTGGAGGAATAATTATTTTCCGCGTAATAAGGAGGCACTTCCTTGCGGCTGCCGTGGACCCAGCTGTCAGCCTCTCCACATACAGTACTCTTCCGATGGAAGTCGGTCGTTGACCACATTGACCACGCCGCGCCGAGAGCACCATGGCGGTGGACGACGGAGAGGCCTAGGAAGGGGACGACGCGGAGCCAGGGAAGACGCGCGGAGAGGAGTACGAGGGTTCACCGGTTCGGCTGCGGTGTGAGGCTGCCGTCGCTGCAGAATAACAGGGTGTGTGGGTGAGTAGAGGGATGCCCTGGCCAGCGGTGGGAGTAGTAGGGGGCGCTGAGGCCTGTGCGGAAGCACATACGGCCACGGGAGGTGGGAGTAGGCAGTCCCGCCGGCGCTGCTTTGGCGACTGGAGCAAGAAGATCCTAGATTGAAGAAACACGACGGCCATTGGATTGACATCCAATGGTTACGTCTGCTAGAATCATTTGTTGACGTATATAATAACTAAAAAAAATCTTACATACGCGTCAACTAAACAGGCCCACAAGTCAGACCACTCCCTCTTTTTTTAATAATTTATATATAGCTCATGTCAACTTCTTATGCAATTTATTGCAGTCGTTTTTTTGGTTGGCCAGGGCCAATTTAGCATATTTCTGTGGGTTCCAAACTATTTTTAATACCGAAATGTCGAGCCAGATTTAAAGTACTTTGAAGATATATTTAAATTAGGTTAATGCCCAGTGAAATAGGAATCTGAAAATGTGAAAAAATTCAGAAATTATAAAGTAATTGCCAATTTATCATCTGTTTTTATATTTACAACCCATTTCATATTACTTTCAAGATTTGCAGGCGTCTTGAAAGAGTTGCAGCCCATCAGGGCGTAGAATAATAAGTAGGCATGGATTGGGTATTCTTCAGAAGAAATAAACTGGGCTCATTTTCACAAAGAAAAAATAGCTGGGCTAGTCACATGGTGAACATAAAATATAAGCACAGGCTAGACGGGCCTGACCAGCTCAAACCCCGCTCCGTCTCAACAATACCAAACAAAAAAATACTGCTTGAGTAGCTCGTCCCTGTGTCGGCCGATCTTGTGCTGTTCTCTTGTCTATTGACTATATCGCTCACAATGTCGTGGGTCCCGGATGTCGAGAAAACACTAGGAGGAAGCATTTTATTTTTCCATACGTTGACGTGGTGGGCCCCTCCGTCATCCTCTCGCACGTACTTCTATCGATTCCTATTGTTTGTTGACCATGTTGACAATGCGAGAGGGCGGCACCTGGCGAAGCGCACCAAAGCGCGGAGGACGTCGGCGTTAACGATTTAGGAGGCGGTGGGCGGCGATGCATCTTGAGGCGCAGCCAGCCGTGGGAGGCGGAAGCAAAGCGGCCCGTCGGCTGGTTTGGTTTTGGCGGCGGAGGAAGACAGATTGAAGAAACACGACGATCGTAAAAGCAGCAGAGTACTTAACAACCTTAATTGAAACCAGCATGGGCACTTAACAACCAAAGCTGAAAGCAGTATGAGTACTTATACAGGTTCAACCATACAAAGCACGCCTCGAACAGTGCTACTTTTCCTATAGTTAACCAAGGTTGAGGCCGCCAAGCCCCAGGACAAGGCCCAGGCGCCACCCCGCGCATCCACAACCTTCTGAAAGCGGCTTCATCTCGCAACGTGGTCAATAAACAGGATATTCGCTTTAGGGCCTTGGAAAAGCATGAACATAATCTTCTGTCCTATTCTCCAAGATGGACGGGCCTTCATTATTTGAGACCACCCATGAATAAGTATCTTTTCACCTCCAAGGGGAACTGAGTAGGTCGACATAAACATCATGTTGTGACCAAGCGCAAGTCTGACCCGACCATGGTCGAACATCGTATAGGAACAATAGAACTCGGCAGTTCTGTTTCAAGAAGATCACAGTTGTAAAACTGTGTATAAGAAATAGTTTATGAACAACATATATAACGAGAAAACAGCTCGTACCATAAGTTTCTCGACATAGTTGGACCTGTTCAGCGAGTGCAGCGATGGGCACACATATCCCGTGGCCTTCCACCATTGAAACACCCACAAGGACCTCAAGGCGATCAATAAAGTGTAGGAACTTGTGGATGTCGATCCATCAACTTGATGCCATTAGTAACAGCCGAGTTATTACAGAGTAACAAACGAGCAGACTGCATAACTCTGAAAAAACCTACACGTGCCACCAATTATAAGAAAATATTAGTTAGAAGTAGCATCTTCGTGAGAGATTCGTTGCTACTTCTAAAGTTAAATTGTGATTAGTTAGACAGAATAGGTGGATTAAGAAGTAATTGAGGCAACAAGCAAGAACCAGATACAAAACTAACATGGATGAACAATTGGAACGACGTCGGGGTGGAAGATCGCAGTGAAGATGAGACCAGGTTCTGCTATTTCCATCAACATTCGTGCGCCAACTTTCAGTCCGTAACACTTGAGAAAGTTTATCCAAGTTCGGCCATAAAAAAAGTAGCGATCTTCTTGGTTCATGAACCCAACTCGGAACTTATATCCATGGCTTGTCTTCACTGTGACCATTAAACTAGTGTATTCAGTTATGGCAAGTCCGAGCATCTTTAGTACATGTGTTCTGGCAGAGCAAATAATACACTACAGGAAAAATAATATGAGAACACAGCATGTTAAAAAAAAACCCACCCTCCCGGATAGAAGAGGATTCTAGGAACATACTGTGCGCGTTTCAAAATGATGTGTTAGGATGAGAAGGAACAAGTGTGGCGTCTCGCCGGTATGCAGAAACACAGTAGGGTACTCGCACTTTGGGCAATCGCAAATGAAACACACTAGATTCATGGGAAGAAAAATGCATCAACATGGCGGCTGCCATCCTAGGATTACCTGCGACCAAGGGACTTGGATTTATCGGGGATGGATGAAGAATACGTACCTGGTTCTCCATGAGAAAACCCTATGCAATCACCGAGAGGGGGTTTTCTCTGAACAAGCAGACGAGGGAGAAGGGGATTCAGGCCCAGTGAAATATTGCCGCTTCGTCCGTCTAGCTTACTGCTAAAGCTGGAAAGGGGGGTTGTGATTTGACGGCTCATTGGGCATTATCAAGGGCGCTATGACCGGGGTGTGTCTACCATGAAGTTGTGCACTCTAATTTGTGCATATGGCACGTGGACCCCGTTGCCGGTTGCCCCACATATCAGCGAAAGGAAGAAGAAAGACAGGAGTAAGTAGTTACACATAAATATATATTTTGACAGAGAGATACTCCCTCTGTAAAGAAATATACAAATATTTTATATCACAGGCTCACCTTGCCGAGAAATATACTCCCTCTGCAACGCACGGGCATTATGGGGGTTCAGCTTTTTTATGGGGGTTCAGTTGAGAATATAATACTGAGATTGGCTCATGGTTCTGGACTTTGGGCCGGAGGCCGACCCTGCATGTTTGGGGGCCCATGTGTTCTACCTCAGCGCTTTTCATATTGCAAGCGATTGGTACGGCGCTGGTTTTAGATGCTGTCGCAAGGCGAATACACAAAATTGAATAAAGCATGGCAGCGGTTGGAATGAAATTGAACGACAGTTCCTAACCAGCAATCAGAGTTGCAATTCTATCAACGATATACCATGTGATAAATAATCTTGTCGTACTACTTATACACACAGGACACTTGTTTCACCATGCCGATTATTACATCAAAATCTCTTGGAGGATAGATCAGTTCGGCAATTGCGTCGCTCTTGAAGAATTTCAAAGTTGATTTGGACCAGCTCTCCTTGCCGAGAAAGTTCGATTTTGACATCATCCCCTACCGCAAGATATGATTTAGATTTGAACCTTGACCATCCTTTAGCATCAATCATCATGCGACCATCCTTTGTACTTATGGTATATTGAGCAGGTTCATTCACACCAAGGTTGCGCATGGTAAGAGAAACTTGGCCGCGGTCGCCCGGATTGTTGAACGACTCCCTCGTTGCTCTAGGAATTCTCTGTTTGCAAACAAGAAGACATACCCAAATAGTTAGATCAACACAGTGAAATGTGAAACAACATGGAAAGAAAAAAGAACGAAGCACTTGGGCGGCCAATGCTTACCAAGAAGGTGGACATGTCGGCTTTTGTAAGGACTTTGGTATATGAAGTGTGAACTGCAGCCCAGTCTGTTGCCGGTGCAACTGCAAGGGCCGGAGCAGATGCAAGTGCAAGTGTTGGTGCAGGTGTCGAAGCTGCTGCTGCTGCTGCCGGAGATGGTGCTCCTTGTAGAGCTGGTGCCGGTGTCGATGCCCGATCCTTTGGTAGATCAGACTGATCCGCTGACGCGGTCGGTGCCCAATTCTTAGCTGGATCGGTGAGCTGCTGCATTGTCGCTGCTAGAGCAACTTCGGTGCTCGATCATGCGAGACAATGGCGATCGTGTCTGATCTGCTATGATCAGCTTTCTAACTTGACTAGGATCCGTGACCGTGATCCAGTTTTTTCTTCATTTCTTTTAAGCGAGAAGGACTAATTGTGGCGTTTTGTTAAACCAAACTGTAGTTCATCATAGGGATTCAGCTTGTACTCGGACAACGATGATCCAATTTTTCCAATAATATAAGTGATGGACGAGTGCCTTCACATTGACACGACATAAGAAGTGAAACCTGCAAAAATAGCCATCGTAGAGCAAACCAAACGGTTTATTCTGTGATGAATGTCACATGGCAAAACCTGCATCATAAAATTGCAAGAAAAGAAAGAAAACATGACATTAAATCAATAAGATTTAGACAGTAAATCAATAAGATTTACTTGATGTGACACGAGTGAATCCTTACCAGGAAATCACTATGTTGAAGTACTAATCATAAGATTGATCATCCAACTACGCGTGGCATGCAGGGGGCCCGCCTAATCCCACAAGTAGGACAGTCCAAAGGTCGTGACAAATCGTATGGACCGAACATCTATGGGACTGGAAATCCTGGTGGGTGCGATAAACCCTACAATGCATACAGATATTGGAGTGTAACCATAATTGATATACTGTCCTCACAAAAAATATGATCTGGATACTTCAAAATATACAGACTGAATTGAGTGGACAGACATTAACATAGACCGTTCTCAAGACTGACCACACACCAAAAGCGGCAGTACTAATAAACAATACAGGGTTCACAAACGCAAATCAAGTACTGAACAATAGTACTTACTACAGACAAGCAAAGTTGCACTAACTAAACTCTGTAGACTATTTCTTGCCACCGACCTACGGGATGAACCCCGCATAACTGACTAGGCCATGGACTTCGTGTGAGATGTCTAAATGCACCATCACCATCTTGTCAACCTTGGAGAACCTAACAGAGTGGTCTTTCCATTCATAAACATGATGATGAAGACAGGCCGCATCAGATTTGTTACAAGAACCACACCCTTCATAATCGAAGGCACAGCCAGGAAATTGTTGTGGTCAAGTACAACCTCGAGAACACGCCTGACAACAATGCTACAGGAAAACACTAGTTCAGGACACGTGACGACAAGGACACAACAGCTGGATAGTTCAGCGAGAGAACTCATCATCGGTCTTCCAGTTCACACGACATGACTTTGAGAACTTCATCTCCACCAAGGACCTGGTTCTAATTCAAACAGAAACCATATTTTATTACTACCTCCGTTCAGAAATATAAGATGATTTTTTATATTATACTCCATATATGACTACATATACACACAGAAATGAGTGAACAAAGACACTAGAACATGTCTTCAAAGGCATGAGAGCAGAGGGATTACATGCAATATCCATAACACAAGTTACCGAGGCAAATATACCCTCTTAAAAGGTAGCATTGATGTTCATAAAGTACTCCCTCCGTCCCAAAATTCTTGTCTTAGATTTGTCTAGATACGGATGTATCAAGTCACATTTTAGTATTAGATACATCCGTATCTAGACAAATCTAAGACAAGAAATTTGGGACAGAGGGAATAGTTAAAGTAATCTATAAGAAATCAGTGTTAACCTCTCGCATGTTTTGGTCAAAAGAGGAATTTAGAACCGTCATTTGGCACACTAAAATCACATGCAAGATCACCCAGAAAGTTGTACTACCAAGACTAGTACTGCGTGTTAGATGAAAAACACAATCAAGATCGAGAAAAGATCGTCAACAAGAGACATTACCTGACTTGCTTAATGAGGGATCCCGAGAGGGGGCTTGGACAGGCGATGGCTTTGAGCTTGTCTGCGGTAGTCTCGGCGGGGTGCTTGCGCTTCTTCGTACCATGAGCCTCGACGGTTTTGGCCAGAGCCATATACATCACGTCGGCGGTGCTCCGGCGTCCATCCAAGAGAGGAAGCTGAGAGAGAAGAGTGAAAGGAGGAACGAGATGAGG
Source organism: Aegilops longissima (assembly GCA_021605205.1). Classification (NCBI taxonomy): domain Eukaryota; kingdom Viridiplantae; phylum Streptophyta; class Magnoliopsida; order Poales; family Poaceae; genus Aegilops; species Aegilops longissima. The sequence goes on along the minus strand of CM038682.1, from coordinate 499,512,889 downwards.
GAGAAGCGAAGCGAGTGGGGGTTTTCTTCAAGAGAGGAAGCTGAGAGAGAAGAGTGAAATGATGGTAGCTTCGTCCGTCAACTTCTTCTTTGGAAAGGAGGGGGTTTTGTGATTTGACAGCTCATTGGGCATTACTGCGGCGGTTAGATCGGGGTAGTCTACCATCACTCTACTACGGAGTAATTTAGTGCATGGCTGGTGGACCCAGGTGCTGGCTGTCCCACACGTCGGCGAAAGTGAGTAATTTAGTGCATGGCTAGAGGAGGATCCGCATGGTAGAGCGTGTCCACTGTTTTTCTGAAGAAAAAAATGATTACAGCAAGCGTTTCCACTCTTACGACGGAGGAGAGCGAAACACGGCAACCACTTGAACATACACAGTGCTCCTACTACTAGGCATGTGCAGTGGTTAATACGTCAGTACTGCACAATCTTGTTGCTAGTGTAGTAAGATATGACGATAACAAATGATGTTGTGCGCATGTCAACTACTCCTAGATGTAACATAGTACCGCTTTTTCGACTGTCCGGTCGAGAATGAACGGTGAGATCAATGTTAGAACTAGGTCCACAGTGCACGGAGTGTATGGTGCTACAGTACTCCATGAAACATGAACCATATGAAGCACAAATAGTGTTAGGCGGGGTGTATGAAGGGTGCACGAGATGGGAGCAAAAGTTCCCTTCTCGACCCACTTTTGGGTGTTTGGCAGAGTGCATGAAGGGTGCATGAGTCCACACTAGTAGGTTGACAAAAATACACGAAGAGGAAACAACTATATTGAGATGAGAATGCAACCAAACACACCCACATGCTTTGTGCTACAGTGACTGATCTGCACCGTCTGAGTTTGATCCAACGATTATGTTGCACCGAGACATGGACATGCCCATGCAGAGGGCGCCTAAACACCACCGAAGTCCCTCTGCTTCTCAAGGCGCACGACGTTGGTGATGCAGGGTGCAACCGCCCACAGAGCCCGCTCCCGGTCGACGGGAGCCAGCTTGTCAAAGACGGCGTCCAATGGCACGAATGGATTCTGGCGACGGAGCCCTGAAAGGATTCGCCCGGCAACGGCGACGGCAGCCCGCAACCCCTCCTTGTCCAGCTCAGCCCCCACCATCATGCGGAGACGGCTTAGCTCCTCGGAGATATAGGTGAAGAAGGAGACCAGGTCAGGAAGCCGCAGCTCGTTGAAGTCGACCGGGTGGTCGAACGGGTTTAGCCAGACGGCCGGCATCATCGCGCTGGCACGACGGTAGGCATCGCGCAGCCGCAACACGTGAGTGGCAACTTGGTTCACCAAGTGGTTGAGGCGATCCCGGACCTCGTCACGGTCGGCCCGCTCGCGCTCCAGCCGGCTCCCCTGACGGCCTATCGTATCTCCCGCTTTCTGCAGCAAAGACACCGACGCCTCGAGCATCTTTGTGGTGGACGCCTGCCGCTTTTGAAGCTCCGTGAACTCCCACACATAACGGAGGAGCATGGCACTCCTCTCCTCCTTGAGCTCACGGAGCTCCACGTCCTTGGCCCTGTGCTCCACATCCTTGGCATGGAGCTCCTGTGTCAGGCGCCTCACCTCGGATTGCGTGATCTGCTGCGCCGCCATGGCACTAGGTAGAAGCAATGGGGAGAGGAAGCAAAGGGGTCGAAACGGCCGAAAGGCAGTGCAATCTACGGGAAGGCAGAGGGAGCAGGGAATCTTTTGGTTTTCACCATGGTAAAACACCAGTGGACGACTTCTCACATCAGGGAGCTGTGGGTTTTTATAGGGGGAGTCATCGTGACTAATTGCTGCTGCGCCTACTCCCGTCAATCAAAAAATTAAAAATCCTGCTGCGCCTACTTCCGTCAATCAAAAAATTAAAAATCCTGCCACACCCAAACACCAGAGCAACGCCGCGGTGGATATTTAAATTTACCTGCCGGCAAGTAGATAAAAAAAGGGGTGAAAAACAAATGTGGCAGCGGCCTAGCTAATCGGTCGAACTAGCCCAACTAGCTAGCCACCGTGCTTCACTGATGTACTCGGCGGGAAAGGTGGTCTTTCGTGATTTGACGACTCATTTACTTGCTTCGGCGCTACAACCAAGGAGGACCCAGAAAATGCATGGTAGGGCGTCCCACGTCAGGAAGAATATATGCGTGCACCACCCGGGAGGACCCTGAAACCGCGCGGTAGGGTGTGCCACGTCTCGGCACGGAGGAAAAATGTGCGTGTAAAAATATATTATATCAGATGTAGTATATGGTTCGACCTCGGGACCCAGCCAGTCGGTCGAAAACACCCCACTAGCCACACAGCTTCATCATGCAAACATGGCACGGAGGATAGATGTGGTTAGCTCCGTCTCGACCAACCACAACGTCTCTTGTTCTAGGCGATTCTTCTATTTTCCAAGCTTTTTTAGTTGTAATAACACCACGGCAAGCTAGCGCCGCTCTTCGTGTGTGCTCGTGCAAAGGTTAGACGATGGAGAGAAGAGAGATTGAGATCGCAGACCTGGGACCCACCAGTAAGTGAGACAACGGTCATGCACATGTTGACGAGGCACTCCCTCTACTCTACTCAACGCAAGTACTGTATAAAATCAAGTTATGGGACAAAGCCAACAACCGTTCGTTTTTTCAGGCTATCGACTTACGCTTTGTAGTCTAGGTTGCCAGTTCGAATCTCGTCTTTCAGATTTGTTAGTTTTAGGTCCAAATTTGATTAATGACAAGTGGGACCCCCGTGTGTTGTTTAGATATTTCAGTGTAGGATGGGCTTTTTGAAAAAACACTTTGCGCGGTTAGACAAGTAACGGCACGAGTTACACGTATTTTGCAAGTTTACGAACAAAAATGACAGCGGCATAGAATATCACATCCACCCCGCAGCTTAGATACTATTGTGATACGAGTTTTTACACCGTTGGAAGTGAGATCCAATGGCTTGGGAGTAGTCTTTGTAATATGCACAATTTCCAAACTCTCCAAAGGGTTTTTTGCAAATAAAACATTCAGGCCTAGTGTGTGTCGCTGCATCTTCGATCCAAGGGCTCCCCGGTGCTCATATTAGGTGCTCCCCGTAGCTTAATTACCCGCTACGGTGATATGAGCATCTAGGTCGTATGATTAGTGATCAGATGGCACATGCGTAGTACTTGTACTTTCTGCGCATTTCCCAAACTCTATCAGCCATATATTGCAAAAACATTCAAACCTCCTACCGTGGGCCGTTAGATCTCAGTGAACTCGTATCACCATAGAATCTACGGTGCAGGAGCACCTCATACTCTCCCGTGCGAGAAAACATAAGGTGCTATCACAGCTTGGATGCTACGGTGATCTGAGCTTGGAGGTCGCTTGATCTGAGATCAATGGCATCTGAGCAGTCTTTGTGCTTGTAAGCGATGGCGAACTCTTTTGGGGCTTTTCTCGCAAAAATTATTCGAACCACCGAGGAGGTGTTGGGTCACAAATCCAACGCCTCCGAAGAGCTTGTATCACCAAAGCATCTAAGGTGTGGTAGCACATGATATTCTTACATACAGGAGAATATGATGTCCTCTTTCATCTTAGATGCTACGGCGATACGAGCTTCGAGGTTGTTGGATATGGGATCAAAGGGCATCTAAGTAGTTTTTGTACAAATTGTGTGCAATTCTCAAACCCATCAAGGTTTCCTGCAAAAATATTAAGACACATCATGTGAGCTGCTATATCTCAGATCTACACGCTCCAAGCAACTCGTTTCGGCATATAGCATCTAAGGTATGGGGGAACATGATATTCTCCCGGGGAGGAGGGGTGGTGGTGCAGAACCAATCGGTGGTTGGGAGGGTGGGGACAAATATAATCTAAACAACCCTAAACAGAGCTCCACAATTTTATCTAAGGTCGAGGGGTTGACCCCCGACAATCATAGCTCCGCCTAAACACAACATTTGCATGTACTGTAGTACTAGACTTTATATTCATGTTTCAGTTTCATGTTCATTTTAAATATTGAACTGAGGACCATGGATGTATTACATTTACTCCTTCATTCCTAAATATTAGTCTTTTAGAGGCTTCAAATGGACTGGCACATACGGATGTATATAGACATATTTTAGAGTCTAGATTCACTCATTTTGCTCTGTATGTAGTCACTTGTTGAACTCTCTAAAAGACTAATATTTAGGAATAGAAGGAGTATTTTTGAATTCGTGTCATACATGCATGGTTTGAAAAAATAGATGCACTATACTTATTGGATTGTTGTTGTGTTCGCGCGCGCGCGCGTGTGTGTGTGTGTGTGTGTGTGTGTGTGTGTGTGTGTGTGTGTGTGTGTGTGTGTGTGTGTGTGTGTGTGTGTGTGTGTGTGTGTGTGTGTGTTTGGTCATATGCTTGATACATACAAAGTTTTCTCACCTCCATATTGTTCATCTTTTAAATTTGAATTTGCATTGGAAAACTTACTAGGGATACCATGAAATGTGAAATCCATGTTGAGATCACTATATCACAAACTCACTCTAATTCAACAACTAGTCATAAATCAATTACCACGTTGAGATTAGTATTTGCAAGGAAAATACCGGTATTGTAATACACATATATTCGTTCGGCAATTTAAAAGGTTCCTTTCGTATTCTCGAATGGTAGGACCCAATGGCGTACCAGCCAGACCTTGGCTCGTGTTGATCCTAAAAAAAACCGGGCTCGTGTCCTTCGGTGGTGTGCATGGTATGCACATTAGGCAACCCCAACCAGTCGAGCCTCAACGTTTCAAGTCGAAATATCTGGCGGCCAGAATTCCAGCCCTAGGAAATTCCCCTCATGTCCCCGGTCCATAATGACTACCAATGAACAACGGAGGGATGCTTTAGTAACTAGACAACGTTACCTACCATGCCGAGCACGGTTCAATTCCCTCGGTCGCAGCTCGTCAAGGTCACCCGTCACTTGCACTGCCTAGTACTACTACTACTACACCAGGACGAGCACAGAATTGAGCTCGTTTGTTCATGCCTAGTACTTGAGTTAATATATCAGGCAATGCACTGGTACGGAGGGATTATCCTTTTACTCTTCATATATAACTTGTCTGTAGTTTAATTAAACAAAATGTTTGACTAAATCCTTTCTTAAGAAATACAACAGGACAGATGTACGGCTTGAAAATTTATTGCATGATGTAGGTTATGATATTGTTTCGAATCCTGGATCTTAAATTTCAGAAAATCCAAAAGTGAGCATAAATTCTTGAAACTAAGCATGGTCACGTGATATGGCACAAATATTACTTCGTAAGTTTTTTCTTCAATTTGAGACAAGCTGCTTATGACAAGTTGCACAAATGAAGAGCCAAGGTATCTTGGAACAAAGACCTGTCACGTTAAGGCGAACGCTTTCACTATTGAAACCGTGGGCGTTCGTGCCTCCATGAGTCCCGCTTCTCATCGGCAGTGCCGTCCGAGCAAGCGTGTGAGTCGACGGGAGGCGTCTTGCGAGATCATTGTGCGCAGCTCACCGGAGGCGAGCCTTTGACCAGGCTCCGCCGCCCACCGTCATTCCAACTGCTCCCACTTTTAATGCCGCCGGCGCCGCAGTTTAAAATCAACCCCGCACTACCCGGTATCGCTACAATCCTCTCTCTTCCTCTCCAATTCTCCTGTCGTCTACCTCCAACTAGCCTGACCTAAACGTACGCCATGCCGCATCATGATGGTCTGCCCTTAGTGCTCCGGTTTCGAGGAAGACACCCACCGGAGTCTCAAGAACATAAGGCGCTTTGGGGCGAGCTTGAACGGCCTTGCGGGAAGACGCCGCGCTGTCCCGCTCCGTTCGGCTCCGTCGCCCCAACTACGCCAGCGCCCATCCCCGTGGCATTGATGGGCTGGGAGCCGCACATTGTCGCCGAGCTTGATCCCACGGGGTTCCACGAGGTCCGCGCCGACTTTCACGCGCCCGTGCACCTGCCATGCGCATGCAAGATGCATGACGCGGCGTCTTGCGCCGATGCGATGCCGTGCACACGAATGTCTCCACCGCGCCGTTGATAGCGCTTTGTCCTCACGCTGGTGCGGTGTTCCCCTCGGCGGCATGGATGGCCGCCGTCGAACGCTTCCTTGCACCAAGGCCAGTCGCCTCCTCCCACCAGTTGACTCGCTCCGAAGTCCAGAACATTTTGGCCTTCCTTGAAGCTAGGCCAACGTCCAGGAGTACGCCAACAACGGCGCAAGACGCTGCCATCGCCGTCAGTCAGTAGCCCGACGACACACAGAGCACGGCAGAGGAGCCCCTTCCCACCGCGAGATGCCCCCGCCGCCGCCGCAGAATCTAAATTTGCCATGAAAAACGTTCGGATTGCCATGCTTAAAATCCGAACGTTTATCATTTCCGTTTACTTTATATCGATCATCGTATAATTTAAAGTCGGAGTCAGACTGAACGAAATGTATGGTTTGATCGACTGAATGTTCTGCTAGAGCCATATCAAATTAAATATAAAACAGCATCAAGCCACATGTATTCCTTGTCATCCAACGACCTAGACTGCTTCAATGTCGAGCGCTCAACACGTTTAGCGTGCAGTTAATTTCATGCCAAAAATAGTGTTAATCACATGACAATACGTAAAATCCTAGTAGTTAATATCCGCATGCACTTAATATACTTCCAAATTAACGTGCATTGCACCTACACACTGACTAGTGCTGCTAGTACGTGAAACTGGTGCCGTGACTTGTGAACGCGTCCAGATATGGTCAACTGCAACATCGCCCGCGAGTTCTTCCTGTTTGCCCGTGCGTCTAAACGCAGAAGGGGAGGAGAGAGAGAGAGCACACATGGAACCCACCAGTAAGTGAAGTCGAATAGTACTAAAAATAATATTACATGTTATCCATTAATTAGGCTGTGGTAATATAAAAACATTATGTGAACAAAGGGGGTACAACAAACATTGCTATTCTACTTATGTTGCCTATTGACGTGCGGCTTGAAGTCCCGGTCGCATGTTTGATCCTCGTCCTTTATTTTTTAATTTGTATATGGGTCCATATTTGTTTCATGGCATGTGGGCCCCTCGGTGTGTGGTTTGTAGCACTTTAATTTGTGGGTCGAAATTTGTTCCATTCCAAGTGGACTATCGGTGTGTAGTTTTGTAGCTTATTTATAATAATTAAAGAGAACAACATAGTTTTTTCAATAATACCATGGTGCGACATTGAAGGCGAGAAAGGACGTGCGAGAGAGCGATGACCGAGCCAGAGGGAAATCAACTAGGGGAGTTGCGTCGGTTGCAACAGTGTTTGGAGTAGTTGTGGGCTGAATGCTACGAAAATATAATCTAAACCGACCGGAATAAATGCCTACACAAATTAATCCAAGGTTGGAGTGCCCCTCACAATGTAAATAGCTCCGCTTTATGAGGATGGAGAGGTAGTAGCTTCAACGCGTGGAAGATACGGTGTGAGAAAGCGAGGTCAATCGAGAGACATATAGATAGAGAGACAAAGTGAGTGTGGTCCGACATTCATTGAACAAATATATATGCTCTGGAGAGATATTGTCCTTTTTGGCAAGGGTGAGGGCTGTAAGATAGAGCTTGAGAGATGATCAAGTCACATATGTGTAGATATATTTTGTGCGTGGGAGGAAGCAAGGTCAACCGATCACATAGGGTCGCCGTGCGATCAAAAGAGTGAGACGGGTTGGAGAGAGTGACCTAGATAGACGATGTGCGTGAGAGAGTATACAATGTGAATAGGTCGAATTGGGATCAAACATGGTGATATATCGTTTTTGTCCGAGAAAGAGCAAGGTCAATCGAGACATACAGAGAGAGAGAGAGAGATTGAGTGAGCGTGGCCCACCATGAGGTCGAAAGAGTGGCGGCGGCTTGGATGGACTGACCTAGATAGACAATCTGCGTGAGAGAGTATAGAGTGTGTCGATCGAGGCCCGAACAGGGAGATATATCATTTGTGTATGAAAGAAACCGAGGTTAAACGAGACTCAGATAAAGAGAGCGAGATTGAGCGAGTGTGGCCCGCCGTGCGGAAGAAAGAGTGAGACAGTCTCGAGGGAGTGACCTAGATATACAACGTGCGTGCGTGCGCATGAGAGGTTGGGGGGCTAGATAGGCAATGCATGTATTTAGCGCGAGAGGGTGAGAGGGAGAGGGGGAGAGAGAGAGAGAGCTCGGCATGGGGTGCAATGGCGGGTGTGTGAGGTAAATACATTTGGTAACAGAGTGGAAAAAGGGGTTGTGTAGTTGAGAGACTTAGAGATAGAAACATGGAGAGAAAGAATGAACGTGTGCTGGAAACCGATAGCTTCCTAAGGTGGCTAGGAGAGGAAGATTGACCGATCTGAGGAAGTATGTAGCGTTTGTCTTGGGGGGGCTAAAACAACATTTGAATGTACATAGTACGAGACTTAATATCAATGTTTCAATTCGGTGTACATTGTAAGATTTGAACCGAGGACCAGGCATACGGTAATTATTTCGAATTCGTACCATACTAAGTTTCGAAAAGTTGACATTGACTCAGTTTGTTGTGCTATTTTGTAGGTCATATGTTTGAATCCATCCAAAAGTTTTCTCACTACCATGGTGTTCATCATATACATATGAATTTGTATTAAAAAAGTAGCGTGGATACAGTGAAATGCGAAATCCACGTTAGAATTGGCGATCGCTACGTGACACACACTCTAATTCAAATAACTAACTATGTGACACACACCCTAATTCAAACAACTAATTATGTGACACACACTCTAATCCACGTTAGCGTCGGTACCGTTTCGATTTTTTTTCAAATAACTCATTAATTAATTTATAGTACTCCCTCCGTTCACTTTTATAAGACTTTGAAGACATTTCAGACAATGTGCAAAATAGTTCATTTTAAGTTGTCTGAAACGACTTACAAAAGTGAATGGATGGAGTATCTCGTTTCGAATGACTAATTATTGCAAGGAAAACACGGGCATGGTAATACATACAGATTCGATTGCAAATGAAAGAAGATTCATTTGCATTCTCAAATGTAGGCGCACCAGGTAGACCAGGGTCATGTCGGGGTGGACGCTGCTTCGGTGCCTTAAAGGCAACTGCCTTTGGGTCACTGACATGTGGGCCAGCCACCTGTTGGGCCCACATGTCATGGACACAAAGGCAGGTGCCTTAAGGCACTGAAGCATAGTTCTATCGGGGTGGTCATGTGTGTCGGACGGACGCGTAGCACCCACCCACCCACCCTCCCTCCCCTCCCCCCAAAAAAGGACGACGACAATATAAGTTCATGCTTCCACGTTTCGCATTGAAATATCTGGCGGCCCCAATTCCAGCCCTGCAAAATCTCTCTTCTCCATCGTCCCCTTCCGCGCCCAGATTGCTCAAATCCCTAATTCGCCGCCAACCCTCGAATCGCCCCTCGTCTCGTCTCTTTCCCCACCGTTCCCCACCTCTGTGCCGGACGACGACGATGAAGACGACGGTCGCGCTTCACCACCGCACCGGAGCTATCTCATCTACGCCCTCGTCCACCGCACCGGGTGGTCCACCGACAACGTCGGCCGCTGCAACCGACGTGCCTCACAGACACCGAGTTCCACCGCATCAGGTGCGCTTCACCGACGCCGTCTCCCAGCTCACCGGGGCTACTTCACGGAGCACATCGTCGCACCTCCGCCCCCCGAGGCCGTTGGGGCTTCACCAACGGTCTCGTCCACCGCATCGTAGTGCTCCGCTGCCACTCAAGATCTGCATCCGTCTTGCTGCCAGCCAACGCCAACAAGATCATCACTCTCAACGGCCTGAAGTGACCCGCACTCTAGCTAGGCGAGCATGCCCAAACGCCGGCCTGAACTAGGTATCCACACATCACTCCCTTGTGCACTGTTCCGACGATGTTTGGATATCCTTTCACTGCTCTCTTAGCTTACACGCCTATGCAACTCTGACTTTAACTCTTATTTCTTCTGGAGATATCATCTGAAACAACCAAATCCATTTTTAGTGAAGCATGACGGCGCTACGGGATCTGGTACACATCCTGCACACCCATATAACCTTGTAAGTATCTGTCCTCTGGTACAACATCAAGGTCGATTCCTCTTATTTGATCAACCATTCGCCATGTCAAAAATGCAGAGGGGGATGCAAGGAGCACAAGGCCTGCACATCCAAGCAAGTGGTAACATGATTTGTGTGCAGTGGCTGATCCACGAATTCAAGTTACCAGGCGCGAACTTTTAACTTAAAAAATAAGAAGGCACTTGCACTCCGGAAATCAACATAACTTGAGAAATGTGAAGCTACATGCACTTTGAAAACCAGCTAATGATCCAAAGTAGTTCAGATTATAAACACTAAATGATGCAAGCACCAAAAAAACACAAAATGCAACATGGTGTACAAGGACTACAAACATGGTCTGTAGTTGCTTGAATTATTCATTCTCTGGCTGAAAATATCGAAGTGTAATTGCACGTATAACTAGTGCGCAAACAGCATATCAATATATCTATCCTGCACAAGTATGCCAATAGTTTCAAACAACAGATTAGAAAAGTATTTATGCTATGTTGTCATGATACGGGGACTTTCTGGTAGATGGCCTCGACGTTTCCTCAAGCTATGAAAATGCACTATAATTTGCTTGTCATCAATGCCTGCAAATCTCTGTCTCTCTCAACATAGTCGATCATCATTAGACACTAAATCCTTCAATGAGCTTGCAAAATGCTCGCATTAGATCCCTCATTAGACACTATATGTTCATCACCAGGAGCATGTAAAATGTTTGCATCAAATCCTTCATTAGCGATCATTCATTAGACACTTGAGCTCAAGAACAACATGAGCTTGTATGTTTGCACCGAAACTTGATTAGATACATCGACTCGATCGATTCGGTATTAATTGGGGAGTTATAAAATAAGTAGAAATTGGTTTCATTTTCTCATAGATTCCCTACATACAAGCAGTTTTACAATACCGTCAGGTTTAACTATTGGCCAGAAATTGAAGAGTTGAATTAGATATAATCAGGGATGTGATGTACCTGCTCGTTGCGCATGCTAATCTTGCAAGCTGCGACTGTCTGTTTGCGCAAGCTCGATGCCATGCCTGTGCTGCCGCCGCTGCCTCCCATGCAAGCTACACCCAGGGTTGGATCTTCATCTTCTTGTCCTTCCGTTCGCTTGAAGCCCGGCGACCGCCCTCCAACAAGGGCGCGAAGAAGTGTTGTGTCGGTCTGTCCAGCGGCGGCTAGGTTAGGAGCGAACCAGACTGGAGGCTGGAGCGAATGAATTGGGATTTTTCCTGCTGTCGATCGATATGGGAGGCGCTCGTTTGGGCCTCGAGCCTGCTATAGGGCCTGCCTTGCACTTATGTTATTGGCCCATCCAAATTGAAACATTTTTCTTCATTTTTTACATTGCCTGCTCGTGTGTTGGGATGAACAAAACTAGCGTGGGCCAACCTGGATGACTCAAACTAGGTGCACACTTTCCAGCCACCTGAGGCGGCCGCCCATACCAGCCTCTATGGTGGCATCGCCCCTTTTTGCGTGTATGATTGGATAGTGAAAAATATTCCAGTGGCACTTTTGATTTACCCACAGAATGGTTGAATTGCTTGTTTCTATGAACTGAGTTCACCAATAATGTGAAGGATGCTAGTCTTTTCATCCTATTGTAGATTGCTTAGATCTCGATATGCCAAAAGTAATCGCATCAAATATACAGTAAAAGCCAGTGTGATGTGTTTGGGTACAACTAGTCTGACTACACGTCCTCATATAACATATCAAGGACGCACCATCTTACCAGATTAACCATTCGACTTACCCATGCAGTGTGGGAAGAAAGAAGTATTAGGACTGCGTATCCAAGCAATTGATGCCATGGACTCCTTCGTACAACCTTGTAAGCAAAAAAGAAGTTGCGGTGTGCTGTACAAAGAACTAGCGTAAGTTCGGTTACACCTTCTCGAATTTTAGTTAGCCACTTATTGCAAAATTGTTCAATTCGTTGCTTGGCTTAATTTAGTTTGCTCTTGATTACATAATGGCACAGCCTGTTAATCATATTGTAGACTGCGCCTATCTATGTGTTTTATACTTACTGTTAAGAATTACCTTTTTGCCTTAACTTAAATATCTACTTGTTTGTTTAACTGCTTTGCTGTTGCAACAGCGGGTTACAATGATGCTAATAACTACTTTTCAGCATCCAATTGAGACTCTTTAATTCCTTGTTTGTTTAACTGGTTTTCTGTTATAACTCCCAGTTGAGATGTTTTGCTGACTTCAACTTTTCTGAATCCAATCGAAACTTTAATGGAAAAACAGGTTAGCCCAAGATCAAAGAGCGAGGTCCCCATGGACGTTGCTGTGACGCCCCCGATTCAATCGTACACTAATCATGCACGCAAATGTGTACGATCAAGATCAAGTCCTCACGGGAAGATATCACAACACAACTCTAAAACATAAATAAGTCATACAAGCATCATAATACAAGCCAGGGGCCTCGAGGGCTCGAATACAAGTGCTCGATCATAGACGAGCAGCGGAAGCAACAATATCTGAGTACGTACATAAGTTAAACAAGTTTGCCTTAAGAAGGCTAGCACAAAGCGGGATCTGATCGAAAGAGGCGCAGGCCTCCTGCTCGGGATCCTCCTAACTACTCTTGGTCATCGTCGGTGGGCTGCACGTAGTAGTAGGCACCTCCGGGTAGTAGTCATCATCGACGGTGGCGTCGCCTCCTGGGCTCCATCGTGCAGTCGCAGCAATCGAGTAGAGATAGGGGAAAAAGGGAACAAGGCAACCGTGAGTACTCATCCAAAGTACTACTTAAGCAAGGAGCTACACTACATATGCATGGATATATGTGTAAAGGGCCATATCGATGGACTGAACTGCAGAATGCCGTAATAAGAGGGGATAGCTAATCCCGTCAAGACTACGCTTCAGCAGCCTCCGTCTTGCAACATGTAGAAGAGAGCGGTGAAGTCCTCCATGTAGCATCACATAGCAATAATCCTACCCGCGATCCTCCTCGTAACCACGAGAGAGAGCGACCACCAGGTTGTATCGGCACTTGGAAGGGTGTGTTTTATTAATTATCCGGTTCTAGTTGTCATAAGGTCAAGGTACAACTCCAAGTCGCCCTGTTATCAAGATCACGGCTATTCAATAGATTAAACTTCCTGCGCGAGGTGCACCACATAACCCGACACGCTTGATCCCATTTGGCGGACACACTTTCTGGGTCATGCCCGGCCGCGGAAGATCAACACGTCGCAGCCCCACCTAGGCACAACAGAGAGGCCAAGACGCCGGTCTAAACCTAAGCGCGCAGGGTGCAGGCCCATCGCCTCGAGCACACACAGACGCGTTCGCGTGGCGGCCGAAGTAGACCTAGCCTAGTGGCGTTCCAGTCCAATCCGGCGCGCGCCGCTCAGTCGCTGGCGTCACGAAGTGCTTCGGCTGATACCACGACGTCGGGATACCCATAACTACTCCCACGTAGATGGTTAGTGCGTATAGACCAAATGGCGGACTCGGATCAAATACCCGGATCTCGTTAAGCGTGTTAAGTATCCATGACGCCGACCAGGCCAGGCCCACCTCTCACCCGGTAGTCTCAACCTGCCTGCCGCTCCGCCACAAGTAACGGTCGGGGCCGTCGAGAACCTGGCCCACCTCTACCGGATGGAGCCACCGTCCTTTTAGCCCCCATCTCCGAACAATATCACGGTAATGTAATAGTGTAAAGTATATAGTATATGCCCGTGATCACCTCCCGAAGTGATCACAGCCCAGTAGTATAGCATGGGAGACGGACAAGAATGTAGGGCCACTGATGGAACACTAGCATCCTACACTACTCTAATGCAAGCAGTATAGAAAAGAGTAGGCGATATGCAGCAGAACAGGATTAACTGAAAGCAGTAACATGCTACACTACTCTAATGCAAGCAGTATAGAAAAGAGTAGGCGATATCTGGTGATCAAGGGGGGGCTTGCCTGGTTGCTCCGGCAAGAGAAGGGTTCGTCGTCGATGTAGTCGTACTCGGTGGCATCAGCGCCGGTCTCGGGGTCTACCGGGGAAGAAGAGGGGGGAAGAAACAGTAAATATGAAGCCAACAAAGTATCACAAACATAACGAGGCAATACGCGGTGCTAGGTGTGCCCTAACGCGGTAGTAGGTGATACCTACGAAGGGGGGAAACATCCGGGAAAGTATCCCCGGTGTTTCGCGTTTTTGGACAGACGGACCGGAGGGGGAAAGTTCCATGTTCGATATGCTAGGGATGTGTGGCGGACGAACGGGCTACGTATCCGGATTCGTCTCGTCGTTTTGAGCAACTTTCATGTTGAAAATATTTCAATCCGAGTTACGGATTAAAAGATATGATTTTCTAAAGATTTTATTAATTTCTGGAATTTAATTAATTATTTTATTTAATCCGAAAATGGAATTATGACATCAGCATGATGTCATGCTGATGTCAGCAGTCAACAGGGGTTGACTGGGTCAATCTGATGGTGGGACCCGGTCGTCATTGTCTAAGACTAACTAATCAGGTTTAGTTAGTCTAACTAAAAACGATTAGGTTTATTAACTTCAATTAATTAGGTAAACTAATCAGGATTAGTTAAGTTAATTAATTCTTTAATTAATTAATTAATGTTTTAATTATTTATTTATTTATTTATTTTTAAATCCTTTTTTAAAATCATTTTTTCTTCTTATTAAAAGCGTTACGGGGCGGGCCCCTAGTCATGGGGTCTGGGGCCTTAGCGGCATGAGGCGGTGCGGGTGCGGGCGTGAGCCCGACTGGGCACTGGGCGCCCGTGCCCGAGGCCACCGCAGCGAGGGCGCGAGCCCAGCCAAGGGGAGGCGGGAGCAGGGAGGCCCTGACGGCGACGGCCTGGCCAGGGCGCGCCAGAGCCGCGGGAAGGAGGCGGTGGTGGCAGGCAGGCTGGCAGCAAGGGGAGCGAGGAGGGCAGGCGTCGCGAGGGAGAGGAGGCCGGGTGCGGTCACGCACCGGGCGCGGACGGCGAGTCGTCATGGGCGGGAGGCGGGAGCTGCGGAGGCAGGCGCGCTCAGCGCCCGCGTGATTCGCTCGGCCACCGGGGGGGAGGGATCGGGGCGACGGATCCGCGAGGGGCGGTGGTGGTGCGGGCCACGGCAGCGCGAGCGCTGAGTGACATGACAGCGCGCGACGACGAGAGAGGGGCAGCTCACAGGGGGAGTAGGGCACAGGCAGCGGGCTCGGGGAAGGTCGAGGGGGGCGACGGGGACGAGCGGCGGAGCGGGAGGAGTCCGGCGAGGTGGCGACGAGCTCCGGGCGGCGACGGCGTCGAGCTGGCTCCAGGGACGGCGAGAAGCGACGGCGAGAAGCGACGGCGGGGTCATCCTCGGGCGCTGGGGACGGTGGGCGGTGGTGGCGTTGGTGGGTTCGGCGACGGGGCGACGGGGTTGAGGCGGCGAGGGGCGGTGACGACGACCACGGGAGCCACGGCGAGGCGCGCTCGGGATGGGGCCCCGATTTCCCCGATCCGATCTGGATCGAGGGAGGGAGGCAGAGGAGTGGGACAAGGGGGGTGTGGGGTGCGGCTAGGGTTTCGGTCAAGTGGACCGTGGGGTTAATGGGGGAGTGGGTGGTCGGCTGGGCCTGGGGGTTGGCCCAGTTGGGCCACGGCCCAGAGGGGGGTTTCTCCTTTTTTTTCTGCTAGCTTTAGGTTTTAGTTTTTCTGTTTTGTTTTTATTTATTTTCTTTTCTGTTTTAAATCAGTTTAAATTATTTAGACATCTTCTAAAAATGTGATTGCTGTACCATAACTACCCTTGTAATATTTGGCACCCACCGAACAATTTTGTTTCTACTTTCGAAAACTTTTATTGTTGACTTTAATTTTAGATTTTAATTTGGCGCGGTTTGAACTAACGGACGTTTAGCATCATGTGAATCGGGATGACGTGGCTTGATTAGCGTGGGATTATTTTAGGAACATTATCCGGGCATCACAATTCTCCTCCACTACAAGAAATCTCGTCCTGAGATTTAGGAGCGGTTATAAGGGGGGAAGGGATCTGGTTACGAAATTCTAACGATTCTTCTCGGTCATAGTTGCTCTTCTTGAAGAGGTTGATCCCTTCCGTTGATGTCTTCATTTCTCTGCTTCAAGTCACCATGATCAAGTCATCGTCCTTACTTGGGGATCTTCATCGTACTTACGGAAAGGATAAGGGTAGCTTCAAAAGGATGAGACCTCTACAAGGTTGACTATCCGTCGATAACATCGAGGAAGGTGGCGGAAGTTACTCTCGAATTGAATCTTAAGAAAATATCGAGAGCAAAGTAAGGAGGTACCATGAGAATTTTCAAGCGGATAGGCAAGCGTTCGATGCCCGATCGAAGGTGAAAGGGTTCAAGCATAGCGAGAATAAGTATTAAGTCGATACCAAAATAGATCACTTGGGACGGTGGTCCGTGAATTACATACGAGTCCACGCGCAAGGAATAACTTTGGGAACAGGGGGTGTACAGGAGAGTCAGGTTTCGATCCTGTGGAGCTATGGGTTATGGGCCCACCATGTGGGTTAAAAGCAGGAAGGCGCTAACATTTGCATGGTCAAGATAGCAAGGTATGTCAGAGGATAGCCTGTCATTTTTGTTGGCAACAATGTTGGTACCAAGGGCGAGGGACGAAGAGAACCATTTTCCTGCTCGTCGAACGAGGCGGACCATTAGGCAAAGTTCTCGTCCATCGGTGGCTACCGAAATGTCATCAACAATAGCAATAGGGTCTTGTTGATGAAATTGTACACCGAGGTGTTTTCATAAGCAGGAGAATATTGCTGCTTAGATCATATAGGTCACAAGAAACGTTAAACCAACCAATGGAAAGTAAAATATGATTATCATATTAAACAGAACAATGGAAAGGAAAATGTGTTTAAACACATATTTCAAGGGTATATCCTTCCCAAGGACAATCAGAGCATGATATCCATGTCAGGATATAATGTAGAAAACTCTTTAGGTAGGGGAGAGAATTTTTCATGACATTACCCATACATCGGTGTTTGGATAATTGAGCAAGAAACATTTAGCATTGGGCTTCAAATGTTCTTGTTGAAAATCGGAGTACCACAGACATGCTTCGAGATAGCATTGACATGGTCTTCAAGCAAAGGTCGGACTTTAGATACTCAATGGATTCATCAGGAACAGCTTATAGAATAAGTCCTTCAATTTCCTTTTGGAAGAATGGTTAACATTGCTAAAAAGGAAACTATAACAATAGGTCCTCTGGCCAAGGTTGCTAAGCAAAGACACCACCTTACCGGGTTACGTAGAGATCAATGTTACAACTCTTGGAAATATGTCCCAACCATCATATCTGACCGAGATTCAGATCCGATTGGTGTCGGATACCTCGACTTAGGATACCGAGAAGAAAAGGTGCAACACAAATTGACGAGATGACATTGTAAGATTCTCGGGGAAATGAACTATGAAGTGATTTCCGTTAACAAGAGTCCATCATTAACCCAAGGAGAGGACAAGGAGGTGTCTGGTGAACTCAACGGCAATTCATCGAGATTCCCAAAAGATGGATTTCCACAATTAAGTGAACAAGGAGATAACATTTGTCAGATCAAATGATATAAGGAAGTATGCTCGAGGAAAACATACACAATTAAACATTGGTTGAAAGGTGCGCCCGAAATATGGGTTGGTTTGCACGACCAATGTCAAAATGGTGATTCAATAATCAATAGCCTAAGAATGAACTTTCGACCATTAACTTCAAAAAATAGGGTTGCTAGAAGGAAAGAATCCAAACAACACCGTTCACTTGTTGGAATTAACACGGGGACCAAGAAAGAATGGTGATGGTGAGAAGTATTTCTATGTCAAGAATTCTCAAGAGGTGGAACAAATCTCAGAACATTCTTGACATAAAGGATGGTAATACTCCAAGGTAAAGAAGAACAATTGCTGGATAGCAAGGAACTCAAGGTATAACACCAAACATGAACAAGCTTGTGTTGGTGGGAAGGCAATAAAGTGGTCGATGATAATACAATTCATCGAGGGCAAGGATGGTATTTCTCATCATGAATTCAATTGATATCTTGGATGAGCTCGAATGTTGATGATCACGACACCTTTGTCGCGAGAGTTCATGAAGATGTAATCGATCAGCGATTTACATCAAGTCAAAGTAATGATGAAGTGAAAGGTTATTGGAACCAAGGGTATGACACAAACTCGAAACCAAGCTTGTTGTTCAAGGCGAAATGATATGACGATGAGGATCGACGTAAGGTTAGTTCATCGTCGAAAATTGTGCTCCGAGAAGAAGGACCGGTAGCACAGCTTAAAATCATCACGACAATGATATAGCCAAACATGCTAGGAATGGCGTGATCGGGTACAAACTTCGTACTTATAGAAGCTTCTTGAAGAGTTGTTGAACCGTAGTGCGGACTCGGTTCGATTATCGGTGTCTTTGAGTGTTTAATAACTCGAGCCCGTGAAAAATTGGAATCAGTGGGAAGGTAGCACTTGATGAAGAACTCATAAGAAGTTATGCAGTTCCATGATAATCTCGAGATACCAGGGGGGTAATACTCGACACAAGATCAAAGTAAAGGTTGGACTGGTGTATTGATCCATAGAAGACAATTATTTTAACTTGTCCGAGAAATGGAATCAAGGAAGAACAATCATGGTCGGAACCACGGTTGCAAGGATCAATTCACGATACCATATGTTAGTTATCAAGGAAATAGTTATTATTACAAGAAGCTTCCATGATAGGATATACATCGCGTCCATGGGCATGAACACAAAGTTCAAGGTCGACTCCCACTTCCTCAATGCATAATCTTCCATTCACCTCTCGTATCTCGAAGATTACATTAGTTGTTGAAAGTTTTACCTGGTGCAATACCAGATAAGTATGACTCGTGAAATCTTTCGGGTTCACACCGATGAGGGAAGGCGTTGGTTCAATCCCATCGGGGCTTCTTGCGAACATATACCATAAGCTTCAAGAGTAAGTATCACCAGCTCGAAAGCAGAGCATGGATGACAAAAGGAAAGGATACAATTTAACAAAGGCATTATGTATCGGAGAAGGACTCACAAGGTGATTAATTATGAAGGACACTGTCGGATATAATAATCCAACAGTGGATAAGGCGATCCACGGTGGATCTGAGGTGAGTATCGATACCCAATCAGAGGAAGAAACAATGCGAATGCAACAAGTTATGGAATCATCTGAATAATTCAAATCTTAAATGCAAAGGAATTATGATTTCCAAAACAAGGGATCAGAAGCAGACGTTCTGATCAAGGATGGATCAATTGTATATACCGAGGCACAATCGATTTACGGATAGTTTGGTGAGAACCAGCTCATGTTCAAAATGACGTCCGAGCGGAAAGATAATCCTAGGACTCGACTAATGATTGTGAACATTCACAACGTATTGAATCAACGGACTCAAAAATGATGGTGACAAAGGATGCTAATATGATTACTATACTTATGGGATTAATCATAATGAAAGCAAACAAGAAATTCCAGAGCAATAGGTTGCTGAGGATTTTCGGAATATCGACTGGTATTTCGAAGACTTTTGTGTAACACAGGAACAACTGGGGTATGAGCGGATACTCGATAAGTGCGAGAATTAACCGTAGGGGTATTCAGGTGACAAGGAACAGCACGGCAGTAAGATCAAAGGATTATCGACACAACGACGAGTTTTTCAGGGTATCTTGTAATAACAAAACCAACTGGGGATGAGGGTAAGAATAACAACTCCAAGTAGTTATCCATAAGGGTTTACGGTGGAAGGGGAATTGCAAACGCGATGAACACAAGTTCTCGAGTTAACAATGCGAGAGTATCTTGAGGTCTTACAGTGCAGCAGATGATCATCAGTAATAAGGGGCTCTCCGGGTGAAAGTGATAACGTGATCCTAATGTTAGATTTAGTAAAATTCATTTAACCCGAATAGAGGAGAGATCGGAGTCCCAGAATAAAGGTCGAGGAGTAAAAGATCCTAATACCACCCAATGGCGACGTGGGCCCGTAAGGCACATAGCCATGTTAGTAAAAGTTTTGCAATGACTAGACTCGACCTCGGCCAAGGAGTGTGGAAGGGGGATTCCTACAGGCAGTCGGATCTGATACCAACTTGTGACGCCCCCCCATTCAATCGTACACTAATCATGCACGCAAATGTGTACGATCAAGATCAGGGACTCACGGGAAGATATCACAACACAACTCTAAAACATAAATAAGTCATACAAGCATCATAATACAAGCCAGGGGCCTCGAGGGCTCGAATACAAGTGCTCGATCATAGACGAAGTCGATGGAAGCAACAATATCTGAGTACAGACATAAGTTAAACAAGTTTGCCTTAAGAAGGCTAGCACAAACTGGGATACAGATCGAAAGAGGCGCAGGCCTCCTGCCTAGGATCCTCCTAACTACTCTTGGTCATCGTCAGCGGGCTGCACGTAGTAGTAGGCACCTCCGGGGTAGTAGTCGTCATCGACGGTGGCGTCTGGCTCCTGGGCTCCATCGTCTGGTCGCAGCAATCGAGTAGAGATAGGGGAAAAGGGGAACAAGGCAACCGTGAGTACTCATCCAAAGTACTACTTAAGCAAGGAGCTACACTACATATGCATGGATATATGTGTAAAGGGCCATATCGGTGGACTGAATCTGCAGAATGCCGAATAAGAGGGGGTAGCTAATCACCGTCAAGACTACGCTTCAGCAGCCTCCGTCTTGCAACATGTAGAAGAGAGCAGACTGAAGTCCTCCATGTAGCATCACATAGCAATAATCCTACCCGGCGATCCCCTCCTCGTAACCCTGAGAGAGAGCGACCACCGGGTTGTATTTGGCACTTGGAAGGGTGTGTTTTATTAAGTATCCGGTTCTAGTTGTCATAAGGTCAAGGTACAACTCCAAGTCGTCCTGTTACCGAAGATCACGGCTATTCGAATAGATTAAAATTCCCTGCAGGAGTGCACCACATAACCCAACACGCTTGATCCCATTTGGCCGGACACACTTTCCTGGGTCATGCCCGACCGCGGAAGATCAACACGTCGCAGCCCCACCTAAGCACAACAGAGAGGCCAGCACGCCGGTCTAAACCTAAGCGTGCAGGGGTCTAGGCCCATCGCCTCGAGCACACCTGCGTTGCGTGGGCGGCCGGAGCAGAACCTAGCCTAGTGGTGTTCCAGTCCAATCCGGCGTAGCGCCCGCTCGATCACAAGCGTCACGGCGTGCTTGGCCGATACCACGACGTCGGGATACCCATAACTACTCCCACGTAGATGGTTAGTGCGTATAGACCAAATGGCGGACTCGGATCAAATACCCAGATCTCGTTAAGCGTGTTAAGTATCCGCGACGCCGACCAGGCCAGGCCCACCTCTCACCCAGTAGTCTCAACCTGCCCCGCCGCCCGCCACAAGTAACGATCGGGGCCGTCAGAACCCAGCCCACCTCTACCCGGATGGAGCCACCGTCCTTTCAAATTTCCCATCTCCGAACAATATCACGAGTAATGTAATAGTGTAAAGTATATAGTATATGCCCGTGATCACCTCCCAAGTGATCACAGCCCAAAGAGTATAGCATGGCGGGCGGACAAGAATGTAGGGCCCTTGTTGGAACACTAGCATCCTATACTAAGCGATGGGATAGCAGGTAAAGGTAACAACAAGAGTAGCAAGGACAAGCTATGCAGCAAGATAGGATTAATCGAAAGCGAAACATGCTACACTACTCTAATGCAAGCAGTATAGAAAAGAGTAGGCGATATCTGGTGATCAAAGGGGGGGCTTGCCTGGTTGCTCTGGCAAGAGAAGGGTTCATCGTCGATGTAGTCGTACTCGGTGGCATCAGCGCCGGTCTCGGGGTCTACCGGGGAAGAAGAGGGGGGAAGAACAGTAAATATGGAGCCAACAAAGTATCACAAACATAACGAGGCAATACGCGGTGCTAGGTGTGCCCTAACGCGGTAGTAGGTGATACCGACGAAGGGGGGAAACATCCGGGAAAGTATCCCCGGTGTTTCGCGTTTTCGGACAGACAGACCGGAGGGGGAAAGTTCCGTGTTCGATATGCTAGGGATCTGTGGCGGACGAATGGGCTGTGTATCCGGATTCGTCTCGTCGTTCTGAGCAACTTTCATGTTGAAAATATTTTAATCCGAGTTACGGATTAAAAGATATGATTTTCTAAATATTTTATTAATTTCTGGAATTTAATTAATTATTTAATTTAATCCGAAAATGGAATTATGACATCAGCATGATGTCATGCTGAAGTCAGCAGTCAACAGGGGTTGACTAGGTCAATCTGATGGTGGGACCCGGTCGTCATTGCTTAAGACTAACTAATCAGGTTTAGTTAGTCTAACTAAAAACGATTAGGTTTATTAACTACAATTAATTAGGTTAACTCATCAGGATTAGTTAAGTTAATTAATTCTTTAATTAATTAATTAATGTTTTATTTATTTATTTATTTTAAATCCTTTTTTTTAAGTCCGTTTTTTTCTTATTAAAACGTTTTGGGGGTGGGCCCCTAGTCGATGTGGGGGCCTTAGCGAACATGGTGGTCTTGGAGTGCTGGCGTGAGCCCGACTGGGCCTGGCGCCCGTGCCCGAGGCCACCGAGCGAGGGCGCGAGCCCAGCTGCGTCGGCCTCGCTCGACAACGGCAGGAGGCGGAGCAGGGGAGGCCCTGACGGCGACGGCTCAAGCGGCGCGCGCCAGGAGCCGCGGAAGGAGGCCCAGTGGTGGCCAGGCGGGCAGCAGCAGGGGGGCGGGAGGTCAGCGTCGCCGAGGAGAGGAGGCAGGTGCGGTCACGCACCGGGCGCGGATGGCGAGCCGCGCAGCGGGAGCTGCGAGAGGCAGCCTTTTCAGCGCCCGCTGCGTGATTCGCTCGGCCACCGTGGGGAAGGGGATCGGCGGGCGACGGATCCGGCGAGGGGCGGTGGTGGTGCGGGCCATGGCAGCGCGAGCCTTGAGTCTGGTGACATGGCGGACGAGACGAGGGGAGCTCACAGGGGGAGTAGGGCACGGGCAGCGGGCTCGGGGAAGGTCGAGGGGGACGACGGGGACGAGCGGCGGAGCGGGAGGAGTCCGGCGAGGTGGCGGCGAGCTCCGGGCGGCGACGGCATCGAGCTGGCTCCAGGGACGGCGAGAAGCGACGGCGGGGTCATCCTCGGGCGCTGGGGACGGTGGGCGGCGGTGGTGTTGGTGGGTTCGGTGACGGGGTTGAGGCGGCGAGGGGTGTTGACGACGACCACGGAAGCCACGGCGAGGCGCGCTCGGGATGGGGCCCCGATTTCCCCGATCCGATCTGGATCGAGGGAGGGAGGCAGAGGAGTGGGACGAGGGGGGGTGTGGGGTGCGGCTAGGGTTTCGGTCGAGTGGACCGTGGGGTTAATGGGGGAGTGGGTGGCCGGCTGGGCCTGGGGGTTGGCCCAATTGGGCCACGGCCCAGAGGGGGGTTTCTCCTTTTTTTTCTGCTAGTTTTAGGTTTTAGTTTTTCTGTTTTGTTTTTATTAATTTTCTTTTCTATTTTAAATCAGTTTAAATTGTTTAGACATCTTCTAAAAATGTGATTGCTGTACCATAACTACCCTTGTAATATTTGGCACCCACCGAACAATTTTGTTTCTACTTTCGAAAACTTTTATTGTCGACGTTAATTTTAGATTTTAATTTGGCGCAGTTTGAACTAACGGACGTTTAGCATCATGTGAATCGGGATGACGTGGCTTGATTAGCGTGGGATTATTTTAGGAAGATTATCCGGGCGTCACAGTTGCATCATCCCACAACAGTGGCACCGGCCCAATCGTGCATTATGAATTGCCAACTGCTGATGCTCTAGGGGCTAAACTAGTGGTAGAAAGAGATTCTGCTTCTGCACTTAGAGATGAAGTTGACATGTTGAGGAAGCAAACAACACAATCACAAGCAGTACTCAAGACAACCATTAAATATTTGGTGGATTTCAAAACGAAGAAAGCTGAGACTGACCAGATTGTTAAGGTCCTGAAGGAAAAAAGGAAATTAAATTCCTACTTGGTAAATCATAGGTGAATGTTCTTTCCATAGTTGAATAACCTTTGTGTTGTCTGTTCATGTAATCAATCAAACCATTTGTTTTAGAGATCATGTAATATTTGTTTTTTTTCGCTTGTAATTTTATTTGAGCACAAGTCTGTATTAATCGATAAGACTCAGAGACATTTCATTTGGATTGTTGTGCCAGACCTACAAATATGCCAATCGGGCTGAATGTGCATTCAGCAATAGTAGTAGTATAGATGGACCATAAGTGGCACACATCGGAAAGGGCCAAGATGTTGGCTAAAAAAGGATGCTGTTGTAGCCAAAAAAGTACAAAGAGCAGCTGGCTTATGTATGTTAGTTGATATTATTGATCCATATACTCTATAAGTGTTTATATATACATTAGTTCTGTACATTCTTGGTTGATTGACTCGGTATTTGAATCTTGATACATAAACTTGTGTACATATGTAAATGGGATTACACATTATGCTGCGTGTGACATTTGAGTTGGACATGAAGTGTTCCAAATATTCGAATTCACCTTAAACTGGATTCTAGTTTCTGAATTTGAGTATCGGCATTTGTAAACCATATTCACATATGACAGTGGAATACATCTTTGTCGTCCTTTTGAAGATATATAAAAACACATAGAATGATTTATAAATATTCATATAGGAATACAAAATGGATTCGAATTTAGTTGCCAGGGTAAACGTGAATGCTTATTGTCCCAAAATTCGAAAGAAGTAGCAAAATGTCCACTCCCACGTCGGCTGCCCGAAGCCAAGTGTTTGGGAGATGGAAATTACTGTCTACCCATTACACGGACAATCCATCGGCCCGATTTCCACTGCTCTAAATAGGGGTAGGTTAGTAACTTCAATTAGACGTGTCACGACCGCCTCTGAGCCCATTCCGACACGGTGGGCGTCAAACATGGGCTGCAAAACTCATTTGATTCAAGCTCGTCCGAAAGACCTCTGTTTCTCCCTCCATTCCCCATTCATACACGGTGGGCGGCAAAACAAACTCGACTCGGCCAAAATCGATGTAGGCAAATATTTTCAATAGGGGCAGGTTTGTAACTTCACTCAGACGTGACACAACCGCCCTACCTGTCAGCCCCGTTCATACACCACGGGCGCCAACCATGGGCGCCAACTACCCTCTCCTCGCCCGAAATCGCTCTGGGCAAATATTGGCGAGATGTGAGATTACCATCCTATCCCCAACCGACGAGACGCCCAAATTTTAAGCGGGGCTAAGTTAAGTAACTTTCCCATATTTCGAGACGGTAGCGTCCCAAAACATGGTTCCCGTACCTCTCCTCCATTTTCCCATTCATACACCGTCCGCTTAGAACACCCCATCCCCACACCAGCCTCCGTCCGCCACCCCATCCATCACCGCCGTCCTCCACCACATCCATCGCCACCTTCCTCCGCCATGCCGGAGCGCCTACCAAGACCGCGTCGTCCACTTCTAGAGATGGACGTTTCTCATCCACGGCGACGGACCAATAGCCTTGCATCGCATCCTCTCGCTTCATCGGCGTCGTCGTCCTCTTTGTCGGGGCCGCTCACACGACCTTCTCTTCCACCGCAATGGGACTTATCCCCCGATGCCCCCGTCTACCGTCGCAGATCTGCTTCAACGCCACCGACAGCCATCGCACCCCCGATGCCTACACGGCGCCGCAAGAGAGGTGGTACTTCATATCTCCTCAACTTTTTGATCTCAACCAGAAAATAGATCTTAACTTGGTTACACTACTTTCTTTTCAGCTCTTAGAATTTAGTTCTTAGTTCGAAGCAAACAATGGATGCTAAATAACATTTCTCCGGTTTGCAGCTTCAAATCTGCCATGGCACAGCCATAATACGGTTTAATTGATCATGCTTAGAGTTTAATTGATCATGTTGGTTCCGTGGTGGTTTCTTTAATAGAAATCGGAGGTGAAACCCTCTTTTGCTAAAAAAAATATGCTTAGAGTTTCCCCCTTTTATGATCACTATACGATCAGAATACGTGCTTCATGTCATAATAACACTGTTCCACCCATCAAGATAAACAAGCTTAGTTGTTCAAATACGAATCTGATATTATTAAAACAGAGTTGTTTAATTGGTCGGCTAAATGTTCCTAAATTAGTTTCGAAAATGCATGTTTGCCGCTCGGGTGTGTATCTCTATAGGGTGCCCACGGTGGGCCGTCCCACCCTGGGATTTTGGGTCGTCCCAGGCCCCAATTCCCCTCTGTTCTGCTGCGCGCTTCCGATCGCTACTCGCCCCCAGCCGCCTGCCTCGCCGGCGACTTGCTGTCCCCGGACGGCATGACTCTAGGTGGAGACGCCGGACTAACAGGAGGCCAGGAGCCGCTCGCCCAACAGCATCACTGCTGCCCGGGCGCGCCGTCGTGCCTACCTTCCCAGTCCGTTCAGGGCTCAGGCGTGCAGCACCCACCAAGCCAACCCGATTTATCCTGAGATACGTCCTCAACACTCAGCAGCCACTCCTCATCACCCATTTTCTAATTGATTCATTACCCATTAGGCAGGACTGTCATTAGGGTTTGTTGTGTGTTCAGTGCTACCTACACTTAATGGCTCACATGTATTTCGGTAATCTTTAGTACCTCTAAAGTTCACAGGGTTTTCAAAATTCCGGCCCTCGGAACAGAAACTAGTCATTTTGTTGGTCGTAGTGACATTGACCCAGATTACTACTGCAAGCCAGGTTTGTTGACAATTTTACTTGTCTTTCTTACTCATTGATATAATATCCAATTATTCACGTCGATTAGTTGCAAACAATAAGTGCTAGACAAACTTCTTCATTCAGATTTTGGGCGGTCTCTTCTGCGATTACAATTCGCATACTTGTCCTAGTAAGCTCACAAGTAAATGATTGATTTACTACATCTATGCTTGCCTTGTCATATTTGTTGTCAATATTCTTTTAGGGTGGACCACCCTGTTTCCAAATACTGGAATCGTAGACATGAGTGAATAGTATTTCTCTATGTGATCTCTTCCATCATGTGTGGGTAACGAACACTTCATTGTATAGAAAGAAAGTGTCATTTCCAGCTTTTACATAGGTTCCGATCTTTTACATGGAATACAATCTGCCTACTTGCTTTGTGTCGCACTACCAACACTCCACCCTTGAAGCTAAACATTACGCCACTCATAATTGCTTAGTTTATTTGTTCAAATACGAATTTCATATGATTCTAATGTTCCTACTTCAGTTTTGAAAGTGTGCCTGCCTGTTATAGAGACATAAGGGGTTTGTATTTCTGTGTGTGGTTTGGTCAGCACGGTTGGGGAGGTGAACTTTGCATATGCAGGGGTTTATAGGGAGACACTCCCCAAGTTGAATCCGCAAAGCATTCCATAGATAATCGGACTACTTTTTATGTTTTCATGAATCTCATATTCTGAACAGCATCATAATGATTATGAGCTTGCGCGCATGAAAAGAATAAAGCAGAACAATGCCATGGCTGTCAAACATGGCATTAAGGGACTGAAATCAAGTCTAGATGCAATGCAATGCAAATGCTCTCCACCTCTGATTCATGCTCGAATATGATCCTAACAAAGGATTACGAGCTAGAGGGATACCTAAGTCAATGTAGCTCCCTAGTGGAGGAGTCGAGGAAGATGCCCTATCTTATTCACCCATCAAGGTACTTGCTCTAACCTTCCAAGGTTACATTGCTCGCATATATCTTGCAACCGATGCTTTGCATTGCTTCTACTTTGTTGAACTGCCATTAGCTTAGTTTACACATCGTATGTGAATCATACCTGCCTATCCATTTTCAAGACATATTCCATCCATCATCATACCATATTTATCCATTCAAATGATGTTCTTGTGTATCGACGTTCAAAAGGAAGAGGCGATTGCTGATCATGGAGGAGCACAAGCAAAGTATTTGGAAAAGGTAGTGGCACCGATAAATCAAATAGCCCATTAAGTGTAGTTGCAATATCACCCGACCCACAAAATACCCCAACTCTAGCAGACTCTAGCCCTACTACACGGGTCATTTACGATGCCCCGACTCAAGAGACCCCAAGCTGCAGCAAACAGTATGATTATGCCAGATTGACATAGCACCAATTTGTCTGACGCAAAACCCCATTCTAGCAAAGAGTACACCAAATCCAGTTGCCAAATCCTTTTCAACCGAGAGAGCCCCAATTGCAGCAAATAGGACCCTTGTTCCATTTCTTCCCAGTTTAGAAGACGAAGCTTATGTTGTTGCCAGGAACTTCGTGCGCATCTTTCCTTCATGGAAAGATTATACCGCAGACACAGAACAATTTCCAATCTTCCTCCGCAACTTACGCGTAACTAATGTACTAATGTTATTCATGGTCATTACTGCATATGTTTCTGCTGACAGAAGACACAAGATTTCATTCTTTTAAATAGGCGAGGAGCAAACTGGATTGTGATGATGAGTAAGGGTTGGTTGCGCTTTTCAAGCACTCACTGATGAAGTATCGTTCCTACCCGAGGCAAGCACACTTCGATGGCAAGCCTCTGAATGAAATTTCTGTAAAGTCTCCGGTGCTACATTTATCCGATGGTGACTGGAATAATCCTGTTACACATTGGTCTCAGCTGCAGCGTAAGGTACTGTCTATGATATCACATCACAATTTGAACTACATTTCTGCATTTGCCTTAATGTCTCACTTGTACTGAAAATCTGTTAGCGTAAGAACATTCGTTCTCAAGGGACCACGAATCTCGCAACTATCTTTGCATAATCGCATTGCTCTTGTGAGTACCTCTTTCCTGTATGACCATACTTACTTTCATAGTTGTTTGATTATGTAGCATCACTTCACATGTTAGCCTCGTAATCATCCATTTGGTGGACATTATAAGATCCGTATGGACTCTTACATAAATTTAGAATCAACCCAATGCTTTTGAAGAGGTTTAGCTCTGCAGTCCTCTTGTAAGGACTGAGCGTGGTCTATCAACTTGTACTTACATTATCAGCTACTCCCTCAGTCCCATAATATAAGAAAGTTTTGTACAGTACACCAGTGTTCAAAAAACTCTTGTATTATGGGAAGAGGGATTGGTTCATTTTGTAGCATTCTGCATCTTACCAACAAGTAGAATGCACAGACAATGCTAGTGCAGAAGTGTAGCCCATTGCTCTTGTCAGTACATTTTGTCCTGTAACGCTTGTACTTCCAGGGATTGGTAGTTGATTATGTAGCATCAATCTGCATCTTATCTTCATTATCCTCTATCCCTTCCAGTATTATCATATCTATAATTACTCTCTACAAAATGTAGAGTACAGGCAATGCTTATGAAGAAGATTCTGTGCTGAAATTCTTGAGTTATCATTCCCTTGACATGGAGAAGTGCATTATAAAGCCGGTGTTAACTGTTCATATAAGTCAGTCCTTCTAAAGCCTTTATCCTCAACTTCTGTTTAATTTGCTCATACTCCCTATCATTTACTGCTGTTTAGTTTGTTGTTTCTACCAAAATGCATGTTCATAAGAACCGTAAGTTCTAAGTTTTACTTGTAAAACCAAATTCCTTATTCATACCATGCACATTACTTAATACTCCCTATATGTATGCTTGTTTGTGTGGATCTATAATCCAGTGTGTGGTGAAGCAGCCCATGTTTGCACCTTGCCATCTCCTGTTTTATCTTACTCATGTGGCTGATGATATGAACAACATGCCATGCACATTATCCAAAATAGATACAATGATTTTCTTTGCCCTTCATCTATGCTTGTTATGTTGACATGGTAATCCAAAGAGTGTGGTGAAGCTCCCGCATTATGAACAATGCCAAATTATGCTATTGATATTTTGAACTTACTCTTTATTTTCTAATTTGAAATTGGATAGAATTGACAGAACAGTTATCATCTTTGTTTATACACATGCAAACCCTGTCATCTCACTGCTTTGTTTCAGGATGATATGCCTGATGGCATGCACAAGTCTGCTGAAGGCTGTGAGTCAAGCCCAACATATATTGCAGCAAAGAAAGCAAAACATCTTGAAGATAGCGAGACAACCCCAAAGTCTTGTCTTGATGCAGTGTTCAAGTTACTTGAGACTAACAGTCAGACAAGCTCACATAATTCATTGTCTGAATCAGTTCGACTTCTTCAGTCCCAAGTTCTAGCAGAAAGGCATTCTGCAACTCAACTTCGACTTGAAGTCCTATCTCAAAGAAAGATTGCAGAGAACACCAATGAGAACCCCATCGCTAAACAGCTACACTTGGAAGCTATGACCGACATGCTAGGCCGGTCTCACAGCCTTGCTCAGCAACTTGCGCAGCAGTTCCCCCACAAGGCTAACCTTTCTTGAACTGTCTTGGAAGTGGTCTCGGTTCAGTATTATTTTGTTACACTGCAATGGTGCCCAGTTTTTGTAATTTGCTTCTTCATTGTGCTTTATGATCATTGGTGGCGAACTTCGATGCCCAGTGGATGTAATATACCTTAAATCCTTTATTGTATAGTGTAGGTTTATTCTTAGTTACTATGCCATAATTTCTTTATTGTATAGAGTAGGTTTGTTCTTAATTCCTACTAGTTACTGCCATCATTCGCTATCTGAAAAAAATCAGATGTAGTCGATCGCCCAAACATTCGACTCTAACGGGCCAGGTTTTAGCGAACCACAATTGGGCGGCTGCGTCTTTGGGCCCGAATGATTGGGGCCTTCACACATTGCGCCAGCCCAAACTTACACCGCCTATATTTTAGTTGGGCCTTTTGTCGACCAGTAACTTAGTTTGGCCCGTAGCGTTGGGCCATTAACGAGCTGAATATTGTATCGGCATGTTACGGCCGAGATGGAACCACGGCCTTTAGCAGCCAAAATGCATGTTGGGCCTCAATTTTCATTAGTCGTTGACGGGCCTTGACGAGCGAAATGTAGACCGGGCGTTTGGGCCCGATTAGCTCACGGGCCGTTACCGGTCGAAACATATCTCGGCCTTAGTTGGCCCATCGATATCATGGGCCTTTAAGAGGCGAAAGCTTGTACGAGCATCAACAGGCGAATTATGCGACATGCCTTTAACAGGCCCAAAGTCACGTTGGGCTTAACTGCCACCTTTAGCACGGGCGTTAGTGGGCCCGATGTCCCGTCGGACCATATATGGCCCATGGGCAGCGGGCCATTCCTGGCCGAAGTCACACCGGCTGAAATGGGCCCATGTCTACATCAGGCCTCTAACAGGCCAAAAGTCACTGGGCTGTAGTTGGGCCCAAATATTCAGCGAACAATTAACGGGCCAGATCTGGCTTCGGGCCGCAAATGGGCCAAAATATTGGGCAAACAATTAACGGGCCAGATCTAGTTTTGGGCCATAAATGGGCCAAAATATTGGGTGAACAATTAACGGGCCAGATCTGGCTTCGGGCCGTAAATGGGCCTTTATTAAGCAGGCCGTTATTGGGCTGGCCCACTAGTACCTGATTAAGTTCTACGAGCCTTTGACTGGGCCGGCCTTTTTAACCTATATGGGCCTCTGTTGGGCCCAGCCACGTGTCGACGTATCATATGCATGTCTCCTCCAATGGACGGGCGACATCTGGCCCACTGACGAGCTGACAGGTGTTCCCTTCGGCCAATCAGAATTTTACACGTGGAAATTTCCCATTGGTTAGGGCTGTTAACTAGTTATCGGATCCAAAATCTGACCCGATAGCTTAACGGCATTCCGTTACGGTGGATGCCACGTGTCGGTCACCCTCGACGAAAGCACTTCTGTGACGCGCGATTTATCGTCATGGAATTGGACACTTCTGTGATGATAATTTTGGTAATGTCATGGAACACTTCTATGACAGCACAGGTATGACTATCTTGATTTTGTCATAAAATCGTCATGGATGTACATGCATGACAAAAAACGCGACCTACTGTGACAAACACGTATCATCACGGAAGTGTATTTTTTTTTGTAGTGTACGCACACAACCAGGATCAAGAGAATTAAACCATATCTTAGCATCACCCTTTAATGAGAACGGATATATTTTAAGGATATAAAAGTAGCGAGATCTCTCATCATTAGTGAACAGGGTGGCTATATCATTTAATTTAGTAAGATGTGCCACAACAGTTTCAGATTCATAGCCATGAAAAGGATCGGACTCAACCAAAGTAATTATATCAGGATCAACAGAGAATTCATAATCCTTATCGGCAACACAAATAGGTGAAGTAGCAAAACCAAGGTCAGGCCTCATTTTATCTTTAAGAGATTGCTTATTCCATTCAGCTAATAACCTCTTGAGTTCATATCTATCTTTGCAAGCTAAAATAGCTGCAGAAGCTTCCATATCAAAAACATAACCCTTAGGAATAACAGGCATATCTTCATCATCACTTTCATCAATATAATCAGTTTCAATAATTTCTTTCTCTCTAGCCCTAGCAATTTGTTCATCAAGAAATTCACTAAGGGGCACAGTAGTATCAAGCATAGAAGTAGTTTCATCATAAGTATCATGCATAGCAGAAGTGGCATCATCAATAACATCGACATATCGAGCGAATAGCGAAAGCAGGTTTAGGTGTCGCAAGCTTACTCAAAATGAAGGTGAATCAAGTGCGAGAGCTAGATGGCGTTCCTTACCTCCCTCGTAGTTGAGGGATAAATTGTTGTCTTAGCGTCTTTCAAGTTCTTCACGATGTCCAGCAGATATAAATCCCAAGTGACTCAAAGAATAGAGCTATGCTCCCGCAATGGCGCGCCGTAAAAATAGTCTTGATAACCCACAAGTATAGGGGATCGCAACATTTTTCGAGGGTAGAGTATTCAACCCAAATTTGTTGATTCGACACAAGGGGAGCCAAAGAATATTCTCAAGTATTAGCAGTTGAGTTGTCAATTCAACCACACCTGGATAACTTAATATCTGCAGCAAAGTTTTTAGTAGCAAAGTAATATGATAGTAGTGGTAACGGTAACAAAAGTAACAGAAGCAAAAGTAATAATTTTGGTATTTTCTAGTGATTGTAACAGTAGCAGCGGGAAAGTAAATAAGCGAAAACCAATATAGGAAAAGCTCGTAGGCATTGGATCGGTGATGGATAATTATGCCGGATGCGGTTCATCATGTAACAGTCATAACATAGGGTGACACAGAGCTAGCTCCAATTCATCAATGTAATGTAGGCATGTATTCCGAATATAGTCATACGTGCTTATGGAAAAGAACTTGCATGACATATTTTGTCCTACCCTCCCGTGGCAGCGGGGTCCTAATGGAAACTAAGGGATATTAAGGCCTCCTTTTAATAGAGTGCCGGACCAAAGGATTAACACATAGTGAATACATGAACTCCTCAAAGTATGTTCATCACCGGGAGTGGTCCCAATTATTGTCACTTCGGGGTTGCCGGATCATAACACATAGTAGGTGACTATAGACTTGCAAGATAGGATCAAGAACACACATATATTCATGAAAACATAATAGGTTCAGATCTGAAATCATGGACTCGGGCCCTAGTGACAAGCATTAAGCATAACAAAGTCATAGCAACATCAATCTCAGAACATAGTGGATACTAGGGATCAAACCCTAACAAAACTAACTCGATTACATCTCTCATCCAACCCATCACCGTGCAGCAAGCCTATGATGGAATTACTCACACACGGCGGTGAGCATCATGAAATTGGTGATGGAGGATGGTTGATGATGACGACGGCGACGAATCCCCTCTCCGAGCCCCGAGCGGACTCGGATCAGCCCTCCCGAGAGGTTTTAGGGCTTGGCGACAGTCCGTGTCGTAAAACGCGATGATTTCTTCTCCTTGATTTTCTCTCTCCAAAAGCAAATATATAGAGTTGGAGTTGGCGTCGGAGGAGCTCGGGGGCCCACGAGGTAGGGGGCACGCATGCAGGCGCCCCACCCTCGTGGGACAGGTGTGGGCCCCTGGTCTTTATCTTTGGCGAGGATTTTTATTATTTCTGAAAAGTTGTTCCGTGGAGTTTCAGGTCATTCCGAGAAGTTTTGTTTCTGCACATAAATAACACCATGGAAAGTCTGCTGAAAACAGCGTCAGTCCGGGTTAGTTCCATTCAAATCATGCAAGTTAGAGTCCAAAACAAGGGCAAAAGTGTTTGGAAAAGTAGATATGACAGAGACGTATCATTGATCCCATACAGCGGGCCTCTACACCTGGTATGACTCCTTTGAAGGTAATCGTCGTGGGCTTGATCCTTGATGGATTAATGCCAATTTTGCGCATTGTGTCTTGATAGAGCAGATTGAGGCTGCTACCACCGTCCATGAGGACTCGCGTGAGGTGTAATCCATCAATGATTGGGTCCAGGATTAGTGCGGCTGATCCGCCATGCCGGACACTGGTCAGACGATCCCGACGATCAAAAGTGATCGAGCACGATGACCATGGGTTGAATTTTGGGGCGACTGGCTCTATCACGTAAAGGTCCCTTAGTGCGCGCTTGCGCTCCCTTTTGGGGATGTGTGTAGCATATATCATGTTCATCGTTTTGACTTGAGGAGGGAACTTCTTCTGCCCCCTTGAGTTCGGTTGCCGGGGCTCTTCGTCATCGTCTTCACTTTGCGATCCCTTTTCTTTGTTCTCAACGTTTAACTTGCCGGCCTGTTTGAAGACCCAACAATCCCTGTTGGTATGATTGGCTGGTTTGTCTGGGGTGCCATGTATCTGGCATGGACGCTCAAATATGCGGTCCAAGCTGGATGGTCCCTGACTGTTCCTTTTGTATGGCTTTTTCCGCTAACCGGACTTGGAGCCGCTGCATCCGACGTTAACTATAGTGTCGTCGGTATTATCACCGTTGCTTCGGCGCTTGTGTCTGTTACGTCGGAGCTTGCCGTTGTTGTTTTTGACCTTGGAGGGGCCCGCCTTGCTGGCTGTGTTTTTCCTACGAGCCAGCCAACTATCCTCACCAGCGCAAAAGCGGGTCATGAGTGCCATGAGGGCTGCCATAGATTTGGGATTTTCTTGGCCGAGATGGCGGGCGAGCCATTTGTCATGGATGCTATGTTTAAAGGCCGCTAGGGCTTTGGCATCCGGACAGTCAACGATCTGGTTCTTTTTAGTTAGGAATCTAGTCCAGAATTTCCTGGCTGACTCTCATGCTATTGGACTATGTGACTTAAGTCATCGGCGTCTGGTGGCCGGACGTATGTACCTTGGAAGTTGTCGAGGAAGGCCTATTCCAAGTCCT
Organism: Aegilops longissima; assembly: GCA_021605205.1. Classification (NCBI taxonomy): domain Eukaryota; kingdom Viridiplantae; phylum Streptophyta; class Magnoliopsida; order Poales; family Poaceae; genus Aegilops; species Aegilops longissima. The sequence continues at coordinate 499,477,479 of CM038682.1, read as the reverse complement.
CCCAGCTGCCAATAGAATTTTCAGGCAGGCTATTTAACCAGTGCCGAGCTGGTCCTTTAAGCTTTAGCGGGAGGTACTTGATAGTGTGGAGGTCATCTCCCCGGGCCATGTGGATGTGGAGGATAAAATCCTCGATCCATACCGCGGGATCAGTTGTCCCGTCGTATGATTCGATATTCACGGGTTTGAACCCTTCGGGGAATTCGTGATCCATTACTTCATCAGTGAAGCAAAGAGGGTGCGCGGTGATACGTCCATTTTGCATCATGCTTTTATATCGATATTTATTGCATTATGGGCTGTTATTACACGTCATGTCACAATACTTATGCCTATTCTCTCTTATTTTACAAGGTTTACATAAGGAGGGAGAATGCCGGCAGCTGGAATTCTGGGCTGGAAAAGGAGCAAATATTAGAGACCTATTCTGCACAACTCCAAAAGTCCTGAAACTCCATGGAATATCTTACAATAAATAATAAAAAATCCTCACCAAAGATGAAGGCCAGGGGGGCCACACCCTGTCCACGAGGGTGAGGGGCGCGACCCCCTCCTAGGGCGCGCCCCCTACCTCATGGGCCCCCTGGTGGCCCTCCGATGCCCATCTTCTGCTATATGAGGTCTTTCGTCGAGAAAAAAATCAGAAGCAACCTTCCGGGACGAAACTCCGCCGCCACGAGGTGGAACCTTGGCGGAACCAATCTAGGGTGCCGGTAGAGCTGTTCTGCCAGGGACACTTCCCTCCGGGAGGGGGAAATCATTGTCATCATCATCACCAACGCTCCTCTCATCGGGAGAGGGCAATCTCCATCAACATCTTCACCAGCACCATCTCCTCTCAAAACCCTAGTTCATCTCTTGTATCCAATTCTTGTCTCCAAGTCCGGGATTGGTACTAGTAGGTTGCTAGTAGTGTTGATTACTCCTTGTAGTTGATGCTAGTTGGTTTATTTGGTGGAAGATCATATGTTCAGATCCTATATGCATATTAATACCCCTCTGATTATGAACATGAATATGCTTTGTGAGTAGTTACGTTTGTTCACGAGGACATGGGAGAAGTCTTGCTATTAGTAGTCATGTGAATTTGGTATTAGATTCGATATTTTGATGAGATGTATGTTGTCTAGCCTCTAGTGGTGTTATGTGAGCGTCGACTACATAACACTTTACCATTATTTGGGCCTAGAGGAATTCATTGGGAAGTAATAAGTAGATGATGGGTTGCTAGAGTGACGAAGCTTAAACCCTAGTTTATCGTTGCCGTAAGGGGCTGATTTGGATCCATATGTTTCATGCTATGGTTAGGTTTACCTTAATACTTTTGTTGTAGTTGCGGATGCTTGCAATAGAGGTTAATCATAAGTGGGATGTTTATTCAAGTAAGAACAACACCCAAGCACCGGTCCACCCACATACCAAATTATCAAAGTACCGAACGCGAATCATATGAACATGATGAAAACTAGCTTGACGATATTCCCATGTGTCCTCGGGAGCGCTTTTCCTATTATAAGAGTTTGTCCAGGCTTGTCCTTTGCTACAAAAAGGATTGGGCCACCTTGCTGCACTTTATTTACTTTTATTACTTATTGCTTGTTACAAATTATCCTATCACCAAACTATCTGTTACCACTTGTTTTAGTACTTGCAGAGAATACCTTGCTGAAAACCGCTTATCATTTCCTTCTGCTCCTCGTTGGGTTCGACACTCTTACTTATCGAAAGGACTACGATAGATCCCCTATACTTGTGGGTCATCAAGACTCTTTTCTAGTGCCATTGCCGGGGAGTGAAGTGCCTTTGGTAGGTGGAATTTGGTAAGGAAAAATTTATATAGTGTGCTGAAATTTACTGTCACTTGTTACTATGGAAAGTAATCCTCTGAGGGGCTTGTTAGGGTATCTTCACCCGTCCGATGAAACAAAGAGTTGCTCCTCAACCTACTGAACCTATTGAAAATGAAACTCCTTTTGAAGTTCCTTTGGGTATGATGGAAAAACTGCTAGCTAATACTTTTGCAGGAGATGGAACCAAACATCCTGATGAACACTTAATATATGTGGATGAGGTTTGTGGATTATTTAAGCTTGCAGGTATACCCGATGATGTTGTTAAGAAGAAGGTCTTCCCTTTATCTTTGGAGGGAGATGCATTGACATGGTATGTGATGATACGAGATCATGGAACTACAAAAGATTGAAATTGGAATTTCATCAAAAATATTATCCTATGCATCTTGTTCATCGTGATCGCAATTATATATATAATTTTTGGCCTCACGAAGGAGAAAGCATCGCTCAATCTTGGGAGAGGCTTAAATCAATGTTATATTCATGCCCCAATCATGAGCTCCCAAGAGAAATACTTATTCAAAGTTTGTATGCTCGGCTTTCTCATAATAATCAAACCATGCTCGATACTTCTTGTGCTGGCTCTTTTATGATGAAGACTATTGAATTCAGATGGAATTTATTGGATAGAATTAAACGCAACTCTAAAGATTGGGACCTCAGCGAAGGTAAGGAGTCAAGTATGACACCTAAGTTCGATTGTGTTAAATCTTTTATGGATACCGATATTTTTCGTAAGTTTAGCACTAAATATGGACTTGACTCTGAGATAGTAGCTTCTTTCTGTGAATCTTTTGCTACTTATGTTGATCTCCCCAAGGATAAGTGGTTTAAATATCATCCTCCCATAGAAGTAAAAGTAGCTGCACCTATTAAAGATGAAGAAAATACTCTCACTTATAATGATCCTATTGTTCCTACCTCTTATGTTGAGAAACCACCTTTCCCTGTTAGAATAAAGGATCATGCTAAAGCTTCAACTGTGGTTCGTAAAAGCAATATTAGAACTTATACACCTCCTGAGCAAGTCAAAGTAGAACCTAATATTGCTATTGTTAAAGATCTCTTGTCTGATAATATTGATGGGCATGTTATTCAATTCTATGGTGAATCTGCTAGAATTGCTAAACCTGGCGCTAAAGATAAACATAGACATGTGGTAGGCGTGCCTGTTATTTCTGTTAAAATAGGAGATCATTGTTATCATGGCTTATGTGATATGGGTGCTAGTGCTAGTGTTATACCTTATGACTTATATAAAGAAATTAAGCATGAAATTGCACCTGCTGAGTTAGAAGATATTGATGTCACAATTAAACTTGCTAATAGAGATACCATATCGCCAGTGGGAATTGTTAGAGATGTTGAAGTCTTGTGTGGGAAAACTAAATATCCTGCTGATTTTCTTGTTCTTAGCTCCCCACAAGATAGCTTTTGTCCCATTATATTTGGTAGACCCTTCTTGAATACTGTTAATGCTAAGATTGATTGCAAAAAGAATGTTGTTACTATTTGCTTGGATGATATGACTCATGAGTTTAATTTCTCTAAGTTTAGTAAACAACACCGTGAAGAAGAATTGCCTAGTAAGGATGATATTATTGGTCTTGCTTCTATTGCCGTACCTCCTAGTGATCCTCTAGAGCATTATTTGCTAGACCATGAAAATGATATGTTTATGAATGAAAGAAGGGAAATAGATGAAGTATTCTTTAAACAGGAACCTATTCTGGAACATAATTTGCCTGTTGAAATCCTAGGGGATCCTCCTCCACCCAAGGGTGATCCTGTCTTTGAGCTTAATCCGTTGCCTGGTAATCTTAAATATGCTTATCTTGATGAAAAGAAAATATATCCTTTTATTATTAGTGCTAACCTTTCAGAGCATGAAGAAGAAAGATTATTGAAAACTCTGAAGAAGCACCGAGCTGCTATTGGATATACTCTTGATGATCTTAAGGGCATTAGTCCCACTCTATGTCAACATAAAATATTTGGAAGAAGATGCCAAACCTGTTCATGATCATCAACGAAGGCATAATCCTAAGATGAAAGAAGTGGTAAGAAAAGAAATACTAAAACTTCTGGAGGCAGGTATAATTTATCCCGTTGCTGATAGTCAGTGGGTAAATCCTGTCCATTGTGTCCCTAAGAAGGGAGGTATTAATGTTGTTCCTAATGATAAAGATGAATTGATCACGTAAAGAATTATTACAGGTTATAGGATGGTAATTGATTTCCTCAAATTAAATAAAGCTACTAAGAAAGATCATTACCCCTTACCTTTTATTGATCAAATGCTAGAAAGATTATGCAAACATACCCATTATTGATTTCTAGATGGTTATTCTGGTTTCTCTCAAATACCTGTGTCGGCTAAAGATCAACCAAAGACTACTTTTACATGCCCTTTTGGTACTTTTGGTTATAGACGTATGCCTTTTGGTTTATGTAATGCACCTGCTACCTTTCAAAGATGCATGATGGCTATATTCTCTGACTTTTGTGAAAAGATTTGTGAGGTTTTCATGGACGACTTTTCCGTCTATGGATCCTCTTTTGATGATTGCTTGAGCAATCTTGATCGAGTTATGCAGAGATGTGAAGAAACTAATCTTGTCTTGAATTGGGAAAAGTGCCCCTTTATGGTTAATGAAGGTATTGTCTTGGGGTATAAAGTTTCTGAAAGAGGTATCGAAGTTGATAAAGCCAAAGTTGATGCTATTGAAAAGATGCCATGTCCCAAGGACATCAAAGGTATAAGAAGCTCCCTTGGTCACGCCGGATTTTATAGGAGGTTCATTAAGGACTTCTCAAAAATTTCTCGGCCTCTAACTAATTTATTACAAAGATATATACCATTTGTCTTTGATGATGATTGTGTAGAAGCATTTGAAATACTTAAGAGAGCATTGATCTCTGCACCTATTGTTCAGCCACCTGATTGGAATCTACCCTTTGAAATTATGTGTGATGCTAGTGATTATGCTGTAGGTGTTGTTCTAGGGCAAAGAGTTGATAAGAAATTAAATGTTATTCATTATGCTAGTAAAACTTTAGACAATGCTCAAAGAAACTATGCTACTACTGAAAAGGAATTCTTAGCAGTTGTATTTGCATGTGATAAGTTCAGACCTTATATTGTTGATTCTAAAGTAACTATTCACACTAATCATGTTGCTATTAAATATTTAATGGAAAAGAAAGATGCTAAACCTAGACTTATTAGATGGGTTCTCTTGCCACAAGAATTTGATTTGCATATTGTTGATAGAAAGGGAGCTGAGAACCCCGTTGCAGAAAACTTGTCTAGGTTAGAAAATGTTCTTGATGCCCCACTACCTATTGATGATAGCTTTCCTGATGAGCAATTAAATGTCATAAATACTTCTCGTAGTACTCCATGGTATGCTGATTATGCTAATTACATCGTCGCTAAATTTATACCGCCTAGTTTCACATACCAGCAAAAGAAAAAGTTTTTCTATGATTTGAGACATTACTTTTGGGATGACCCACATCTTTATAAAGATGGAGTAGATGGTGTTATTAGACGTTGTGTACCTGAGCATGAACAGGAACATATCCTACGCAAGTGTCACTCCGAAGCTTATGGAGGACACCACGCTGGAGATAGAACTGCACATAGGGTATTGCAATCCGGTTTTTATTGGCCTACTCTCTTCAAGGATGCCCGTAAGTTTGTCTTGTCCTGTGATGAATGTCAAAGAATTGGTAATATTAGTAGACATCAAGAAATGCCTATGAATTATTCACTTGTTATTGAGCCATTTGATGTTTGGGGCTTTGATTATATGGGAACTTTTCCTGCCTCTAATGGATATACACATATTTTAGTTGTTGTTGATTACGTTACTAAGTGGGTAGAAGCTATTCCAACTAGTAGTGTTGATCATAACACTTCTATTAAAATGCTTAAAGAAGTTATTTTTCCGAGGTTTGGAGTCCCTAGATATTTAATGACTGATGGTGGTTCACATTTCATTCATGGTGCTTTCCGTAAAATGCTTGCTAAATATGATGTTAATCATAGAATTGCATCTCCTTATCACCCACAGTCTAGTGGTCAAGTAGAATTGAGTAATAGAGAGCTCAAATTAATTTTGCAAAATACTGTCAATAGGTCTAGAAAGAATTGGTCCAAGAAACTTGATGATGCATTATGGGCCTATAGAACTGCATATAAAAATCCTATGGGTATGTCTCCGTATAAAATGGTTTATGGAAAAGCATGTCATTTACCCCTCGAACTAGAACATAAGGCATACTGGGCTATTAAAGAGCTCAACTATGATTTCAAACTTGCCGGTGAGAAGAGGTTATTTGATATTAGCTCACTTGATGAATGGAGAACCCAAGCTTATGAAAATGCCAAGTTGTTTAAAGAAAAAGTCAAAAGATGGCATGACAAAAGGATACAAAAGCATGAGTTTAATGTAGGTGATTATGTATTGCTATACAACTCTCGTTTAAGATTTTTTTGCAGGAAAGCTTCTCCCTAAATGGGAAGGCCCTTATGTTATCGAGGAGGTCTATCGTTCCGGTGCCATAAAAATCAACAACTTCGAAGGCACAAATCCGAAGGTGGTAAATGGTCAAAGAATCAAACATTATATCTCAGGTAATCCCATAAATGTTGAAACCAATGTTATTGAAACTGCAACCCCGGAGGAATACATAAGGGACACTTTCCAGAACGTTTCAGACTCCGAAAAGGAATAGGTATGTGGTACGGTAAGTAAACCAACTCCAAAACAATTTTTAAGGAAATATTTGTCCGTTTTGAAATATTTAGAAAAATAGAAAAATAAGTAGCAGACCGGGAAGGACACGAGGGCTCCACGAGGGTGGAGGGCGCGCCCTACCCCCCTGGGCGCGCCCCCTACCTCGTGGGCACCTCGTGTGCCTTCCGGAGTCCGTTTTCTTGCACGATACGTATCTTGGTCGGTAAAAATTCATTATATATTCTCCCAAAGGTTTTGAATCCCGTATCACGCAAATCTCCCATGTTCTTGTTTCAAGCTGTTTTCTGACAGGTCTAAATTATCATGACATCCCCAAGTGCTTCCAAGGACAAGTTCTTCAAGAAGGTCATCAACCCTTACCTCGCAGAGGTGCTGCGACACCCTCAAACCATTGAGTTGCGTGATGGGTTGCTGCACATCCGCGATGAAGAGGGGCCAAAAGGAACCGGAAGCGTGGAGACGAGGCTCGAAGCGGTGGAGCAACAAGTTTTCAAGTGTCATGGGATGGTGGAACGTGAACTCAACTCCAACCACATGATGATCGCGGAGTTTACTAGCAACCACAAGTTGGAGGCCGACAATATCGGGGAGGCCGTCTTCAAGCTTCATGAGAAGATCGAGCACCTTCAAGCCCAAATCTATGACCTGCAAAATCAAAACTGTGAGTACGAATATAGATTCAAATGGATGAGTTTGGCTGCAGATTTGAGGATTCTGGAGACTCGATCATCCTTCTATGATGGTGAGCCCATGCCTTGGAAGATGGACGACAAGCCCGCATCATCATCAACACCTCCGCCTTCTTCAGCAACAAAGGAGACATAATCACATGGGTATGGGCACTCCCCTTGGCAACTGCCAAGCTTGGGGGAGGTGCCCCGGTATCATATCACAATCACAACTCCTATCTTTACCGTTTTTCTTAGTTCGATCCTATTAGTAGTATCTTGATCTAGTAGAATAAAGTTATGGCATGATCCAGTTCTGAGTTTTGCTTTATGATCTCTCTATGTAATCGAGTCCGTGAGCTACATAATAAAGATTAGTGTTGAGTCAAGGGCTTGATTATTTTGCCTTGATCTTGAGTGAATGAAAGAATAGAGAAAAAAAGAATAAAAAGAAGTAAAAGGTTCATATTTATCTTATTGAAAGTAATGACTTCACATAGAACGGGTATGATGATTAAAAGTTGTTGGGAGTTGGCAAACATAGTTTTGGTCATCGTTGCAATTAATAGGAAATAATAAGGAAAGAGAGGTTTCACATATAGATATACTATTATTGACATCTTCTATGATTGTGAGCACTCATTAAAATATGACATGCTAAAGAGTTGATGTTGGACAAGGAAGACAACGTAATGAGTTATGTTTTCTTATATCTGAGATAAAGTATGTTGTCATGGATCCCCCAACATGTTGAGCTTGCCTTTCCCCCTCATGCTAGCCAAATTCTCAGCACTAAGTAGAGATACTACTTGTGCTTCCATAAACCCTTAAACCAGTTTTGCCATGAGAGTCCACCATATCTACCTATGGATTGAGTAAGATCCTTCAAGTAAGTTGTCATCGGTGCAAAGCAATAAAATTGCTCTCTAAATATGTATGATTGATTGGTGTGGGGAAATAAGCTTTATACGATCTTGTGATATGGAAGAAATAAAAGCGACGGACTGCATAATAAAGGTTCATATCACAAGGGGCAATATAAAGTGACGTTCTTTCGCATTAAGATTTTGTGCATCCAACCATAAAAGCGCATGGCAACCTCTGCTTCCCTCTGCGAAGGGCCTATCTTTTATTATTATCCTCTACCTTATGCAAAAGTCATGGTGATCTTCACCTTTCTTTTTTACATTTTATCCTTTGGCAAGCACAGTGTGTTGGAAAGATCCTGATTGATATATCTAATTGGATGTAGGAGGCATAAGTTATTATTGTTGACATTACCCTTGAGGTAAAAGGTTGGGAGGAGAAACTATAAGCCCCTATCTTTCTCTGAGTCCGATTAAAACTCCGTAACCACAAGTATCGCATGAGTGTTAGAAATTATGAAGGACTAAATGATAGTTGAGTATGTGGACTTGCTATTAAGCTCTGACATAGACTCTTTCTGATGTTATGATAAATTGCAATTGCTTCAATGACTGAGATTATAGTTTGTTGGTTCTCAATAACGTTTATAATTTGTACTCTGCATTGTGAATTGATTATTACTTGAACATAAGCAATCATATGACAATATATATATACATGTTGCTGTTATGAGAATAATCATGATGCCTTCATGTCCGTATTTTATTTTTATCGACACCTCTACCTCTAAACATGGGGAGATATTTATCGTTATCGGCTTTCGCTTGAGGACAAGCGAGGTCTAAGCTTGGGGGAGTTGATACGTCCATTTTGCATCATGCTTTTATATCGATATTTATTGCATTATGGGTTGTTAATACACGTTATGTCACAATACTTATGCCTATTCTCTCTTATTTTACAAGGTTTACATAAGGAGGAGAATGCCGCAATTGGAATTCAGGCTGGAAAAGGAGCAAATATTAGAGACCTATTCGCACAACTCCAAAAGTCCTGAAACTCCACGAAATATCTTACAATAAATAATAAAAATCCTCGCCAAAGATGAAGGCCGGGGCCACACCACATCCACGAGGTGGGGTGCGCCCCCTCCTAGGCGCGCCCCTACCTCGTGGGCCCTTGGTGGCCCTCCGATGCCCATCTTCTGCTATATGAGGTCTTTCGTCGAGAAAAAAATCAGAAGCATTCCTTCAGGACGAAAATCCGCTGCCGCGAGGGGGAACCTTGGCGGAACCAATCTAGGGCTCCGACAGAGCTGTTCTGCCGGGGACACTTCCCTCCGGGAGGGGGAAATCATCGGCATCATCATCACCATCGCTCCTCTCATCGGGAGAGGGCAATCTCCATCAACATCTTCACCAGCACCATCTCCTCTCGAAACCCTAGTTCATCTCTGGTATCCAATTCTTGTCTCCAAGTCCGGGATTGGTACTAGTAGGTTGCTATTAGTGTTGATTACTCCTTGTAGTTGATGCTAGTTGGTTTATTTGGTGGAAGATCATATGTTCAGACCCTATATGCATATTAATACCCCTCTGATTATGAACATGAATATGCTTTGTGAGTAGTTACGTTTGTTCCTGAGGACATGGGAGAAGTCTTGCTATTAGTAGTCATGTGAATTTGTTATTCGTTCGATATTTTGATGGGATGTATGTTGTCTAGCCTCTAGTGGTATTATGTGAACGTCGACTACATAACACTTCACCATTATTTGGGCCTAGAGGAAGGCATTGGGAAGTAATAAGTAGATGATGGGTTGCTAGAGTGACAGAAGCTTAAACCCTAGTCTATGCGTTGCTTCGTAAGGGGCTAATTTGGATCCATATGTTTCATGCTATGGTTAGGTTTACCTTAATACTTTTGGTGTAGTTGCGGATGCTTGCAATAGAGGTTAATCATAAGTGGGATGTTTATTCAAGTAAGAACAGCTCCCAAGCACCGGTCCACCCACATACCAAATTATCAAAGTACCGAACGCGAATCATATGAACGTGATGAAAACTAGCTTCACGATATTCCCATGTGTCCTTGGGAGTGCTTTTCCTATTATAAGAGTTTGTCCAGGCTTGTCCTTTGCTACAAAAAGGATTTCGGCCACCTTGCTGCACTTTATTTACTTTTATTACTTATTGCTTGTTACAAATTATCCTATCACCAAACTATCTGTTACCACTTGTTTCAGTACTTGCAGAGAATACCTTGCTGAAAACCGCTTATCATTTCCTTCTACTCCTCGTTGGGTTCGACACTCTTACTTATCGAAAGGATTACGGTAGATCCCCTATACTTGTGGGTCATCACGTGGAACCTCTGTATCTGGCTGCATTATGCCATAGCTCCGATGGAGTTCGTCTGCAGTTATCGGCTCGGGTGTGACTAGGTTTGTTGTCCGAGATTCGATCGTCGGTATCTCAATACCTAGTTCAATCTCGTTACCGGCAAGTCTCTTTACTCGTTCTGTAATACATCATCCCGCAACTAACTCATTAGTTACAATGCTTGCAAGGCTTATAGTGATGTGCATTACCGAGAGGGCCAAGAGATACCTCTCCGACAATCGGAGTGACAAATCCTAATCTCAAAATATGCCAACTCAACAAGTACCTTCGGAGACACCTGTAGAGCACCTTTATAATCACCCAGTTACGTTGTGACGTTTGGTAGCACACAAAGTGTTAAATCCGTAAACGGAGTTGCATAATCTCATAGTCATAGGAACATGTATAAGTCATGAAGAAAGCAATAGCAACATACTGAACGATCAAGTGCTAAGCTAACGGAATGGGTCATGTCAATCACATCATTCTCCTAATAATGTGATCCCATTAATCAAATGACAACTCATGCCTATGGCTAGGAAACTTAACCATCTTTGATTAACAAGCTAGTCAAGTAGAGGCATACTAGTGACACTCTGTTTGTCTATGTATTCACACATGTATCATGTTTCCGGATAATAAAATTCTAGCATGAATAATAAACTTTTATCAGTATATAAGGAAATAAATAATAACTTTATTATTGCCTCTAGGGCATATTTCCTTCATGAACACCAGGGGGAACCAATCCCCCGGGAGACTAGGGAGGAGGGCCGTACTCAGTTCGGCCCTCAACCGGACTTGATTCCGGAGACCGATACGGCTCAGGAATCCGGCACGCAACCTCCTTCAAAAGAAGGGGGTATGCCTATTCCACCGGTGACCCCTGTCCAACCAGGGGCACCAGATGATCTGCTAGAAGTGATGCGAGGTGCTTCCATTATGGATGAGCATCGTGTTCTTATGGGCACGGTGATTCAAAGGGTTCAGTCTGCCAAGAGCGGACTAACCGAAGCTTGCAGTAGCCTGCTGACAGGTTTTGAGGTAAGCGATGAAAAAAGAGAAAATCCCCATATAGATAGTAGCCCCTGAGACACTGTCCGGTGTTCGGAAAGAAAAGTCGGACAGAGGATCATTCCTTTATTGCAGGGAACTAACGAAATTTGTCTGGAATGCATATGCAGGCGTCGCTGCTGGCCACGGCCTCACATGCTGCCGAAGTCTTCGAACTTAAGCAGAGGCTGGAGTAGGCCGAGGAGGAGCTCGGCCAGGTGAAGAGGCAGCTCCAGGAGAATCAAGGTATGTAATAACCCAAGAAGTATTCGGAAAGAGTAGGATGCTATATATCGACCGAAGTGTCTTGATATAAATAGGAGCAACTACCGAGGTCGAGGCCCTGAAAAAGGCCCTGGGCGAAGCCGATTGGAAGGCCGTCAAGGAGCAGGCTGCCCGTAAGAAGCTCAAGGCCCGAGTCAACGAGGTCCAACAAGAGCTCCACGACGCGGGGAAGAAGTGTGAGACTTTGGAGCGTGACGTGTCGGCTAAAGAGGCCGAACTCTCCAAGGCTCATCAGATCACGGAGACGGCCCGGAACGAGGCCCACGGCGCCCTCCAAGAGGTCCAGGAGGCGAGGAAGATTGCTGCGGGTAAGGCATTCAGTATGCAAAGCAAATATGCGAAGAGGAAGTATCTTTTACTAACCCAGATTCGGAGTTCTCCAGGGGCTTTTGCTGATTTGCCGCGAAGTGTGTCCGACACCGCGGAGTTCTTCTGAGCCGAAGGTGGGAGCTCCACGGAGAAGCTGTTCTGGTCGCAATATCTTGTGCCAGAGCATCCCGTGCCCTTCACCGATCAGCTGAAACAGCTGGTGGAGCTGCATAGGGTTGCCGAACTAGACATGAAGGATTTGATAATCCGGCTATTGCCAGCCGAAGCTATGCCCGGCAGATACTTCAGACTCGTGAGGCGGCTGGTGAACGCCTGTCCTCGGCTGGACGTTGTCAAGCGATCAGTCTGTATTGAAGGTGCGCGTATGGCCTTCGCTCGTTGCAAGATGTGGTGGGCGAAGATGAACACCGTCGAGCTGGCCAGGGGGCCGCCAGAGGGCAAGGAGCACCGCACGCCCGAGCGCTATTTTGCGGATGTCCTGGAGGGGTCTCGCATTGTGGCAATGCAGTGTGGGCAGGACATTATTTTCGAATGAATACATTCGTGTTGCCTTTGTCTTGTATGATGAAACAAAGTTGGTTTGTAATATAATGATTGCTATGTTTTTAATTTTACCTCCTGTGCGGCCGTTTTGTATAAATCTGAGGGTTGGCCAGTCGTCGGCTTCTGCCCCCATGTAGGTAGTACGAGGGTGTTTGGGATGGAATCTAAACAATCTTGATCCAATCATATGGTCCTTGAAGGAGTTGTTTAGCGTAACGAACCAGGCAACCAAACTATTCGGCTTTAACGCCCTCACTTGGCCATAGGAGTTCAACAATAAAAACATGGACGCAGCCTCTAGTTTCCGAACTAGAGTGCTATAAGCGTCTGATCGGGAAGTACTGATCCTTTGCGTAACGCGGAAGAAATCTACAACGATTTTCAACCTCCGAACAGCTGACCGGCTCTCGCCGCATCATGACAGTCAGTTTTCGGCTTTCTCTACTGAGGTGCTCCTTTGGATAAACCAGGGCACAATCACAGTAGTTCTCCCTTTACTACCTTAGCCGATATAGCGGAACGTAAGGTAGCAAGCACAGGAGCCAGGAACCCAACTATTGACCAAAGACATGATTCGGAGCCAATGCATATAGTTCTAAATTCGGGTGCCGAACTATACTGTAAAAAGTGTTTGGAATTTGTTGCCATAGTGCGGGGCGCTATGAAGCCCCTGGCAAAGTGAAACGTACAATAGTGTATGGGTGCTATCTAATAAGCTTATTAATAGTAAAATAGGAAAACAGAAAAGGAGCAAAAAGCAATGAGCAGGGACCTTAAAATTTGGGCCGCAAACTGTTTCCATTATGATTTGATTAATACGTCAAAGTGCATTGGTACAAGTAGTGTGATAGGCAACGGGCTATTTGACATGCCACGACCAAGGGAGAGCTGCGCGTGGGACCCTGGAGACATGTAGAGTGGTTGTTTAAGAAACCACTTAGAAATTTCCCTCTATGTCCGAGCTGACTGCCGGCTTCGTGTATTTGTCCTTTGAAAGGATCCGCGATCAAGTCGTCAGGGAAGGCCTCTGGAAAAGAAACCTGAAAAGCAGAAAAGAAATAGTGAAAGTATATGTGTCCGGGAGCAGTCGAGTCGTATTGCGGATCACCAGCTAGTTGTGCCTCCGTCGATGCCCATGGGATTTCTAGTGCATGATTATGCACACGTGGTACGAATGCCACTACCTGATCGGGCTGGGATGGAGGCCAAATTGCTAATCGAGCTCTTGATGAACCGAGTTGTCCTGTTGCAGCATAGTCCGGACCCTCTTTACGATGTCCAGGGGCTCGGCAGCCGGATTATGATTCTGCTTGAGAAGGCCGCTCTGTACTTCTACTACTAGGGCGGCGGTGTGCTCCTCTGTACGTAGGGAGCGTTTCGTGTTTCCTTTGACCGTTATGACGCCGCGTGGACCGGGCATCTTGAGCTTAAGATAAGCATAGTGTGGCACCGCGTTGAACCGAGCAAATGCAGTCCGTCCGAGCGTGCGTGATAACCACTGCGGAATGGGATGATGTCGAAGATTAACTCTTTGCTTCGGAAGTTGTCGGGGGATCTGAAGATATCTAGTGTGATTGATTGATAACCCACAAGTATAGGGGATCGCTACAGTTTTCGAGGGTAGAGTATTCAACCCAAATTTGTTGATTAGACACAAGGGGAGCCAAAGAATATTCTCAAGTATTAGCAGTTGAGTTGTCAATTCAACCACACCTGGATAAAATTAATATCTGCAGCAAAGTGTTTAGTAGCAAAGTAATATGATAGTAGTGGTAACGGTAACAAAAGTAACAGAAGCAAAAGTAATATTTTTGGTATTTTGTAGTGATTGTAACAGTAGCAGCGGGAAAGTAAATAAGCGAGAAACAATATAGGAAAAGCTCATAGGCATTGGATCGGTGATGGATAATTATGCCGGATGCGGTTCGTCATGTAACAGTCATAACATAGGGTGACACAGAACTAGCTCCAATTCATCAATGTAATATAGGCATGTATTCCGAATATAGTCATACGTGCTTACGGAAAAGAACTTGCATGACATCTTTTGTCCTACCCTCCCGTGGCAGCGGGTCCTAATGGAAACTAAGGGATATTAAGGCCTCTTTTTAATAGAGTACCGGACCAAAGCATTAACACATAGTGAATACATGAACTCCTCAAACTATGGTCATCACCGGGAGTGGTCCTGATTATTGTCACGTCGGGGTTGCCGGATCATAAAACATCGTAGGTGACTATAGACTTGCAAGATAGGATCAAGAACACACATATATTCATGAAAACATAATAGGTTCAGATCTGAAATCATGGCACTCGGGCCCTAGTGACAAGCATTAAGCATAGCAAAGTCATAGAAACATCAATCTCAGAACATAGTGGATGCTAGGGATCAAACCCTAACGAAACTAACTCGATTACATGATAGATCTCATCCAACCCATCACCATCCAGCAAGCCTACGATGGAATTACTCACACACGGCGGTGAGCATCATGAAATTGGTGATGGAGGATGGTTGATGATGACGACGGCGACGAATCCCCCTCTTCGAAGCCCCGAACAGACTCCAGATCAGCCCTCCCAAGAGGTTTTAGGGCTTGGCGGTGGCTCCATATCGTAAAACGCGATGATTTCTTCTCCTTGATTTTTTCTCTCCGAAAGAAAATATATAGAGTTGGAGTTGGCGTCGGAGGAGCTCCAGGGGGCCCACGAGGTAGGGGGCGTGCCCTAGGGGGCGCCCCCCCCCCTCGTGTACAGGGTGTGGGCCCCCTGGTCTTCATCTTTGAGGAGGATTTTTTATTATTTCTGAAAAGTTGTTCCGTGGAGTTTCAGGTCATTCCGAGAAGTTTTGTTTCTGCCCATAAATAACACCATGGAAAGTCTGCTGAAAACAGCGTCAGTCCGGGTTAGTTCCATTCAAATCATGCAAGTTAGAGTCCAAAACAAGGGCAAAAGTGTTTGGAAAAGTAGATACGACGGAGACGTATCAACTCCCCCGAGCTTAAACCTTTGCTTGTCCTCAAGCAATTCAGTTGATAAACTGAAAGTGATAAAGAAAAACTTTTACAAACTCTGTTTGCTCTTGTTGTTGTAAATATGTAAGACCAACATTCAAGTTTTCAGCAAAGATCATGACTAACCACATTTGCAATAACTCTCGGGTCTCATGTTTACTCATATCAATAGCATAATCAACAAGCGAGCCATAATAATAAATCTCGGATGACAACACTTTCTCAAAACAATCATAATATGATATAACAGGATGGTATCTCACTAGCCCTTTCTGAGACCGCAAAACATAAATGCAGAGCACCTTTCAAGGACTGACTAGACATTGTAATTCATGGTAAAAAGAGATCCAATCATAGTCATACCCAATATAAATTAATAGTAATGAATGCAAATGACAGTTGTGCTCTCCAACTAGTGCTTTTAATAAGAGGGTGATGACTCAACATAAAAGTAAATAGATAGGCCCTTCGCAGAGGGAAGCAGGGATTTGTAGAGGTGCCAGAGCTCGGTTTTTAAATAGAGATAAATAATATTTTGAGCGATATACTTTCATTGTCAACATAACAACTAAGAGATGGCGATATCTTCCATGCTACACACATTATAGGTGGTTCCCAAACAGAATGGTAAAGTTTATACTCCCCCTCCACCAACAAGCATCAATCCATGACTTGCTCGAAACAACGAGTGTCTCCAACTAGCAACAGTCCCAGGGGGAGTTTTGTTTGCAATTATTTTTTATTTAGTTTGCATAAAGCATGGGACTGGGCATCCCGGAGACCAGCCATTTTCTCGTGAATGAGGAGCGGAGTCCACTCCTCTGGAGAATAACCTGCCTAACATGGAAGATAAGGGCAGCCCTAGTTGATACATGAGCTATTCGAGCATACAAAACAGAATGTTTATTTGAAGGTTTAGAGTTTGGCACATACAAATTTACTTGGAACGGTAGGTAGATACCGTATATAGGAAGGTATGGTGGACTCATGTAACATCCCAAATTTCCTATTTGGAATGTTTTACAATTATAGCTAAGAATCTATGCATTATGTTTGAATTTGAGTGACATTTGAAGTTTCAGAAGTTTTGGAGTTGTTGGAATTTGAATTCAAATTTTGGCAGTGGAAATTATTTCAAAACTATGCCTGATAAATACTTGAGAAAAAGTATGAGAGGAGTAAACATGACACTCCAAAAATATCAGAGGAAAAACATTGCCAAAAAGTTTGAATTCAAATTTGAGTTTTATTTGGAATTTTAGAAAAAAGATTTTTTATAAAGTTTGGATTTGCCCTGGAAAAATGCTCAAATTATAGGAATATTCTCCGATCATTTTGATATATATATGTCCTATATAAAATATTTATATTTATTATGTTTTCCTCTCTCTCTCTCTAAATTCAAAAAATAGAAAGGAGGACCCAGCGCCAGCCAGCCAGCCAATTGACCCGGCCAGCCGAGGCCCACCAGCGCAGCCACCACCCACCCAGCCAGCGCCATGAGCCGCCCACGCCCAGCGCCTCGCCTGAAACCCTCCGGACGGTCGCCGCCCGATCCCTCTCTCCTCACCCACGACACCCGGCCCCACCTCCTTCTTCCCTCGCCCAAGTCACCCAGCGCCACGAACCCCGAGATCTCCGGATCTCATCCCGATCCCTCCCGATTGCCCTCGTCCAAGTCGACGCCTTCCCCTATAAATACCCCCCTCGACCCGTTCCCCCCTCGCCCCTCGCCCGACCCTCCCTCTCGCCGCCACGCACGCCGCTGGAGCCAGAGTCGCCGCCGCCGCCATTAGCCCGTCCCGAACGCCTCGCACCTCCCGAGCTCGCCTAACTCCACCCCGAGTTCCGCCACGCCACGCCGCCCGCTGGACCTCTCCGCCGTCGTCCCCGACCACCGGAGCCACCGGAACCGTCGCTGCCCGAGCTGCCGTCGCCGTCGCCGCATCGGTAAGTCGCGGAGTCCCCGCCGCCGTTAGATCTAGATCGGACGCGTTAGATTAGAACCCCCGAAGGGGTAGGTTTATTTCAAATAAACCGGTTTAGTTCCGGTTTAGTTAGGGTTTTTATTAGACCGGCCGACTCGGTTTAATCCCTAGGGCCCGATTTAGTTATATTACGCCCAGGGCGCTAGATAGGCCCATTAGCGCCGGTTTTCGTTTTAGTTTTATTTTTCGTTTTCTGTTTTAACAGAATAGTTTCAGTTTTGTAAAATTCATATCTTTTAATCTACTTAATATTTTAAAGTGATTCCTTTTTTGTTGGTTTGCAAATTTATTGTAGTTTCTGCAGAAAATATAATTAGTCATGTTAAAATTATTTAAAATTGCTTTATTTTAGATTTAGACAGAATAGTAATTCTGCTATAAAAGGAGTTAGGAATATTATTTTTCAGTGATTCTTTTGTCACAACTTTGTTTTGACATTGCCTAACCATAGGAATTTATTTGGGCAATTTTAGGATTAATAAAAAATAGTTTTAATCAGAATCATGTTATTCCTATTTATTTAACTAGTTATTGTTTTCCTATTGTTTTACTTAGCAAATAGATTTATTTTTCATGAGAGATAGTTTATTCTAGGTTAGTTTCTGTAAATTTAGAGCATGAACTTTTATTTATAATAAATAAAACTTTTATTTTATTTTTCTTACTAGAATTTGCTTTAGGCCTAATAGGAGTTTTATAATAGATTTTAAGGTGATTCTTTTTGCTCCTAGTTGCATGATGAATTCTTTTCTGTTAGGTAGCATAAACCCATACTTAGGTTCTGTTAAGAAAAATTTTGTTATGCAAAACTACTTCATGGTTGTTGTATGATGTGGTGAAAACTTTGAGTTGGATTTCTTCGAGTTTTCTTTGGGTTTTGATTCGTTTGTTTTGTGTGTTGTGTTAGCATGCTATTATGTTAAGTGATCATATGCTATATGCTTATTATGATTGTTGTTTGCCTCGGTAGAATTTCCGAGTGCTGAAGCTTGCTACCACGAATCCCTAGCTTTCAAGATCGTCGAGAAGGCAAGTCATTGATCATGTTTCTTTACAATACCTATGATTTTTATTGCATTAGAATTATACCTCCCCACCATGCATGCAGTAGGTGAAATTTTTGAAGTTATGTTCTTGAGTAGTATCATGAGGTAGGATGAACCAATTCCCCTTGTTACCATGACCCGGGACGAAGTAGTTTATTTTTGCTATGCTCGTAGACGGGGTTAGTTGAGTGAATTCATAAGGTAGATGTGAGAGTCAAGATGATGACAACCCCATGAACTTCAAGCTCAAGATGGACTTCGAAATTCACTACTAGGTGGAGGACGGTTGACGGGCACCCTGGAGAACCCAGTGGTTGGTCGGGATGCATGGAGAAGCGCCATGACATCTTGCGGAAAGCTTCACCCAGCCAAGAAGAGATGGATGTATACCCCATTGACCGGAAGCTTACCTGTGCAGCCGCAAGCCATTATGGGCTCTGGCTGGGTCAACCCTAGTTGTGACTCTGGCCGGACGGTGCTACGAGATGTAGAAGAACGGTAGGATTGGATGGGCACCGGCAGTGGCCCAGAGGAACTCTTCGGAAGACCCTTTTTCGTTCATCCCGTCTTCAAACACCATGAAGTGCGAAGACTTAAAAGGAGGGAACGATTCTTGCGGGTAAAGTGCGCAAACCTCTGCAGAGAAAAGATCTAATCGATTAGCCGTGTCCCCGGTTACGGACAATTTGAGCCTCTGGAACTTGGAAGTATTTCGGAACTCTCAACACTAAAATTAATAAATTAATTGAGGGGTTATTATTTAATAATTAGGAATGAGACATTGGTTGGTGGAACCATCTCAATAATTATCAACAATTTTGTAGTATTTGCAAGCAAGTCCACTGTTGTAGGGAAAACTGGCTTTTCGCAAAATAATGAAACTTAGAGCTCCACAGCCAAATTGCATATAGTATTAGTAATTTTTATTGTTATTCTCTCTTCATGACTTGCCAGCATATTCAAAATGCTGACCTACACGGCTGCAACGTCTTATGTTGCAGAGGATTATTCCGATCAGGAGTGAGGCTACGCTCCGCGCTTGGCGATTGCCCTTTTGGAGTCGGATGGACTCGCTATTCTTCTACGCTTCCGCAGCCTTACTTAGTTTATTTCTCATGAGTTGGCCTTCGGCCGAATTTATTCTATTGTAATAAAGACTCGATATGAGAATCGTGTAATAAATTCAGGTGTGATTGAACTTTGATTATTTCATCAATGTACTGTGAGTGCCAGCATGATCTTGGGATGGTACAGACACAGAGACTTGACCGATTTTGGATCGGGTCGCTACAACTCATATGGAATTACTTTGGGGTTTAAGGGATTGGATGCACAAGCAGTATTCCCGCTTAGTACAAGTGAAGGCTAGCAAAAAGACTGGGAAGCGACCAACTAGAGAGCGACAACAGTCATGAACATGCATTAAAATTAATAAACATTGGATGCAAGCATGAGTAGGATATAATCCACCATGAACATAAATGTCGTGAAGGCTATGTTGATTTGTTTCAACGACATGTGTGAACATGTGCCAAGTCAAGTCACTTAAATCATTCAAAGGAGGATACCACCCCATCATACCACATCACAACCATTTTAATAGCATGTTGGCACGCAAGGTAAACCATTATAACTCATAGCTAATCAAGCATGGCACAAGCAACTATGATCTCTAATTGTCATTGCAAACGTGTTTATTCATAATAAGCTGAATCAGGAACGATGAACTCATCATATTTACAAAAACAAGAGAGGTCGAGTGCATACCAGCTTTTCTCATCTCAGTCGGTCCATCATATATCATCATAATTGCCTTTCACTTGCACGACCGAACGGAGTGAATAATAATAAGAGTGCATATGCATTGGACTAAGCTGGAATCTGCGAGCATTCAATAAATAGGAGAAGACAACGCAATATGGGCTCTCGGTTAAATCAACAATAACGCATATAAGAGCCACTTCAACAATTTAATCATGGTCTTCTCCTTACGACCCCCAAAGGAAAGAAAAGAAATAAAAACTATTTACACGGGAAAGCTCCAAACAAGCAAAAGAAGAACGGGAAATATTTTTGGGTTTTCTTTTTAATTATTACTACTACAGCAAGAAAAATAAACTACTACTAATTTTTTTTGTTTTTCTTAAGATTTAACAAACACACAAGAATAAATTAGGAAAAAGAAAATAAACTAGCATGGATATTACAGTGAAAAAGTATGAGCACTGACATCTAGAAATGAGTGTGTGTAAACATAAATGTAATGTCGGTGGGAAATATGTACTCCCCCAAGCTTAGGCTTTTGGCCTAAGTTGGTTCATTGCCAGGGATAGCCTGGCGGATACCCGTAGGTGTAGCTGGGGTCGTACTGCGATGTAGAGGACTCTGACTGCCACTGACTGGCAGCCACCTCCGGATCCCAAGAGTAATCAGACTATCGTGGAGGCTCAAATTGTGACTCTGGCTCCAGGACTGGTGTAGGGTTCCGGTAGGCTTGAACGGTCGCCCACGGAACGAGATAAGGACCTTCAGACAAATTAAACAAAGAAGGAGCAGGCAAAGTAATAGTCTCAGGATGATGTTTATTAAAGAATAATTTGTATTTAAGCTCCCCTTCCCTGTCCTTAACAATAAAGTCATGCGCTAGCATACTCTTATAATCTAAATAAGCGTTGGGCAGCAATTTTTCTTCTTTCTCATAGAGTCTAATAGGTATGTTAAAATGTGCGGCTAGGCGTGAAGCATAAATATCTCCAAAGATGGGGCCCTTAGTACGGTTCAAACTTAACCGTTTAGCAATAATTCCGCCCATACTAAGAGTGTTATCACGGAATAAACCATGGAACAAAATGATAATATCAGGAACACTAAGGTTTCCACAGTTCCTGCGACCAATCAAGCAACGACTAGCAAATATGGCAAAGTAGCGTAAGACAGGAAAATGTATGCTAGTGATTCTTGCATCGGAAACCTTCCTGGTTTCCCCCACAGTGATGGTGTCAATAAATTCTTCCACATCTTTACGGTGTGGTTCATCTAAGGTACCCTCAAAGGGTATTTTGCAAACCTTGCAAAATTCAGCTAATGGCATTTTCTCAACAACATCATATAAATGAAAATCTACTGAAGGAGGTGATTCCTTAGGAAAATAGTAGAAGTTTTGCACAAAAGTATTAGTGAGTAAGAGATACTGATGACGTTGGTCGCGGAGGAAGTCGGTGAGGCCAGCATTCTCAGCCAATGAATAAAAATCCTCATAAATCCTGGCTTGACTCAAGAAGTCATCGGAAGGCCATTCACACGGCCGGACCTCCGCGATACGAGGCAAATTATATTTGGGCCTCTGTGCTTCTTCATTTTTCTTTTCCTTCGAGCTTCGGCTCGATGGGCCCCTCAAAAGTCTCTTCATCATTTTCTGAAATATTCTGAAATTTTTAGTTACTTCTAACAAAAGTGAACCAAGCTCAACAAGATTGATAGCAACTACTCCTACAAGTGCCTAGAGGATATATCATGCATTAGAACTACTTGGAACCATATAAATTTGACATGCAAGCTCAAGAACATGGTCACCTAGGCAGCACAAATTTGCAATGAATAAAGCATTAGAGCAAAAACTAATTGGACCAATAGAGGAGTCACATACCAAGGAACAATCTCCCCAAGCAGTTTTGTTAGAGGTGCTTTGAGCAAGGAGATCAAAAATCGCAGCAAAATGAGCTAGAACTCGTGCTTGAGCTAGATATTCGTGTTTGTGGGAGGAAGAAGAACTGTATGATTGCAGGAATAAGTGGAGGAGGGCCACCATGGGCCCACGAGGCAGGGGGCGCGCCCTCCACCCTCGTGGCCAGGTGGTTCACCCCCCTGATGTGTTCTCAGTTCCATAAATCCTCAAATATTCTAGAAAAAAACATATTTCATTTTCAGGGCATTTGGAGAAATTTTATTTTCGGGGTATTTTTATATTGCACGGATAAATCAGAAAACAGACAGAAAAATACTACTTTTACTTTATTTCAACTAAATAACAGAAAATAGGAAAAGGGTAGAGAAGGTTGTGTCTTCTAGTTTCATCCATCTCATGCTCATCAAAAGGAATCCACTAACAAGGTTGATCAGGTCTTGTTAACAAACTCATTCCGAATAACATGGAACCGGAGAAATTTCGAATAACACTATGTTACCTCAACGGGGATATGCACATCCTCTATAATAAGAATATCATATTTCTTCTTGACAGTAGGAAGAGGAAATTCAAAACCTCCAAATATAATCGATGGAATTTTTCCAATAGAGTTAATACTATGAACTTGAGGTTGTTTCCTCGGAAAGTGGACCGTATGCTCATTACCATTAACATGAAAAGTGACATTGCCTTTGTTGCAATCAATAATAGCACCTGCAGTATTCAAAAAAGGTCTTCCAAGAATAATAGACATACTATCGTCCTCGGGAATATCAAGAATAACAAAGTCTGTTAAAATAGTAACGTTTGCAACTACAACAGGCACATCCTCACAAATACCGAGAGGTATAGCAATTGATTTATCAGCCATTTGCAAAGATATTTCAGTAGGTGTTAACTTATTCAAATCAAGCCTACGATATAAAGAGAGAGGCATAACACTAACACCAGCTCCAAGATCACATAAAGCAGTTTTAACATAGTTTCTTTTAATGGAGCATGGTATAGTAGGTACTCCTGGATCTCCAAGTTTCTTTGGTATTCCACCCTTAAAAGTATAATTAGAAAGCATGGTGGAAATTTCAGCTTCCGGTATCTTTGTTTTATTAGTGACAATATCTTTCATATATTTAGCATAAGGATTAATTTTGAGCATATCAGCCAATCGCATACACAAAGAGATATGTCTAATCATTTCAGTAAAGCGCTCAAAATCCTCATCATCCTTTTTCTTGGATGGTTTGGGAGGAAAAGGCATGGGTTTCTGAACCCATGGCTCCCTTTCTTTACCATGTTTCCTAGCAACAAAGTCTCTCTTATCATAACGTTGATTCTTTGCTTGTGGGTTATCAAGATCAACAACAGGTTCAATTTCCACATCATTATATTTACTATGTTGAGCATCATCATTAACATTTTCACTAGGTTCATGTTCATTACCGATTGTGTTTCACATCGCACATAGAGATATCATTTGGATTCTCGGTGGTTCAGCAATAGGTTTACTAGAAGTTTGCAAAGTCCTATCATTTTTCTTTTTCTTCCTTTTAGAAGAACTAGGTACATCAATATTATTTCTCTGAGAATCTTGCTCAATTCTCTTAGGGTGGCCTTCAGGATACAAAGGTTCCTGAGTCATTTTATCAGTTCTAGTAGCCACTCTAACAACATAATTATTTTTCTTACTATTCATTTCATTGAGCAATTCATTCTGAGCTTTAAGTACTTGCTCTACTTGGGTGGTAACCATAGAAGCATGTTTGCTAACAAGTTTAAGTTCACCTCTAACATTAGCCATATAATCACCCAAGTGTTTAATCATATAAGCATTTTGTTTTAATTGCCTACCAAAATAAGCATTAAAATTTTCTTGTTTGACAATAAAATTATCAAACTCTTCTAAGCATTGTCTAGCAGACTTATAGTGAGGAATATCACCTTCATCAAATCTATAGAGAGAATTTAATTTTACTACCCGTGTCGGGTTATCAAGACCAGGAGGTTCTTCAATAGTTAATGGATTAAGATCATATGTTTCTTCAACAGGCGGTAGATTAAGACCATGTATTTCTTCAATAGGAGGTAAATTCTTAACATCTTCAGCTTTAATACCTTTTTCTTTCATAGATTTCTTTGCCTCTTGCGTATCTTCAGGACTGAGAAATAGAACACCTCTCTTCTTCGGAGTTGGTTTAGGAATAGGCTCGGTAATTGGCTCGTGGGCTGGCTCAGAAGTGCCCAATTATTTTCATTTGTCAACATATTATTCAATAGAATTTCAGCTTCATCCGGTGTTCTTTCCCGAACACGTAACCAGCACAACTATCCGTAATCTCTGGAAGCATCGGTTAGTCCATTATAAAAGATATCAAGTATTTCATTTTTCTTAAGAGGATGATCAGGCAAAGCGTTAAGTAACTTGAGAAGCCTCCCCCAAGCTTGTGGGAGACTCTCTTCTTTAATTTGCACAAAGTTGTATATTTCCTTTAAAGCAACTTGTTTCTTATGAGCAGGGAAATATTTAGCAGAGAAGTAATAAATCATATCCTGGGGACTACCACTACAAAAGAAGACACATCCGTGACATTTTGGGCCGAACGAAAAAAAAATCTGTCATACATATGACACTTCTATTACGATAATTGTGACAAAACCCGGTATCATCATAGATGTGGTGGGCTCCTACTTCTATGACAAAAAATCATGATAGAAAATGGGCTTTTCGTCCTGGGCGGGCCGGAGACGCAGCTGCATGACATTCTTTGGGCCGTCCATGACAGAAAAAAACCGTGGTACAAGCGAGGGGGAGGAAAATTTCGGGGAGTTCCCGATTACGGTGGGAGGTCGGGGCGAAGCGATCGCTGCTTCTCTCGTTACACGACGCTGCTGGCGTGTGTGCGGCGTTGGCTCTAATCAACCCGAAGCGAGGCGTTGGGCTCTAATCGAACCCGAGCGATTGACTGCAGCTACGCGTTCTCGAACCCTCCCGATCAACAGAGCCCGTTTCGACCGTGGCGCCCAACACAAGTCCGTTTCCTCCGCTTTTGCGGTCGCCACACCCTCCCGATCAACAGGACCCGCTTCGACCGTAGGAGGTCCGCTTCCTCCGCTTTGCGGACGCCAAACCCCTCCGGCGGAGGATCCCGTTTGAACGTGGTCGGTCGAACACAAGGCCGTTTCCTCCATTTTGCGGTACGCCAGGCCTCATTTCCATCGCCTGTTCCGTCCAAGCCCTCCCAATGAACACGTCCACGCATTCCGTTCCGACCCAGCCGGTTGGCTCCCACGCGTTCCGTTGCCTCCCGATGAACACGACGCATTCCGTTCCATCCCCATGAACACGACGCATTTCATTGCCTCCCCATAAACACGAGACGACGCTGTTTCTCCGTTCTGACCTAGCCATGTACACGAGCCCTGGCCGTACGTATGCGCGAGTAGGCGTTCGAGACCCCGCCCGTATGTACACATATGTGGCCGTATTTTCTTTCTTGCACCCTGGCGCTGTACGTATGTGTACATGCTACGTGCGCGCCTCTACTACGACACGTACGCGCCTCTACTACGACACGTGCGCGCCTCTACATCGACCAGTATATATGTACGTACACGTTCACGACCAGAATGACAACGCTAGGTACGCTTCGACCAGGTGGGTCCCGACTGTCAGGCACTTCCTTGCCTGCGAAGATGTAGCTGGTGGGTCCCAGCAGTCAGGGGGGCGAATCGTTTTGTTTTTTTTGTCCGGACGCACTTCCTTGCGTGCGAAGGTGTAGCTGCTGGGTCCCAGCAGTCAGGGGGGCAATCGTCTTGTTTTTTTTTGCCCAGACGCACTTCCTTGCGTGCGAAGATGTAGCTGGTGGGTCCCAGCAGTCAGGGGGAAACGTTGTTTTCGTGAAATATGGTGGCCAGTCCGGTGGGTCCCCGCTGTCAGGTGGAGGAATAATTATTTTGCGCGTAATAAGGAGGCACTTCCTTGCTGCGGCCGTGGACCCAGCTATCGGCCGCTCCATGTGCAGTCCACGTCCGATGGAAGCCATTCCTTGACCATGTTGACCACTGATGACCCACAAGTATAGGGGATCTATCGTAGTCCTTTCGATAAGTAAGAGTGTCGAACCCAACAAGGAGCAGAAGGAAATGATAAGCGGTTTTCAGCAAGGTATTCTCTGCAAGTACTGAAATAAGTGGTAACAGATAGTTTTGTGATAAGGTAAATTGTAACGAGAAACAAGTAACAAAAGTAAACACGGTGCAGCAAGGTGGCCCAATCCTTTTTGTAGCAAAGGACAAGCCGGAACAAACTCTTATAATAGGAAAAGCGCTCCCGAGGACACATGGGAATATCGTCAAGCTAGTTTTCATCACGTTCATATGAATCACGTTCGGTACTTTGATAATTTGATATGTGGGTGGACCGGTGCTTGGGTGCTGTTCTTACTTCAACAAGCATCCCACTTATGATTAACCTCTATAGCAAGCATCCGCAACTACAACAAAAGTATTAAGGGAAACCTAACCATAGCATGAAACATATGGATCCAAAACAGCCCCTTACGAAGCAACGCATAAACTAGGGTTTAAGCTTCCGTCACTCTAGCAACCCATCATCTACTTATTACTTCCCAATGCCTTCCTCTAGGCCCAAATAATGGTGAAGTGTTATGTAGTCGATGTTCACATAACACCACTAGAGGCTAGACAACATACATCTCATCAAAATATCGAACGAATACCAAATTCACATGACTACTAATAGCAAGACTTCTCCCGTGTCCTCAGGAACAAACGTAACTACTCACAAAGCATATTCATGTTCATAATCAGAGGGGTAATAATATGCATAAAGGATCTGAACATATGATCTTCCACCAAGTAAACCAACTAGCATCAACTACAAGGAGTAATCAACACTACTAGCAACCTACTAGCACCAACCCCGGACTAGGAGACAAGAATCGGATACAAGAGATGAACTAGGGTTTGGAGATGAGATGGTGCTGGTGAAGATGTTGATGGAGATTGCCCTCTCCCGATGAGAGGAGTGTTGATGATGATGATGACGACGATTTCCCCCTCCCGGAGGGAAGTGTCCCTGGCAGAACAGCTCCGCCGGAGCCCTAGATTGATTCCGCCAAGGTTACGCCTCGTGGCGGCGGAGTCTCGTCCCAAAAGGTTGTCTCTGATTTTTTTCTCATCGAAAGACTTCATATAGGAGAAGATGGGCATCGGAGAGCCACCAGGGGGCCCACGAGGTAGGGGGACGCGCCCCCCACCCTCGTGAGCAGGGTGTGGGCCCCCTGGCCTTCATCTTTGGCGATGATTTTTCTTTATTTATTTTAAGATATTCCGTGGAGTTTCAGGACTTTTGGAGTTGCACAGAATAGGTCTCCAATATTTGCTCCTTTTCCAGCCAAAATTCCAGCTACCGGCATTCCCCCTCTCATGGTAAACCTTGTAAAATAAGAGAGAATAGCCATAAGTATCATGACATAACGTGAAATAACAGCCCATAATGCGATAAATATCGATATAAAAGCATGATGCAAAATGGACGTATCAACTCCCCCAAGCTTAGACCTCGCTTGTCCTCAAGCGAAAAGCCGATAACAATAAATATGTCCTCATGTTTAGAGGTAGAGGCGTCAATAAAAATAAAATACGGACATGAAGGCATCATGATTATTCTCATAACAGCAACATATATAGATTTGTCATATGGTTACTTATGTTCAAGTGATGATCTTTTCACAATGCAAAAGTATGAATCAGAAACTTTATTGGGCACCAGCAAGGTATAACCTCAGTCATTGAAGCAATAGCAATTTATCATAACATCAGAAAGAATCTACGTCAGAGCTTAAAAGCAAGTCCACATACTCAACTATCACTTAGTCCTTCATAATTGCTAGCACTCACCCAGTACTTGTGGTTACGGAGTTTTAATCGGACACAGAGAAAGATAGGGGCTTATAGTTTTGCCCCACAACCTTTTACCTCAAGGGTAATGTCAACAATAACAATTCATGCTCCCCTACATCCAATTATATATATATATATATATATATATATATATATATATATATATATATATATATCATGTTCTTTCCAACATGCTGGGCTTGCCAAAGGATAAAATGAAAAAGGAAATGTGAAGATCACCATGACTCTTGCATAAGGTAGAAGATAATAATAAAAGATAGGCCCTTCGCAGAGGGAAGCAGAGGTTGCCATGCGCTTTTATGGTTGGATACACAAAATCTTAATGCAAAAGAACATCACTTTATATTGCCCCTTGTATGTGGAACTTTATTATGCAGTCCGTCGCTTTTATTACTTCCACAACAAGTTCGTACAAAGCTTATTTCTCTGCACTAATAAGTCATGCATATTTAGAGAGCAATTTTTATTGCTTGCACCGATGACAACTTACTTGAAGGATCTTACTCAATCCATAGGTAGATATGGTGGACTCTCATGGCTAAACTGGTTTATGGGTATTTGGAAGCACAAGTAGTATCTCTACTTGGTGCTGAGAATTTGGCTAGCATGAGGGGGAAAGGCAAGCTCAACATGTTAGAGGATCCATGACAACATACTTTATCTCAGATACAAGAAAACATAACTCATTATGTTGTCTTCCTTGTCCAACATCAACTCTTTAGCATGTCATATTTTAATTAGTGCTCCCAATAATAAAAGATGTCAATGATAATATATCTATATGTGAAACCTCTCTCTCCTTATTACTTCCTATTAATTGCAACGATGACCAAAGCTATATTTACCAACTCCCAACAACTTTTAATCGTCATACTCTTTCTATGTGAAGTCATTACTCTCGATAAGATCAATATGAACTCTTTGTTTCTTTTTATTCTTTTCTTTTATTCACCCAAGATCATGGCAAAGTAATCAAGCCCTTGACTCAACACTAATCTTTATTATATATAGCTCACGGACTCGATTACATAGAGGGATCATAAAGCGAAACTTCAAAACTAGATCATGCCATGACTTTATTCTACTAAATCAAGATACTACTAATAGGATCGAACTAAGAAAAACGGTAAAGATAGGAGTTGTGATGGTGATACGATACCGGGGCACCTCCCCCAAGCTTGGCAGTTGCCAAGGGGAGTGCCCATACCCATGTGATTATGTCTCCTTTGCTGTTGAAGAAGGTAGAGGTGTCGTTGATGATGCAAGCTTGTCGTCCATCTTCCACGGCATAGGCTCACCATCATAGAAGGATGATCGAGTCTCCGGAATCCTCAAATCTGCAGCCAAACTCATCCTTTTGAATCTATATTCATACTCACAGTTTTGATTTTGCAGATCATAGATTTGGGCTTGGAGGTGCTCGATCTTCTCATGTAGCTTGAAGATGGCTTCTTCGGTGTTCTTGGCATCCGCTCAGAGTTGTTGGTGAACTCCATGAGCATCTTGTGGCTAGCGTTAATTCCACGCTCCACCATCCCCCGCACTTGAAGACTTGTTGCTCCATTGCTTCGAGCCTCGCCTCCACGCTTCCGGTTCCCTTTGGTCCCTCAACATCGCGGATGTGCAGCAACCCATCACGCATCTCAATGGTTTGAGGGTGTCGCAGCACCTCCGCGAGGTAAGGGTTGGTCACCTTTTCGAAGAACTTGTCCTTGGAAGCACTTGGGGATGTCATGATGATCTAGATCTGTCAGAAAAACCACTAGAAACAAGAACAGGAGATATTTGCGTGATACGGGAGTGAAAACCTTCGGGAGAATATATAATGAATTTTTACCGACCAAAATACGTATCGTGCAAGAAAACGGAGTCTGGAGGGCACACGAGCTGCTCACGAGGTAGGGGGGCGCGCCCAGGGGGGTAGGGCGCGCCCTCCACCCTCGTGAAGGCCTCGTGTCCTTCCCGGACTTCCACTTATTTTTCTATTTTTCTAAATATTCCAAAACGAAGAAATATTGCCTTAAAAATTGTTTTGGAGTCGGTTTACTTACCGTACCACATACCTATTCCTTTTCGGAGTCTGAAACGGTCTCGAAAGTGTCCCTTATGTATTCCTCCGGGGTTATGGTTTCAATAATATTGGTTTCAACATTTATGGGATTACCTGAGATATAATGTTTGATTCTTTGACCGTTTACCACCTTTGGATTTGTGCCTTCAAAGTTGTTGATTTTTATGGCTCCGGAACGATAGACCTCCTCGATAACGTAGGGACCTTCCCATTTAGAGAGAAGTTTTCCTGCAAAAAATCTTAAACGAGAATTGTATAGCAATACATAATCACCTACATTAAACTCACGCTTTTGTATCCTTTTGTCATGCCATCTTTTAACTTTTTCTTTAAATAACTTGGCATTTTCATAGGCTTGGGTTCTCCATTCATCAAGTGAGCTAATATCAAATAACCTCTTCTCACTGGCAAGTTTGAAATCATAGTTGAGCTCTTTAATAGCCCAATATGCCTTATGTTCTAGTTCGAGAGGTAAGTGACATGCTTTTCCATAAACCATTTTATACGGAGACATACCCATAGGATTCTTATATGCAGTTCTATAGGCCCATAATGCATCATCAAGTTTCTTGGACCAATTCTTTCTAGACCTATTAACAGTCTTTTGCAAAATTAATTTGAGCTCTCTATTACTCAATTCTACTTGACCACTAGATCATGGGTGATAAGGAGATGCAATTCTATTATTAACATCATATTTAGCAAGCATTTTACGGAAAGCACCATGAATAAAGTGTGAACCACCATCACCATTAAATATCTAGGGACTCCAAACCTCGGAAAAATAACTTCCTTAAGCATTTTAATAGAAGTGTTATGATCAGCACTACTAGTTGGAATAGCTTCTACCCACTTAGTAACGTAATCAACAACAACTAAAATATGTGTATATCCATTAGAGGCAGGAAAAGGTACCATATAATCAAAGCCCCAAACATCAAATGGTTCAATAACAAGTGAATAATTCATAGGCATTTCTTGACGTCTACTAATATTACCAATTCTTTGACATTCATCACAAGACAAAACAAACTTACGGGCATCCTTGAAGAAAGTAGGCCAATAAAACCCAGATTGCAATACCTTATGTGCAGTTCTATCTCCAGCGTGGTGTCCTCCATATGCTTAGGAGTGACACTTGCGTAGGATCTGTTCCTGTTCATGCTCAGGTACACAACGTCTAATAACACCATCTACTCCTTCTTTATAAAGATGTGGATCATCCCAAAAGTAATGTCGCAAATCATAAAAGAACTTTTTCTTTTGTTGGTATGTGAAGCTAGGTGGTATAAATTTAGCAACAATATAATTAGCATAATCAGCATACCATGGAGTGCTACGAGAAGTGCTTATGACATTTAATTGTTCATTAGGAAAGCTATCATCAATAGGTAGTGGGTCATCAAGAACATTCTCTAACCTAGATAAGTTATCAGCAACGGGGCTCTCAGCTCCTTTTCTATCAACAATATGCAAATCAAATTCTTGCAGCAAGAGAACCCATCTAATAAGTCTAGGTTTAGCTTATTTCTTTTCCATTAGATATTTAATAGCAGCATGGTCGGTGTGAATAGTTACTTTAGAATCAACAATATAGGGTCTGAATTTATCACAAGCAAATGCAACTGCTAAAAGTTCCTTTTCGGTAGTAGCATAATTTCTTTGAGCATTGTCTAGAGTCTTACTAGCATAATGGATAACATTTAACTTCTTATCAACTCTTTGCCCTAGAACAGCACCTACAGCATAATCACTAGCATCACACATAATTTCAAAGGGTAAATTCCAATCAGGTGGCTGAACAACAGGTGCAGAGACTAATGCTTTTTTAAGTATTTCAAATGCTTCTACACAATCATCATCAAAGACAAATGGTACATCTTTTGTAATAAATTAGTCGAGGTCGAGAAATTTTGAGAAGTCCTTAATGAACCTCCTATAAAACCCTGCGTGACCAAGGAAACTTCTTATACCTTTGGTGTCCTTGGGACATGGCATCTTTTCAATAGCATCAACCTTGGCTTTATCAACTTCAATACCTCTTTCAGAAACTTTGTGCCCTAAGACAATACCTACATTAACCATAAAGTGGCACTTTTCCCAATTCAAGACAAGATTAGTTTCTTCATATCTCGCAAAACTCGATCAAGATTGCTCAAGCAATCATCAAAAGAGGAACCATAGACGGAAAAGTCGTCCATGAAAACCTCACAAATCTTTTCACAAAAATCAGAGAATATAGCCATCATGCATCTTTGAAAGGTAGCAGGTGCATTACATAAACCAAAAGGCATACATCTATAAGCAAAAGTACCAAAAGGGCATGTAAAAGTAGTCTTTGATTGATCTTTAGCCGACACAGGTATTTGAGAGAAACCAGAATAACCATCTAGAAAGCAATAATCTGTATGTTTGCATAATCTTTCTAGCATTTGATCAATAAAAGGTAAGGGGTAATGATCTTTCTTAGTAGCTTTATTTAATTTGCGGAAATCAATTACCATCCTATAACCTGTGATAATTCTTTGCGGAATCAATTTATCTTTATCATTAGGGACAACAGTAATACCTCCCTTCTTAGGGACACAATGGGCAGGACTTACCCAGTGACTATCTGCAACGGGATAAATTATACCTGCCTCCAGAAGCTTGAGTATTTCTTTTCTTACCACTTCTTTCATTTTAGGATTCAAACATCGTTGAGGATCACGAACAAGTTTGGCATCCGCTTCCAAATTTATTTTATGCTGACATAGAGTGGGACTAATGCCCTTAAGATCATCAAGAGTATATCCAATAGCGGCACGGTGCTTTTTCAGAGTTTTCAATAATCTTTCTTCTTCATGCTCTGAAAGGTTAGCACTAATAATAACAGGATATATTTTCTTTTCATCAAGATAAGCATATTTAAGATTATCGAACAACGGTTTAAGCTCAAACACGGATCACCCTTGGGTGGAGGAGGATCCCTAGGATTTCAACAGCAAATTATGTTGCGAATAGGTTCTGTTTAAAGAATACTTCATCTATTTCCCTTCTTTAATTCATGAACATCTCATTTTCATGGTCTAGCAAATAGTGTTCTAAAGGATCACTAGGAGGTACGGCAATAGAAGCAAGACCAATAATTTCATCCTTACTAGGCAATTCTTCCTCACGATGCTGTTTACTAAATTTAGAGAAATTAAACTCATTAACCATATCATCCAAGATAATAGTAACAACATTCTTTTTGCAATCTATCTTAGCATTAACAGTATTCAAGAAGGGTCTACCAAATATAATGGGACAAAAGCTATCTTGTGGAGAACCAAGAACAAGAAAATCAGCAGGATATTTGGTTTTTCCACACAAGACTTCAACATCTCTAACAATTCTCACTGGTGAAATAGTATCTCTATTGGCAAGCTTAATTGTGACATCAATTTCTTCTAACTCAATAGGTGCAATATCATGCATAATTTCTTTGTATAATTCAATGGGTATTGCACTAGCACTAGCGCCCATATCACATAAGCCATGATAACAATGATCTCCTATTTTAACAGAAATAACAGCACGCCTACCACAGGTCTATGTTTATCCTTAGCACAGGTTTAGCAATTCTAGCAGTTTCACCACGAATTGAATAACATGCCCATCAATATTATCGACAAGAGATCTTTAACAATAGCAATATTAGGTTCTACTTTAACTTGCTCAGGAGGTGTATAAGTTCTAATATTGCTTTTACGAATAACAGTTGAAGCTTTAGCATGATCCTTTACTCTAACAGGGAAAGGTGGTTTCTCAACATAAGAGGTGGGAACAATAGGATCATTATAAGTGACAGTCTTTTCTTCAACTTTAATAGGTGCAGCTACTTTTACTTCTTTGGGAGGATGATATTTAAACCACTTCTCCTTAGGGAGATCAACATAAGTAGCAAAATATTCACAGAAAGAAGCTACTATCTCAGAGTCAAGTCCGTATTTAGTGCTAAACTTACGGAAAATATCGGTATCCATAAAAGATTTAACACAATCAAACTTGGGCGTCATACCTGACTCCTTACCTTCGTCGAGGTCCCAATCTTCAGAGTTGCGTTTAATTTGATCCAATAAATTCCATTTAAATTCAATAGTATTCATCATAAAATAGCCAGCACAAGAAGTATCGAGCATGGTGCGATTGTTATCAGAAAGCCGAGCATAAAAATTATGAAGAATTGTCACTTTTGATAGCTCATGATTGGGGCATGAATATAACATTGATTTAAGCCTCCCCCAAGCTTGAGCGATGCTTTCTCCTTCGCGAGGCCAAAAATTATATATATAATTGCGATCACGATGAACAAGATGCATAGGGTAATACTTTTGATGAAATTCCAATTTCAATCTTTTATAGTTCCATGATCTCGTGTCATCACATAGCCTATACCATGTCAATGCGTCTTCCTTCAAAGATAAAGGGAAGACCTTCTTCTTAACAACATCATTGGGTATACCTGCAAGCTTAAATAATCCACAAACTTTATCCACATAGAGTAGATGTTCATCAGGATGCTTTGTTCCATCTCCTGTAAAAGTATTAGCCAGCAGTTTTTCCATCATACCCAAGGAACTTCAAAAGGAGTTTCATTTTCAATAGGTTCAGTAGGTTGAGGAGCAACTCTTTGCTTCATCGGACGGGTGAAGATACCCGGACAAGCCCCTCGAGAGAATTACTTTCCATAGTAACAAGTGACAGAAAATTTCAGCACACTATATAAATTTTTCCTTACCAAATTCCACTTACCAAAGGCGCTACACTCCAGGCAACGGCGCCGAAAAAGAGTCTTGATGACCCACAAGTATAGGGGATCTATCGTAGTCCTTTCGATAAGTAAGAGTGTCGAACCCAACGAGGAGCAGAAGGAAATGATAAGCGGTTTTCAGCAAGGTATTCTCTGCAAGTACTGAAATAAGTGGTAACAGATAGTTTTGTGATAAGGTAAATTGTAACGAGCAACAAGTAACAAAAGTAAACACGATGCAGCAAGGTGGCCCAATCCTTTTTGTAGCAAAGGACAAGCCGGAACAAACTCTTATAATAGGAAAAGCGCTCCTCAGGACACATGGGAATATCATGAAGCTAGTTTTCATCACGTTCATATGATTCGCGTTCGGTACTTTGATAATTTGATATGTGGGTGGACCGGTGCTTGGGTGCTGTTCTTACTTGAACAAGCATCCCACTTATGATTAACCTCTATTGCAAGCATCCGCAACTACAACAAAAGTATTAAGGTAAACCTAACCATGGCATGAAACATATGGATCCAAAACAGCCCCTTACGAAGCAACACATAAACTAGGGTTTAAGCTTCTGTCACTCTAGCAACCCATCATCTACTTATTACTTCCCAATGCCTTCCTCTAGGCCCAAATAATGGTGAAGTGTTATGTAGTCGACGTTCACATAACACCACTAGAGGCTAGACAACATACATCTCATCAAAATATCGAACGAATACCAAATTCACATGACTACTAATAGCAAGACTTCTCCCGTGTCCTCGGGAACAAACGTAACTACTCACAAAGCATATGCATGTTCATAATCAGAGCGGTAATAATATGCATAAAGGATCTGAACATATGATCTTCCACCAAGTAAACCAACTAGCATCAACTACAAGGAGTAATCAACACTACTAGCAACCTACTAGCACCAATCCCGGACTTGGAGACAAGAATTGGATACAAGAGATGAACTAGGGTTTGGAAATGAGATGGTGCTGGTGAAGATGTTGATGGAGATTTCCCTCTCCCGATGAGAGGAGCGTTGATGATGATGATGACGATGATTTCCCCCTCCCGGAGGGAAGTGTCTCCGGCAGAACAGCTCCACCGGAGCCCTAGATTGATTCCGCCAAGGTTCCGCCTCGTGGCGGCGAAGTCTCGTCCCGAAAGGTTGTCTCTAATTTTTTTCTCATCGAAAGACTTCATATAGGAGAATATGGGCATCGGAGAGCCACCAGGGGGCCCATGAGGTAGGGGGGCACGCCCCAGGGGGGGCGTGCCCCCACCCTCGTGAGCAGGGTGTGGGCCCCCTGGCCTTCATCTTTGGCGACGATTTTTCTTTATTTATTTTAAGATATTCCGTGGAGTTTCATGACTTTTGGAGTTGCACAGAATAGGTCTCCAATATTTGCTCCTTTTCCAGCCAGAATTCCAGCTGCCGGCATTCCCCCTCTCATGGTAAACCTTGTAAAATAAGAGAGAATAGCCATAAGTATTGTGACATAACGTGAAATAACAGCCCATAATGCGATAAATATCGTTATAAAAGCATGATGCAAAATGGACGTATCAACCACACCGCGCCGAGAGCACCAGGGCGGTGGACGACGGCGAGGCCTATGAAGGGGACGACGCGGAGCCGAGGAAGACGCGGTAGTGGATGCCCACGCGTAGAGGAGTATGAGTGTTCACTCGTTCGGCTGCGGTGTGAGGCTGCCGTCGCCGCAGAATAACAGAGGGTGTGGGTGCATAGAGGGATGGCCTGGCCAGCGGTGGGAGTAGTAGGGGACGGTGAGGCCTCCGCGGCATCACAGCCGGCCACAGGCGGCAGGAGCAGGCGGCACGACCGGCGCTGCTTTGGGCGGCTGGAGCAAGAAGACCAGAGGTTGAAGAAGCACTACGGTCGTTCGATGGACATCGTATGGTCACTGGAGCTAGAATCGTTCATATATTGACTAAAGTTGACAAAGGCCTCCGTCCCAGTCAACTTAGTAGGCCCACAAGTCAGCCTCCCACCAAGGTGGGTCCCAGCTAGCAGGGGGTATTCATTTTTTTGTGCATAATAAGGAGGCACTTCCGGTGGGTCCGAGCTGACAGCGGGGAGAACGTTGTTTTCACGAAATACGGTGGCCCGTCCTGTGGGTCCCAGCATTCAGGGGGAAACGTTTTTTTTCACGAAATACTGGTGGCCCGTCCGGTGGGTCCCTGCTGTCAGGTGGAGGAATAATTATTTTCCGCGTTATAAGGAGGCACTTCCTTGCGGCTGCCGTGGACCCAGTATCGGCCTCTCCACGTCAAGATACTCTTCCGATGGAAGTCGGTCGTTGACCACATTGACCACGCCGCGCCGAGAGCACCACGGCAGTGGACGACGGCGAGGCCTAGGAATGGGATGACGCGGAGCCGGGGAAGACGCGGCAGTGGAAGCCCGCGCGAAGAGGAGTACGAGGGTTCACCGGTTCGGCTGCGGTGTGAGGCTGCCGTCGCCGTAGAATAACAGGGGGTGTGGGTGAGTTTTGGATGCTATTTAAATTAGTCTTTGGATACAAATCGCCAGAATGTATATGCATCATTAACCACTGAGATTGTAGAGCAGGTAATTTGCAAATTAGGATTGACTCTTCCTCAATAAATAAACTATCAACCTCCAAAAAAGTTTATTAATTTAATTACTAGAATAAGCATAGATCCGGAGATTCCCAAATAGGTCAACCTTTTAAACTGCCTGCTGAATCCATGAGCGGGCAAGAGACAACCTGGCGAACTGAAACATCTTGGTTCAGAGTTTTCCGTTTCCGAAGACTAGTAAAATAGGCGGATTCTGGAACCCCAAGGATTCAACTATTGCTCTAGGTTTGCATACAACTACATTGATTTTAGTAAAGGGCGAATAGGATGAATAGAACCATTGAATCGTCACCCAATGGAATTTTGGATCCAATTCGGGATTTTTCTTGGGAAGTTTCGGGAAGAAATAGAGGGATGCCCTGGCCAGCGTTGGGAGTAGTAGGGGGCGCTGAGCCCTGTGCGGCAGCATAGACGGCCACGTGAAGCGGGAGTAGGTGGCCCCGCCGGCGTTGCTTTGGCGGCTGGAGCAAGAAGATCAGAGATTGAAGAAACACGACGGCCGTTGGATTGACATCCAACGGTTACGTCTGCTAGAATCGTTTGTTGACGTATATAATAACTAAAAAAATCTTGCATACGCGTCAACTAAACAGGCCCACAAGTCAGACCACTCCCTCTCTTTTTTAATAATTTATATATAGCTCATGGCAACTTCTTATGCAATTTATTGCAGTCGTTTTTTTGGTTGGCGAGCCAATTTCGCATATTTCTGTGGGTTCCAAACTATTTTTAATACCGAAATGTCGAGCCAGATTTAAAGTACTTTGAAGATATATTTAAATTAGGTTAATGCCCAGTGAAATAGGAATCTGAAAATGTGAAAAAAATTCATAAATTATAAAGTAATTGCTATTTTGTCATCTGTTCTTATATTTACAACCCATTTCATATTACTTTCAAGATTTGCGCGCCTTGAAAGAGTTGCAGCCCATCGTATGTAGAAAATAAGTAGGCCTGGATTGGGTATTCTTGAAAAAAATAAACTGGGCTCATTTTCACAAAGAAAAAATAGCTGGGCTGGTCACATGGTGAACATAAAATATAAGCCTGGGCTAGACGGGCCACGGCCCAGTTCAAACCCTGCTCCGTCTCAACAATACCAAACAAAAAAATACTGCTCGAGTAGCTACGTCCCAGGTGTCAGCCGATCTTGTGCTGTTCTCTTGTCTAATATACGCTCACAATGTCGTGGGTCCCAGATGTCAGGAAAACATTAGGAGGAAGCATTTTATTTTTTCATACGCTGACGTGGTGGGCCCCTACTGTCATCCTCTCTACATACTTCTGCCGATTCCTGTTGTTTGTTGACCATGTTGACAACGCGAGAGGGCGGCACCGCGTCGAGCGCACCAAAGCGCGCGGAGGACGTCGGCGTTAACGATTTAAGAGACGGTGGGGCGGCGATGCATGCGCTGAGGCGCAGCCAGCCGTGGGAGGCGGAAGCAGGCGGCCCTTGGCGCTGGTTTGGTTTTAGCGGTGGAGAGGAAGACAGATCAAGAAACACAACAGACTGTAAAAGCAGCAGGAGTACTTAACAACCTTAACTGAAACCAGCAGGGGCACTTAACAACCAAAACTGAAAGCAGTATGCTAACTTCAACACAAGCATTTCTCAAATTCACAACTACTCAACTAGCACGACTTTGATATTATCACCTCCATATCTCAAAACAATTATCAAGCATCAAACTTATCTTAGTATTCAACGCACTCAAAAGAAAGTTTCACATATCTTGAATACCAAGTATGTTAACATTAAGCAAATTACCATGCTATTAACGACTCTCAAAATAATCTAAGTGAAGCATGAGAGATCAAGTTTCTTAAAACAAATCCACCACCGTGCTCTTAAAAGATCTAAGTGAAGCACTAGAGCAAAAATTATCACGCTCAAAGATATAAGTGAAGCACTATGAGCAAACTATCAAACTCAAAAGATATAAGTGAAGCACATAGAGTATTCTATCAAATTTCAATTCAGGTATGGCTCTCTCAAAAGGTGTGTACAGCAAGGATGATTGTGGTAAACTAACAAGCAAAGACGCAAATAATACAAGACGCTCCAAGCAAAACACTTATCATGTGGTGAATAAAAATATAGCTCCAAGTAAATTACCGATGGAAGTGGATTTAAAGAGGGATGCCTTCCGGGGCATCCCCAAGCTTTGACTTTTTGGTGTCCTTGGAT
Organism: Aegilops longissima; assembly: GCA_021605205.1. NCBI lineage: Eukaryota > Viridiplantae > Streptophyta > Magnoliopsida > Poales > Poaceae > Aegilops > Aegilops longissima. Next base: position 499,437,404 of record CM038682.1, on the reverse strand, counting down.
TATCTTGGGGGTGCCATGGGCATCCCCAAGCTTAGGCTCTTGCCACTCCTTGTTCCATAATCCATCAAAAGAATTCACCCAAAACTTGAAAACTTCACAACACAAAACTCAATAGAAATCTCGTGAGCTCCGTTAGAGAAAGAAAACAAAAGACTACTTTAAGGTACTGTAATGAACTCATTCTTTATTTATATTGGTGCTAAACCTACTGTATTCCAACTTCTCTATGGATTATAAACTATTTTACTAGCCATAGATTCATCAAAATAAGCAAACAACACACGAAAAACAGAATCTGTCAAAAACAGAACAGTCTGTAGTAATCTGTAACTAACACAAACTTCTGGAACTCAAAAAATTCTACCCAAATTACACGACCTGTACAATTTGTTTATTGATCAGCAGAAATTGGAATCAGTATTTTATCACGTTCTGGTGATTTTTAACAATTCGGGCACTGAGCGCAAAGTTTCTGGAAATTACAGCAAGATCAAATAACTATCATCCAAGAAGATCCAATAGGTTTAACTTGGCACAAACACTAATTAAAAGATAAAACCACATCTAAACAGAGGCTAGATGGATTATTTATTCCTAAACATAAGCAAAAAAAATAAAAATAAAAATAAAATTGGGTTGCCTCCCAACAAGCGCTATCGTTTAACGCCCCTAGCTAGGCATAAAAGCGAGGATAGATCTAGGTATTGCCATCTTTGGTAGGCAATTCTTCAATGAGGCATCTGTCTTTCTTATAGATTTATTTCTTTCTAGTAATTATCAAACTTTTAGGCATAAGATCGAAAAATTCATTTGTGGCAAATGGTTCCTTAATGATAGTAAAAAGATCGGGATGAATACTTATAGATTTAAGATCCGCGGTTTCCTTACTAGATGATTCACCCTTATTTTTAGGAACATACATAAGCTTAGCAATTTTAGTGGGAGGACTAGGAGTATTCTTTACGGAAGAAAAAGCGGTTCCCAAGTTGGTAATGATACCCTCAAGTTTATCGATTCGAGTAGAATCTAGATTTATTTTCTCATTAACCATGGGTTCCTTCTCCTTAATATTTTTCAAAGTCATTCCTACCTTAGATCCATATTGAATAATTTGATTATGGATCTTTTTATCTAGATTTTCAATGGATTCAATGGTAGCAACTTTGTTTTCAATAATTTCAAGCCTTTGCATAACATGCTCCAAAGTTAACATAGTTCCATTAACCAAAAGAGAAGGTGAGCCAAATAAATCTATTAAAGCATTATAAGAATCAAAAGTATGGCTACCTAAGAAATTCCCTCCGGTAATGGTATCAAGGATATATCTATACCAAGGATTAGCACCTACGTAAAAATTATGAAGAAGAACTGAAGTAGATTGCTTCCTGGTAGATCTATTTTGAGCATTGCAAATTCTATACCAAGCATCTTTTAGATTTTCTCCCTCCCTTTGCTTAAAATTTAGAACTTCATTCTCGGGAGATAACGGGGGAGATATGAGACTAGTCATGACGGCAAGCAAACAAACTAACACACGAGCAAACAAACGGCAAAGTGAAAAAGAGGAGGAGATTGGGAAAGAGAGGGCGAATAAAACGGCAAGGGTGAAGTGGGGGAGAGGAAAACGAGAGGCAAATGGAAAATAATGTAATGCGAGAGATAGGGATTGTGATGGGTACTTGGTATGTTGACTTTTGCGTAGACTCCCCGGCAACGGCGCCAAAAATCCTTCTTGCTACGTCTTGAGCTTGCGTTGGTTTTCCCTAAAGAGGGGAGGATGATGCAGCACAGTAGCGTAAGTATTTCCCTCAGTTTTTGAGAACCAAGGTATCAATCCAGTAGGAGGCCACGCACAAGTATCTCGTACCTGCACAAAATGATAGCTATTCGCAACCAACGCGATTAGGGGTTGTCAATCCCTTCACAGTCACTTACGAGAGTGAGATCTGATAGAGATAATATTTTTGGTATTTTTGGTATAAAGATGCAAAGTGAAAAATAAAAGGCAAAGTAAAACAAAGCAAGTATAAAAGTGATGGAGATTGATATGATGAGAATAGACCCGGGGGCCATAGGTTTCACTAGTGGCTTCTCTCAAGAGCATAAGTATTCTATAGTGGGTGAAGTAATTACTGTTGAGCAATTGACAGAATTGAGCATAGTTATGAGGTTATATAGGTATGATCATGTATATAGGCATCACATCCGAGACAAGTAGACCGAAACGATTCTGCATCTACTACTATTACTCCACTCATCGACCGCTATCCAGCATGCATCTAGAGTATTAAGTTAAAATAGAGTAACGCCTTAAGCAAGATGACATGATGTAGAGGAATAAATTCATGCAATATGATAAATACCCCATCTTGTTATCCTCGATGGCAACAATACAATACGTGCCTTGCAACCCTTTACATCCTTTGGGTAAGGACACCGCAAGATTGAACCCAAAGCAATGCACTTCTCTCATTGCAAGAACTACCAATCTAGTTGGCCAAACCAAACGGATAATTCGAAGAGACTTGCAAAGATAACTCAATCATACATAAAAGAATTCAGAGAAGATTCAAATATTATTCATAGATAAGCTGGATCATAAACCCACAATTCATCGGTCTCAACAAACACATTGCAAAAAGAAGATTACATCGAATAGATCTCCACGAGAGAGGGGGAGAACATTGTATTGAGATTTAAAAAGAGAGAAGAAGCCATCTAGTTACTAGCTATGGACCCGAAGGTCTGAAGTAAACTACTCACACTTCATCGGAGAGGCTATGGTGTTGATATAGAAGCCCTCCATGGTGGATGCCCCCTCCGACGGAGCTCCAGAACAGGCCCCTAGATGGGATCTCGTGGATACAGGAAGTTACGGTGGTGGAATTAGGTTTTTGGCTCCTGTTCTGATCGTTTGGGGGTACGTAGGTATATATAGGAGGAAGGAGTACGTCGGTGGATCTTCGAGGGGCCCACGAGGCAGGGGGCGCGCCCTAGGGGGGGGGCGCCCCCACCCTCGTGACCGCCTCTCTTGTGCCTTGGCGTAGGGTCCAAGTCTCCTGGATCACGTTCGGTGAGAAAATCACGTTTCCGAAGGTTTCATTGCGTTTGGACTCCGTTTGATATTCTGTTTCTTCGAAATACTGAAAAAGGCAAAAAAACAGCAATTCTGGGCTGGGCCTCCGGTTAATAGTTTAGTCCCAAAAGTAATATAAAAGTGGAAAGTAAATCCCATTATAGTCCAAAACAATAGATAAAGTAGCATGGAGCAATCAAAAATTATATATACGTTGGAGACGTATCATAATCCCCAAGTGCAAGGAATCATCGTAGCACTTTCCAAAGATGGAAGTGATAAGTATGGAGTGTCGAACCCACCAGGAGCTAAAGGTAAGATCAATATTCTCTCAAGCCCTATCTGCCACTGATACGACTCTACGTGCACCGAACGTTTGCTTCCAACTAGCAACGAGAAATAAAACTATGTTGTGGGTATGAAGAGGATAACTTTGCATGATAACTGAGAGCTAAAATATAAAAGTAGGTGTTGTTATCATAAAGTTAGAATATAATACTAAATATTATAAATAGCGATTGTGGAATAATGGTGGATCAGTGTGCATAATTGTCCTAGTCAATTGTTAACAAGACCGGTAATCACTATTGCAGTTTCATATGAGGGAGAGGCATAAGCTAACATACTTTCTCTACTTGGATAATATGCACTTATGATTGGAACTCTAGCAAGCATCCGCAACTACTAAAGATCATTAAGGTAAAACCCAACCATAGCATTAAAGCATCAAGTCCTCTTTATTCCCATACGCAACAATCCCGCTTACTCACGTTTAAGCTTCTGTCACTCTAGCAACCCACTATAAGCGAATCATGAACCTATTGCAACACCCTACAGCGGGAACTCCCTCACGCTTGCGCGACACGGAGGGCACCATAGGACAGCACCAAAGTAAAACATACAACTCATACCAATCTAGATCATCAATCAACCCAAAGGCAAAAGATATCTACTCAAAACATCATAGGATGGTAACACATCATTGGATCATAATATGTGGCATAAAGCACCATGTTCAAGTAGGGATTACAGCGGGGTGCGGGAGAGTGGACCGCGTAAAAGAGATGAAGATGGTGATGATGATGGTGATGTTGATGAAGACGATCACCGTGGCGATGATTCCCCTCCCAATGGCACTCCGGCGCCACCGGAAGAGAAGAGGAGAGGTTCTCCCCCTTGTGCTTCCTCCTTGGCCTCCACCTTCTGGTCCTTGGCCTTCATGGTGATGAAGACCCTCCGGATACTCCTCCATGGCCACGGTGATGATGGCCCCTCCGGCAGTGGTGCCGAGAGGGCCCCGATTGGTTTTTCGTGGCTACAGAGGCTTGCGGCGGCGGAACTTCTGATCCAATCTCCGTTCTGGAAGTTTTAGGGTACGAGAGTATATATGGGTGCAGGGAGGACGTCGGTGGACTTCCGGGCTGGCCACGAGGTAGGGGGCGCGCCCCAGGGGGGTGGGCGCGCCCCCACCCTCGTGGGCAGCCCGGACTCCCCTGGTGAGCTTCCTGTACCCAATGGGCTTCTTCTGGTCCAAAAACAGGTTCCGTGGAGTTTTAGGTCTTTTGGACTCCGTTTGATATTCCTTTTCTTCGAAACACTGAAATAGGCTAAAAACAGCAATTCTGGGCTGGGCCTCCGATTAATAGGTTAGTCCCAAAAATAATATAAAAGTGGAAAATAAAGCCCAATATTGCCCGAAACAGTAGATAATATAGCATGGAGCAATCAAAATTATAGATACATTGAGACGATCGAGCTTCCCCAAGCTTAATTCCTGCTCGTCCTCGAGTAGGTAAATGATAAAAAGATAATTTTTGATGCGGAATGCTAGTAAGTGCTTAAGTTTGATCAATGATAATTCCAATCACTTTTTCTAGCATCAATATGTGTCATAATATCAGCTTATCTCATAAAACTTTTCATGATCAAGTAACAATCTATTCACAATGTCAAGCATGGTTTAGAAACTTCATTGAGAACTAACAAACTATAATCTCAGTCATTGAAGCAATTGCAATTTATCATAACATCAGAAAGAGTCAAGAATAGAGCTTTTCAGCAAGCCCACATACTCAACTATCATATAGTCTTCTACAATTGCTAACACACACGCAATACTTGTGGTTATGGAGTTTCAGCCGGACACTGAGAAAGATAGGGGCTTATTGTGTTGCCTCCCAATGTATTCACCTTTAGGTGATGTCGACAATAATAGCCCATGCTAACTTACATACAATTGGATATATATATATCATGATCTTTCAAACACAAGGAGCTTGCCAAAGGATAAAATGAAAAAGGGAATGGTGAGGATCACCTTGACTCAAGCATAAAGTAAAAACATAAAGTAAAAGATAGGCCCTTCGCAGAGGGAAGCAGAGGTTGTCATGCGCGTTTAGGGTTGATGCACAAAATCTTAATGCAAAAGAACGTCACTTTATATTGCCCCTTGTATGTGGACCTTTATTATGCAGTCCGTCGCTTTTATTACTTCCACAACAAGTTCATACAAAGCTTATTTTCTCTGCACTAATAAGTCATGCATATTTAGAGATCAATTTTTATTGCTTGCACCGATGACAACTTACTTGAAGGATCTTACTCAATTCATAGGTAGGTATGGTGGACTCTCATGGCAAAACTGGGTTTACAGGTATTTGGAAGCACAAGTAGTATCTCTACTTGGTGCAAGGGATTTGGCTAGCATGAGGGAGAAAGGCAAGCTCGAAGGTCAATGACAATATACTTTAACTGAGATGTCGGAAAACATAAACCATTACGTTGTCTTTCTTGTCCAACGTCAATTATTTTAGCATGTCATACTTAATGAGTGCTTCACAATCATAAAATATGTCCAAGATAATATATTTGCATGTGAACCTCTCTTTCCTTATTACTTCCTATTAATTGCAACGATGACCAAAACTACGTTTGCCAATTCTCAACAACTTTTATGCCTCATACTTTCTATGTGTGAAGTCATCACTAGCCATGTTATAAGAAAATGAAACATATAAAAGTTCAGATTTATGACATTCAATTCATTCCCCCATTTACTCATAGGATAAATATGAAGCACATGAGTAAATGACAAACTACTCTAAAAGATATGAGTGAACGACACTGAGTAGTCAAATAATTAACTAGCCATGGGAGGGTTCCTTTTCTATTCAATTCAATAATTCAGATCCAATGATTTTATTCAAACAGCAAGTAAAACAAAATAAAATGACATTGCAAGGATAGCACAACTCATGTGAAGAAGCAAAAACTTAGGCTCAACCGATACTAACCGATAGTTGTTGAAGAAGAAAGGTGGGATGCCTAACGGGGCATCCCCAAGCTTAGATGCTTGAGACTTCTTGGAATATTATCTTGGGGTGCCTTGGGCATCCCCAAGCTTGAACTTTTGTGTCTCCTTAATTCCTCTCGTATCATGGTTTCTCTGTTGCTCAAAAGCTTCATACACACCAAACTCAACAAGAACTCGTGAGATAGGTTAGTATAAACCAATGCAAAACCTTATCATTTTCTACTGTAACAAATCACTAAAATTATTATTCAACATTTCATACTAAATGCCTCTGCATATTTAATACTTCTATCCTTAAATAGAATCATTAAACAAGCAAACATATGCAAACAATGCAAACATAACAGCAATCTGTCAAAACAGTATAATCTGTAAAGAATGCAAGATTCATCATACTTCCCTAACTACAAAAATTATGAACTAAAATTCCCACTGTAATATATTTATCAGAGCTCATTATGCAAAAAATTTCAACATTATATCATGCTCTGACTTTTCTAGGGAATTTTTGCAACAGCGGTAAACTTTCTGTTTTCAAACAGCAACATGTATACTAGCAAAATAAGCATGGTAAAGGCTATCCTTGAAATTTTTATTGAAAATAAAGGTGCAAAATACTATTATAAATATCAGCTAGATAATACTAACAAAATAAAATGACGCTCCAAGTAAAACTCATATCATGTGACGAATAAAAATATAGCTCCGAGTAAGGTGTACCGATAGTTTTGAAGACGAAAGAGGGGATGCCTTCCGAGGCATCCCCAAGCTTAGGCGCTTGAGTCTTTCTTGAATATTACCTTGGGGTGCCTTGGGCATCCCCAAGCTTAGGGTCTTTCCACTCCTTATTCTCCTCATATCGATATCTCACCCAAAACTTGAAAACTTCAATCACACAAAACTTAGCCAAACTTCGTGAGATAGGTTAGTATGATAAAGAGCAAACCATTCACTTTGGTACTGACAAAGACAAGGTTCATAATTGTTTTCACACAATTCCTACTGTACAATATCATTTCTACAATTTATATTGATAAATATAAGCCATAGAAACTAGAAAACAAGCAAACTATGCAATGAAAACAGAATCTGTCAGAAACAGAACAGTCTGTAATGATCTGAACAATAACCATACTCTTGCTACTCCAAAAATTATGAAATAAATTGGTGGACGTGAGGAATTTGTCTATTAATCTTCTGCAAAAAGAATCAACTCAATAGAACTCTTCTGTAAAAATGACATCTATTCTCGTGAGCGCAAAGTTTCTGTTTTTTACAGCAAGATCACATTAACTTTCACCCGAGTCTTCCCAAAGGTCTTACTTGGCACTTTATTGAAACAAAATATATAAAACATGATTAATACAGTAGATTAATCATGTAAACACACAAAAACAGTAAGGGTAAATATTGGGTTGTCTCACAACAAGCGCTTTTCTTTAATGCCTTTTAGCTAGGCATGATGATTTCAATGATGCTCACTTTAAAGATAGTAATTGAAACACAAAGAGAGCATCTTGAAGAATATGACTAGCATATTTAAATCTAACACACTTCCTATGCCTATGGATTTTGTGGGCACACAACTTATGGGAACAAGAATCAACTAGCATAGGAAGGCAAAACAAGTATAACTTCAAAACTTTAAGCACATAGAGAGGAAACTTAATATTATTGCAACTCCTACAAGCATGTATTCCTCCCTCATAATAATTTTCAGTAGTATCATGGATAGCAACTTTGTTCTCATACTCAATTGGAACCTCTTCCGAAATAGCGGAACCATTACTAGCTAAAGTTAACACTCTTCCGAATCCACTTTCATAAATATCACACTAAGATTCAACATCCTCCAAAATAGTGGGATCACTAATTCCTAAAGTTGACACTCTTCCAAACCCACTTTAAATGATAGTATTGTTCATACTTCAAAAGTTATAATTGAAGTTCATGGAGAATTCTACAACTGACCAATATCCAAGCTCAAAATGTATAAGTGAAGCACATGAAGCATTCTATAAAACCATACTCAAAAGATTTAAGTGAAGCGCAAAGAGTAATTCTATAAGATCATACTTAAAAGATTTAAGTGAAGCACATGAAGTATTCTATAAATCAATGAAGGGCTATCTCATGCTAGCATGGTTCTTGAAGAATAGGAAAAACACGAAGGACACAAATCATGTGAACTAAACAAAAACCGAGGTATACCAATAATTGTTGGAGAAGAAAGATGGGATGCCAACCGGGGCATCCCCAAGCTTAGATGCTTGAGCATCTTTTGAAATATTTACTTGGGGTGCCTTGGGCATCCCCAAGCTCAAACTCTTGCCTCTCTTTATTCTTCTCATATTGATAGCTCCTCGACCTTCAGACACTTCATCCACACAAAACTTTAACAAAAACTTGTGAGATCCGTTAGTGTAATAAAGCAAATCACTACCTTTAGGTACTGTAATGAACTCATTATTTATTTGTATGGGTGTTAAACCTACTGTATTCCAAGTTCTCTATGGTTCATACCCAACAATACTAGCCATAGATTCATCGAAATAAGCAAACAACACATGCAAAACAGAATCTGTTAAAAACAGAACAGTCTATAGTAATCTGGAAGTTTGGCAAACTTATGTAACTCCTAAAATTAAAAACTAAATTTGAAAATTTGAAAAAAAATTACAGAAGTAATGTGAAAAAAGAATCAGAACCATTTGACTTTCCAGTAAAAAATGACAATTCACGCACTACAGCCAAAGTTTCTGTTTTTGTTTTGCACATAGTAAACAAGCAATCTAATTATCCTAAGACCAAGGCTTGGCACATTATTTTTATAATACAAGGAATATATAAAAGGGGATAATTATTTACAGAGAAAATTCCATGAAAAATTCTACATTGTTTCCATGATCATGAGCACAAGTGCTCAAGGTCGACCCTCACTTCTTCAATGCAAAACCTTCCAATCACTTCTCTTTTTGAAAAACCTTTTAGGCATGAGAGGCAAGTAATAATTTTTTGTATTTGCATTTTTAATTTTTTTTTGTATGTTTCACCCACAACTAAACAGAAACAAAAAGGAAAAAACAAAATCTACTTAGTGAAGGAAGCAAACAAGCACACACGAGAATATCAACCCCACGCTATTGCTCCCCGGCAATGGCGCCAGAAAAGAGCTTTATAATCCCCAAGTGCAAGGAATCATCGTAGCACTTTCCAAAGATGGAAGTGATAAGTATGGAGTGTCGAACCCACAAGGAGCTAAATGTAAGATCAATATTCTCTCAAGCCCTATCTTCCACTGATATGACTCTACGTGCACCGAACGTTTGCTTCCAACTAGCAACGAGAAATAAAACTACGTTGTGGGTATGAAGAGGATAACTTTGCATGGTAACGGAGAGCTAAAATATAAAAGTAGGTGATGTTATCATAAAGTTAGAATATAATACTAAATATTATAAATATCGAGTGTGGAATAATGGTGGATCGGTGTGCGGAATTGTCCTAGGCAATTGTTAACAAGACCGGTAATCACTATTGCAGTTTGATATGAGGGAGAGGCATAAGCTAACATACTTTCTCTACTTGGATCATATGCACTTATGATTGGAACTCTAGCAAGCATCCACAACTACTAAATATCATTAAGGTAAAAAACAACCATAGCATTAAAGCATCAAGTCCTCTTTATTCCCATACGAAACAATCCCTCTTACTCGGGTTTAAGCTTCTGTCACTCTAGCAACCCACTATAAGCGAATCATGAACGTATTGCAACACCCTACAGCGGGAACTCCCTCACGCTTGCGCGACACGGAGGGCACCATAGGACAGCACCAAAGTAAAACATACAACTCATAGCAATCTAGATCATCAATCAACCCAAAGACAAAAGATATCTACTCAAAACATCATAGGATGGCAACACATCATTGGATCATAATATGTTGCATAAAGCACCATGTTCAAGTAGGGATTACAGCGGGGTGCGGGAGAGTGGACCGCGTAAAAGAGATGAGGATGGTGATGATGATGGTGATGTTGATGAAGACGATCACCGTGGCGATGATTCCCCTCCTGATGGCACTCCGGCGCCACCGGAAGAGAGGAGGAGAGGTTCTCCCCCTTGTGCTTCCTCCTTGGCCTCCACCTTCTGGTCCTTGGCCTTCATGGTGATGAAGACCCCTCCGGGATACTCCTCCATGGCCACCGGTGATGATGGCCCCCTCCGGCAAGGTGCCGGAGAGGGCCCCGATTGGTTTTTCGTGGCTACAGAGGCTTGCGGCGGCGGAACTTCTGATCCAATCTCTTTTCTGGAAGTTTTAGGGTACGAGAGTATATATGGGTGCAGGGAGGACGTCGGTAGACTTCCAGGCTGGCCACGAGGTAGGGGGGCACGCCCCAGGGGGGTGGGCACGCCCCCCACCCTCGTGGGCAGCCTGGGACTCCCCTGGTGAGCTTCCTATACCAAATGGGCTTCTTATGGTCCAAAAACAGGTTCCGTGGAGTTTCAGGTCTTTTGGACTCCGTTTGATATTCCTTTTCTTCGAAACACTGAAATAGGCTAAAATCAGCAATTCTGGGCTGGGCCTCCGGTTAATAGGTTAGTCCCAAAAATAATATAAAAGTGGAAAATAAAGCCCAATATTGCCCGAAACAGCAGATAATATAGCATGGAGCAATCAAAAATTATAGATACGTTGGAGACGTATCAAGGAGGACAGGACTGAAGAAACATGACAGACTGTAAAAGCAGCAGGATTACTTAACAACCTTAACTGAAACCAGCAGGGGCACTTAACAACCAAAGCTGAAAGCAGTATGAGTGCTTATACAGGTTCAACCGTACAAAGCACGCCTCGAACAGTGCTATTTTGCCTACAGTTAACCAAGGTTGAGGCCGCCAAGCCCCAGGACAAGGCCCAGGCGCCACCCCGCGCATCCACAACCTTCTGAAAGCGGCTTCATCTCGCAACATGGTCAATAAACAGGATATTCGCTTTAGAGCCATGGAAAATCATGAACTTAATCTTCTGTCCTATTCTCCAAGATGGACGGGCCTTCATAATTTGAGACCACCAATGAATAAGTATCTTTTCACCTCCAAGGGGAATTGAGTAGGTCGACATAAACATCATGTTGTGACCAAGCGCAAGTCTGACCCGACCATGGTCAGGCATCTGTATAGGAACAATAGAACTCGGCAGTTCCCGTTCAAGAAGATCACAGCTGTAAAACTGTGTATAAGCAATAGTTTATGAACAACATATATAATAGAAAACGTCTGGTACCATAAGTTTCTCGACATAGTTGTACCTGTTCAACGAGTGCTGCAGTGGCACACATATCCCACGTGGCCTTCCACCATTGAAACGCCCCACAAGGACCTCAAGACGATCAATAAAGTGTAGGAACTTGTGGATGTCGATCCAGTCAACTTCAGTGCCATTAGTAACAGCCGAGTTATTACAGAGTAACAAACGAGCAGACTGCTTAACTCTGAAAAAACATACACGTGCCACCAATTACAAGAAAATATTAGTTAGAAGTAGCATCTTCGTGAGAGATTTGTTGCTACTTCTAAAGTTAAATTGTGATTAGTTAGACAGAATAGGTGGATTAAGAAGTAATCGAGGCAACAAGCAAGAACCAGATACAAAACTAACATGGATGAACAATTGGAACGACGTCGGGGTGGAAGATCGTAGTGAAGATGAGACCAGGTTCTGCTATTTCCATCAACATTCGTGCGCCAACTTTCAGTACGTAACACTTGAGAAAGTTTATCCAAGTTCGGCCATAAAAAAAGCAGAGATCTTCTTGGTTCATGAACCCAACTCGGAACTTATATCCATGGCTTGTCTTCACTGTGACCATTAAACTAGTGTATTCAGTTATGGCAAGGCCGAGCATCTTGAGTACATGTGTTCAGCGAGCAAATAATACACTGCAGGAAAAATAATATGAGAACACAGCATGTTCAAAAAAACCCCACCCTCCCGGATAGAAAAGAGGATTCTAGGAACATACTGTGCACGTTTCAAAATGCTGTGTTAGGATGAGAAGGAACAAGTGTGGCATCTCGCCGAGGGCGCAGAAACCTGTAGGGCACTCGCACTTTGGGTACTCCAAATGAAGCACACTAGATTCAGTAGGAAGAAAAATGCAACAACGGCGGCGGCTGCCATCCTAGGATTACCTGCGACCAAGGGACTTGGATTTATCGGGGATGGATGAAGAATACGTACCTGGTTCTCCATGAGAAAACCCTATGCAATCGTCGAGAGGGGTTTTCTCCTACAAGCAGCGACGAGGAGAAGGGGTTCAGCCCGGTGAAATATTGCCACTTGTCTGCATCCGACTTCTCGCTAAAGCTGGAAAGGGGGAGTTGTGATTTGATAGCTCATTGGGCATTATTGCGGCGCTACGACTGGGGTGTGTCTACCGTGAAGTTGTGCACTCTAATTTGTGCATATGGCACGTGGATCCTGTTGCCGGTTGCCCCACATATCAGCGAAAGGAAGTAGAAAGACAGGAGTAACTAGTTACACATAAATATATTTTTTGACAGAGAGATACTCCCTCTATAAAGAAATATACAAATATTTTATATCACAGGCTCACCTTGCCGAGAAATATACTCCCTCTGCAACGCACGGGCATTATGGGGGTTCAACTTTTTTAAGGGGATTCAGGCTCACGGTTCTGGACTTTGGGCCGCAGGCCGACCTTGCATGTTTGGGGGGCCATGTGTTCTACCTCAGCGCTTTTCATATTGCAAGCGATCGGTACGGCGCTGGTTTTAGATGTTGTCGCAAGGCGAATACACAAAATTGAATAAAGCACGGCAGCTGTTGGAATGAAATGGAATGACAGTTCCTAACCAGCAATCAGAGTTGCAATTCTATCAACGATATACCATGTGATAAATAATATTGTCATACTACTTATACACACTGGACACTTGTTTCACCATGCCAGATTATTACATCAAAATCTCTCGGAGGATAGATCAGTTCGGCAGTTGCGTGCTGCTACTGAAGAATTTCAAAGTTGATTTGGACCAGCTCTCCTTGCCGAGAAAGTTCAATTTTGACATCATCCCCTACCGCAAGATATGATTTAGATTTGAACCTTGACCATCCTTTAGCATCAATCATCATGCGACCATCCTTTGTACTTACAAGATATTGAGCAGGTTCATTCACACCAAGGCTGCGCATGGTAAGAGAAACTTGGCTGCGATCGCCGGATTGTTGAACGACTCCTCGTTGCTCTAGGAATTCTCTATTTGCAAAAAGAAGACATACCCAAACAGTTAGATCAACACGGTGAATCATGTGAAACAACATGGAAAGAAAAAGAACGAAGCACTTGGGCGGCCAATGCTTACCAAGAAGGTGGACATGTCGGTTTTTGTAAGGACTTTGGTATATGAAGTGCGAACTGCAGCCCGATCTGTTTCGGTGCAACTGCACGGGCGGAGCAGATGCAAGTGCAAGTGTTGGTGCAGTGCGAAGCCGTTCTGCTGCTGCGGAGATGGTGCTCCTTGTAGAGCTGGTGCGGTGTCGGGCAGGTGCGGTGTCGATGCCCGATCCTCCGGTAGATCGACCGATCGGCCGACGCGGTTGGTTCCCAATCCTCACCGGATCGACCGAGTTCTGCCGCTGCCGGTGCTAGAGCAACTGCCTGTGCTCGATCTGTGCGAGACAGCGGCGATCGTGTCTGGTCTGCTATGATCAGCTTTCTAACTTGACTAGGATCCATGACCGCGATCCATTTTTTTTCATTTCTTTTAAACGCGAGAAGGACTAATGGTGGCGTTTTTGTTAAACGAAACTGCAGTTCATCATAGGGATTCAGCTTGTACTCAGACAATAGACTGATCCAATTTTTTCCAATAATATAAGTGATGGACGGTGCCTTCACATCTTGACCACGACATAAGAAGTGAAACCTGCAAAATAGCCATCGAGAGCAAACCAAACGGTTTATTCTGTGATGAATGTCACATGGCAAAACCTGCATCGTAAAATTGCAGGAAAAGAAAGAAAGCATGACAATAAATCAATAAGATTTAGACAGTAAATCAATAAGATTTACTTGATGTGACACGAGTGAATCCTTACCAGGAAATCACTATGTTGAAGTACTAAACAGAAGATTGATCGTCCAACTACGCGTGGCATGCAGGGGCCCCGCCTACTCCCACAAGCAGGACAGTCCAAAGGTTGTGACAAATCGTATGGACCGAACATCCATGGGACTAGAAATCCTGGTGGGTGCGATAAACCCTGCAATGCATACACATATTGGAGTGTAACCATAATTGATAAACCGTCCTCACAAAAAATATGATCTGGATACTTCAAAATATACAGACTGAATTGAGTGGACAGACATTAACATAGACCGTTCTTAGGACTGACCACACACCAAAAGCGGCGGTACTAATAAACAATATAGGTTCACAAACACAAATCAAGTCTTGAACAATAGTACTTACTACGACAAGCAAAGTTGCACTAACTAAACTCAGAGACTATTTCTTGCCACCGACCTACGGGATGAACCCCGCATAACTGACTAGGCCATGGACTTCGTGTGAGATGTCTACATGCACCATCACCATCTTGTCAACCTTGGAGAACCTAACAGAGTGGTCTTTCCACTCATAAACATGATGATGAAGACAGGCCGCATCAGATTTGTTGGGAAGCTTTACAAGAACCACACCCTTCATAATCGAAGGCACAACCAGGAAATTGTTGTGGTCAAGTACAGCCGCGAGAACACGCCTGACAACAATGCTACAGGAAAACACTAGTTCGGGACACGTGGCGACAAGGACACATCAGCTGGATAGTTCAGCAGTAGAAATCATCATCAGGTCTTCCAGTTCACACGACATGACTTTGAGAACTTCATCTCCACCACGGACCTGGTTCTAATTCAAATAGAAACCATATTTTATTACTACCTCCGTTCAGAAATATAAGATGATTTTCGATATTATAATCCATATATGACTACATATACGCACAAAAATGAGTGAACAAAGACACTAGAATATGTCTTCAAAGGCATGAGAGCAGAGGGATTAAATGAGTGAACAAAGACACTCCCTCTGTTCACTTTTATAAGACCTTGAAGACATTTCAGACAATGTGCAAAACAGTTCATTTTAAGTTGTCTAAAACGACTTACAAAAGTGAACGGATGGACTATCTCGTTTCGAATGACTAATTATTGCAAGGAAAACACGGGCATGGTAATACATACAGATTAATTTGCAAATGAAAGAAGATTCGTTTGCATTCTCAAATGTAGGCGCACCAGGCAGACCAGGGTCTTGTCGGGGTGGACGCTGCTTTGGTGCCTTAAAGGCAACTGCCTTTGGGTCACTAACATGTGGGCCAGCCACCTGTTGGGCCCACATGTAATGGACACAAAGGCAGGTGCCTTAAACACCAAGCATAATCTGTCGGGGTGGTTGCATGTGTCGGACGGACGCGTAGCACCCACCCACCCACCCCCCATCCCCCCCAAAAAAAGGACGACGACAATATAAGTTCGTGCTTCCACGTTTCGGATTGAAATATCTGGCGGCCCCAATTCCAGCCCTGCAAAATCTCTCTTCTCCATCGTCCCCTTCCGCTCCCAGATTGCTCAAATCCCTAATTCGCCGCCAACCCTCGAATTGCCCCTCGTCTCGTCTCTTTCCCCACCGTTCCCCACCTCTATGCCGGACGACGATGACGATGAAGACGACGGTCGGGCTTCACCACCGCACCGGAGCTACCTCATCTACGCCCTCGTCCACCGCACCGGGTGGTCCACCGACAACGTCGGCCATTGCAACCGACGTGCCTCACAGACACCGAGTTCCACCGCATCAGGTGCGCTTCACCGATGCCGTCTCCCAGCTCACCGGGGCTACTTCACCGAGCACATCGTCGCACCTCCGCCCACCGAGGCCGTTGGGGCTTCACCAACGGTCTCATCCACCTCATCGTAGCGCTCCGCTGCCACTCAAGATCTGCATTCGTGCGCGGCCAGCCAACGCCAGCGCATCACCCTCAACGGCCCTGAAGTGACCCGCACTCTAGCTAGGCGAGCATGCCCAAACGCTGGCCCGAACTAGGTATCCACACATCACTCCCTTGTGCACTGCTCCGACGATGTTTGGATATCCTTTCACTGCTCTCTTAGCTTACATGCCTATGCAGCTCTGACTTTAACTCTTATTTCTTCTGGAGATATCATCTGAAACAAGCAAATCCATTTTTTAGTGAAGCATGACGGCGCTACGGGATCTGGTACACATCCTGCACACCCATATAACCTTGTAAGTATCTGTCCTCCGGTACAACATCAAGGTCGATTCCTCTTATTTGATCAACCATTCGCCATGTCAAAAATGCAGAGGGGGATGCAAGGAGCACAAGGCCTGCACATCCAAGCAAGTGGTAACATGGACTTGTATATGGAACATCCCAAGCGCAAGCAGAGCTGCAGTGAGCCTGTACAACGAGATAGCGCAAGTCCCTGCATTTGATTTAATTCGTACTTGCATTCGTGTATGATTTGTGTGAAGTGGCTGATCCACGAATTCAAGTTACCAGGCGCAAACATTTAACTTAAAATATACGAAGGCACTTGCACTCCGGAAATCAACATAACTTGAGAAATGTGAAGCTACATGCACTTTGAAAACCAGCTAATGATCCAAAGTAGTTCAGATTATAAACACTAACTGATGCAAGCACCAAAAAAACACAAAATGCAACATGGTGTACAAGGACTACAAACATGGTCTGTAGCTGCTTGAATTATTCGTTTTCTGGCTGAAAATATCGAAGGGTAATTGCACGTATAACCAGTGCGCAAACAGCATATCAATATATCTATCCTGCACAAGTATGCCAATAGTTTCAAACAACAGATTAGAAAAGTATTTACGCTATGTTGTCATGATACATGGACTTTCTGGTAGATGGCCTCGACGTTTCGTCAAGCTATGAAAATGCACTATAATTTGCTTGTCATCAATGCCTGCAAATCTCTGTCTCACTCAACATAGTAGATCATCATTAGACACTAAATCCTTCAATGAGCTTGCAAAATGCTTGCATTAGATCCCTCATTAGACACTATATGTTCATCACCAGGAGCATGTAAAATGTTTGCATCAAATCCTTCAATAGCAGTCTGTTCATTAGACACTTCAGGATCAAGAACAACATGAGCTTGTATGTTTGCACGGAAACTTGATTAGATACATCAGATTCATCGATTCGAGTATTGATTGGGGAGTTATAAAATAAGTAGAAATTGGTTTCATTTTCTCATAGATTCCCTACATACAAGCAGTTTTACAACACCATCAGGTTTAACTATTGGCCAGAAATTGAAGAGTTGAATTAGATATAATCAGGGATGTGATGTACTTTCTCGTTGCGCATGCTACTCTTGCAAGCTGCGACTGTCCGTTTGCGCAAGCTCGATGCCATGCACGTGTTGCCGCCGCTGCCTCCCACGCAAGCTACACCCAGGGTTGGATCTTCATCTTCTTGTCCTTCCGTTCGCTTGAAGCCCGGCGACCGCCCTCCAACGAGGGCACGAGGAAGTGCTGTGTCGGTCTGTCCATCGGCGGCTAGGTTAGGAGCGAACGGTGGAGGCTGGAGCGAATGAATTGGGATTTTTCCGATGTCGATCGATATGGGAGGCGCTTCGTTTGGGCCTTGAGCCTGCTATAGGGCCTTCCTTGCACTTATGTTATTGGCCCATCCAAATTGAAACATTTTTCTTCATTTTTTACATTGCCTGCTCGTGTGTTGGGACGAACAAAACTAGCGTGGGCCAACCTGGACGACTCAAACTAGGTGCACACTTTCCAGCCACCTGAGGCGGTCGCCCATACCAGCCCCTATGGTGGCGTTGCCCCTTTTTGCGTGTATGATTGGATAGTGAAAAATATTCCAGTGGCACTTTTGATTTACCCACAGAATGGTTGAATTGCTTGTTTCTATGAACTGAGTTCGCCAATAATGTGAAGGATGCTAGTCTTTTCATCCTATTGTAGATTGTCTAGATCTCGATATGCCAAAAGTAATCACATGAAATATACAGTAAAAGCCAGTGTGATGTGTTTGGCTACAACTAGTCTGACTACACGTCCTCATATAACATATCAAGGACGCACCATCTTACCAGATTAACCATTCGACTTACCCATGCAGTGTGGGAAGAAAGAAGTATTGGGACTGCATATCCAAGCAATTGATGCCATGGACTCCTTCGTACAACCTTGTAAGCAAAAAAGAAGTTGCAGTGTGCCTGTACAAAGAATTAGCGTAAGTTCAGGTAGCTGCTTCTCGGAATTTTAGTTAGCCACTTATTGCAAAATTGTTCAATTATGTTGCTTGGCTTAATTTAGTTTGCTACTGATTACATAATGGCACAGCCTCTTAATCATATTGTAGACTGCGCCTATCTATGTGTTTGATACTTACTGTTAAGAACTACCTGTTTGCCTTAACTTAAATATCTACTTGTTTGTTTAACTTCTTTGCTGCTGCAACAGCGGGTTACAATGATGTTAATAACTACTTTTCAGCATCCAATTGAAACTCTTTAATTCCTTGTTTGTTTAACTGGTTTGCTGTTATAACTCTCAGTTGAGATGTTTTGCTAACTTCAACTTTTCTAAATCCAATCGGAACTTTAGTGGAAAAACATGTTAGCCCAAGATCAAAGAGCGAGGTCCCCATGGACGTTGCATCATCCCACAGCAGTGGCACCGGCCTAATCGTGCATTATGAATTGCCAACTGCTGATGCTCTAGAGGCTAAACTAGTGGTAGAAAGAGATTCTGCTTCTGCACTTAGAGATGAAGTTTACATGTTGAGGAAGCAAATAGCACAATCACAAGCAGTACTCAAGACAACCATTAAATATTTGGTGGATTTCAAAACGAAGCAAGCTGAGACTGACCAGATTGTTAAGGTCCTGAAGGAAAAAAGGAAATTAAATTCCTACTTGGTAAATCATAGGTGAAATGTTCTTTCCATAGTTGAATAACCTTTGTGTTGTTTGTTCATGTAATCAATCAAACCATTTGTTTTAGAGATCATGTAATAATTGTTTTTTTGTTTGTAATTTTATTTGAGCACAAGTATGTATTAATCGATAAGACTCGAAGACATTTCATTTGGATTGCTGTGCCAGACCTACAAATATGCCAATCGGGCTGAATGTGCATTCATCAATAGTAGTAGTATAGATGGACCATAAGTGGCACGCATCGGAAAGGGCCAAGATGCTGGCTAAAAAAAGGATGATTTTGTAGCCAAAAAAAGTACATCGGCCTGGCTTATGTATGTTAGTTGATATTATTGATCCATATACTCTATAAGTGTTTATATGTATGTTAGTTCTGTACATTCTTGGTTGATTGACTCGGTATTTGAATCTTGATACATCACTTGTGTACATATCTAAATGGGAGTACACATTATGCTGCGTGTGACATTTGAGTTGGACATGAAGTGTTCCAAATATTCGAATTCACCTTAAACTGGATTCTAGTTTCTGAATTTGAGTATCGGCATTTGTAAACCATATTCATATATGACAGTGGAATACATCTTTGTCGTCCTTCTGAAGATATATAAAAACACATAGAATGATTTATAAATATTCATATAGGAATACAAAATGGATTCGAATTTAGTTGCCAGGGTGTCGGGGAAGCTGATCGGACCCACGAACACCTATGGGACCGGCGGACCGAGCCCCTTTCGGTTCGGCGGGGGGGCGGAGGTCGCACGAAGGGCAGATCGAAGCGAAGCACACGAGCAGTTTACCTAGCTTCGGAGCTCTCCGGAGAGATAGAGCGCTGAGTGCTACAGTACACATCAGCTGCTAACGAGACCTAGCGTGGGTGCTTTACGGCTTGAACGTTCAACCCCTCTCTCGTTAGCGCATGGGCCTCCTTTTATATGCTCAAGGGTCTCCGGCAGGTGGCAACGTAGACAAGGGCAAAAATGGAAAAAGAGTGCGGTTGGTACTGCTACTTGTACAATGTATCATACCTAACCACGGCGGCAGGGGACAAAGGCATTAAATTCCGTCTATATCGCCCAAACAGTGCAAACGAGGACCGTCGAGGCGCCACCGCTTGCCACGATGGCAATCTTGTCATTGTCGCTTGCCACCGCGCTCCGCTGGCCGCCTGACCTCTTGCCACGCTGCGTGCACAGAAAGGTCCTGAGGCGACACGTTGGTGGATGTGCTTTGGAGCGCAGGAGCGGAGTGGTAGTCTGCCGCGGCAAGCGCCTTGCCGCGGTTGTTGCCTTGTCGCGTCCGGAAGCTTGTCGCTCACCGGGCCTTCCCGGCAAGCTCCTCTTGCCGGGGCCTTGTCTCCTTGACTTAAATACTTTGTTCTTGAATGGCTCCAATGGAGCCGCGGAGGACCTTGCGGTCACCGAGCAAGCCTTGCCGCGAAGTGTCATGATTGCCCGTGCACGAGTTCGGGATACTAGGGTACCCCTACTCTAGTACACCGACACAGGGTAAACGTGGATGCTTATTGTCCCCAAATTCGAAAGAAGCAGCAAAATGTCCACTCCCACGTCGGCTACCCGAAGCCAAGTGTTTGGGAGATGGAAATTACTGTCTACCCATTACACGGACAATCCATCGGCCCGATTTCCACTGCTCTAAATAGGGGTAGGATAGTAACTTCAATTAGACGTGACACAACCGCCTCTGAGCCCATTCCGACACGGTGGGCGTCAAACATGGGCGGCAAAACTCATTTGATTCAAGCTCGTCCGAAAGACCTTTGTTTCTCCCTCCATTCCACATTCATACACGGTGGGCGGCAAAACAAACTCGACTCGGCCGAAATCGATGTAGGCAAATATTTTCAATAGGGGCAGGTTTGTAACTTCACTCAGATGTGACACAACCGCCATACCTGTCAGCCTCGTTCATACACCATGGGCGCCAACCATGGGCGTCAACCACCCTCTCCTCACCCAAAATCGCTCTGGGCAAATATTGGCGAGATGCGAGATTATCGTCCTATCCCCAACCGACGTGACGTCCAAATTTTAAACGGGGGCTAAGTTCGTAACATTCCCATATTTCAGACAGGCGCGTCCCAAAAACATGGTTCCCCGTACATCTCCCTCCATTTTCCCATTCATACACCGTCCGTGCTAGAACACCCCATCTCCGCACCAGCCTCCGTCCGCCACCCCACCCATCGACGCCGTCCTCCACCACATCCATCTCCACCGTCCTCCACCATGCTGGAGCGCCTACCAAGACCGCATCGTCCACTGCTAGAGATGGACGTTTCTCATCCACGGCGACGGACCAATAGCCTTGCAACGCGTCCTCTCGCTTCATCGGCGTCGTCGTCCTCTTTGTCGGGGCCTCTCACACGACCTTCTCTTCCACCGCAACGGGACTTATCCCCCGATGCACCCGTCTACCATCGAAGATTTGCTTCAACGCCACCGACAGCCATCGCACCCCCGATGCCTACACGGTGCCGCAAGAGAGGTGGTACTTCATATCTCCTCAACTTTTTGATCTCAACCAGAAAATAGATCTTAACTTGGTTACTCTACTTTCTTTTCAGCTCTTAGAATTTAGTTCTTAGTTCGAAGCAAACAATGGATGCTAAATATCATTTCTCCGGTTTGCAGCTTCAAATCTACCATGGCACAGCCATAATACTGGTTTAATTGATCATGCTTAGGGTTTAATTGATCATGTTGGTTCCGTGGTGGTTTCTTTAATAGAAATCGGAGGAAACCCTCTTTGCTAAAAAATATATGCTTAGAGTTTCCCCTTTTATGATCACTATCGATCGTAATCGTGGTTCGTGTCATAATAACACTGCTCCACCCATCAAGCTAAACAAGCTTAGTTGTTCAAATATGAATCGATATTATTAAAACAGAGTTGTTTAATTGGTCAGCTAAATGTTCCTAAATTAGTTTGAAAATGCATGTTCGCCGCTGGGTGTGTATCTCTCAGAGGTGCCCACGGTGGGCGTCCCACCACAGGATTTTGGGTCGTCCCAGGCCCGATTCCTCTCTGTTCTGCTGCTTTCGATCTCTACTACTTCTAGCCGCTTGCCTGCTTGGCGACTTGCCGTCCCAGAACGGCATGACTCTAGGAGGAGACGCCGAACTAACAGGAGGCCAGGAGCCGCTTCGCCCAACAAATACATCACCGCTGCCGGGCGCACCGCCGTGCCTACCTTCCCAATCCGTTTAGGGCTCAGCGTGCAGCACCCACCAAGCCAACCCGATTTATCTTGAGATCGTCCTCAACACTCAAAGAGCCACCTCATCACCCATTTTCTAATTGATTCATTACTCTTTAGGCAGGACTGTCATTAGGGTTTGTTGTGTGCTCAGTGCTACCTACACTTAATGGTTCACATGTATTTTGGTAATCTTTAGTACCTCTAAAGTTCACAGGGTTTTCAAAATTCCGGCCCTCGGAACAGAAACTAGTCATTTTGGATTGTTGGTCGTAGTGACATTGACCCATATTACTACTGCAAGCCAGGTTTTTTGACAATTTTACTTGTCTTTCTTACTCATTGATATAATATCCAATTATTCACGTCGATTAGTTGCAAACAATAAGTGCTAGACAAACTTCTTCATTCAGATTTTGGACGGTCTCTTACTGCAGTTACAATTCTGCATACTTGTCCTAGTAAGCTCACAAGTAAATGATTGATTCACTACATCTATGCTTGCCTTGTCATATTTGTTGTCAATATTCTTTTAGGGTGGACCACCCTGTTTCTAAATACTGGAACCATAGACATGTGTGAATAGTATTTCTCTATGTGATCTCTTCCATCATGTGTGGGTAACGAACACTGCATTGTATAGAAAGAAAGTGTCATTTCCAGCTTTTACATAGGTTTCGATCTTTTACATGGAATACAATCTGCCTACTTGCTTTGTGTGGCACTACCAACACTCCACCCTTGAAGCTAAACATTACGCCACTCATAATTGCTTAGTTTATTTGTTCAAATCTGAATTTCATATGATTCTAATGTTCCTACTTCAGTTTTGAAATGTGTGCCTGCTGTTATAGAGACATAAGGGTTTGAATTTCGTGTGTGGTGCAGTGTCAAGCACGGTTGGGGAGGTGAACTTTGCATATGCAGGGGTTTATAGGAGACACTCTCCGAGTTGAATCCATAATGCATTCCATAGATAATCTGACTACTTTTATGTTTTCATGAATCTCAGATTACGAACAGCATCATAATGATTATGAGCTTGCGCATGAAAACAATAAAGCGTAACAATGCCATGGTTGTCAAACTTGGCATTAAGGGACTGAAATCAAGTCTGGATGCAATGCAATGCAAACGCTCTCCACCTCTGATTCATGCTCGTAATATGATCCTAACAATGATTACGAGCTAGAGGGAGACCTAAGTCAATGTAGCTCCCTAGTGGAGGAGTCGAGGAAGATGCCCTATCTTATTCACCCATCAAGGTACTTGCTCTAACTTTCCAAGGTTACATTGCTCGCACATATCTTGCAACTGATGCTTTGCATTGCTTCTACTTTGTTGAACTGCCATTAGCTTAGTTTACACATCGTGTATGTGAATACGCCCTGCCTATCCATTTTCAGTACATATTCCATCTGTCATCATACCATATTTATCCATTCAAATGATGTTCTTGTGTATCAGACATTCAAAAGGAAGAGGGCGATTGCTGGTCGTGGAGGAGCACAAGCAAAGTATTTGGAAAAGGTAGTGGCACCTGATAAATCAAATAGACCATTAGGTTTAGTTGCAATATCACCTGACCCACAAAATACCCCAACTCTAGCAGACTCTAGCCCTACTACACTTTGGTCATTTCGATGCCCCAACTCAGCGAGACCCCAACTGCAGCAAACAATATGATTATGCCAGTTGACATAGCACCAATTGTATGACGAAAACCCCATTCCAAAGAAAGAGTACACCAAATCTAGTTGCCAAATCCTTTTCGAACCGAGAGAGCCCCAATTGCAGCAAATAGTACCCTGTTCCATTTCTTCCCAGTTTAGAAGACGAAGCTTATGTTGTTGTCGAACTTTGTGCGATCTTTCCTTCATGGAAAGACTATACATGAACAGTATACGAACAATTTCCGTCTTCCTCCTCAACTTACGCGTAAGTAATGTACTAATGTTATTCATGGTCATTACTGCATATGTTTATGCTGACAGAAGACACAAGATTTCATTCTTTTAACTAGGCGAGGAGCAAACTGGATTGTGATGACGAGCAAGGGTTGGTTGCGCTTTTCAAGCACTCGTTGATGAAGTATCGTTCCTACCTGAGGCAAGCACAATTCGATGGCAAGCCTCTGAACGAAATTTCTGTAAAGTCTCCGGTGCTACATTTATCCGACGGTGACTGGAATAATCTTGTTACACATTGGTCTCGGCTGCAGCGTAAGGTATTGTCTATGATATCACATCACAATTTGAACTACATTTCTGCATTTTCCTTAATGTCTCACTTGTACGAAAACTGTTAGCAGAAGAACATCCGTTCTCAAGGGACCACAGAATCTCGCAACTATACTGCACACTGCATTGCTCTTGTGAGTAACTCTTGCCCTGTATGACCATACTTACTTTCATAGCTGTTTGATTATGTAGCATCACTTCACATGTTAGACTCGTAATCGTCCATTTGGTGGACATTATAAGATCCGTATGGACTCTTACATAAATTTAGAATCGACCCAATGCTGTTGAAGAGGTTTAGCTCTGCAGTCCTCTTGTAAGGACTGAACGTGGTCTATCACTGTACTTACATTAACATCTACTCCCTCCGTCCCATAATATAAGAACGTTTTATACAGTACACGGTGTTCAAAACACTCTTGTATTATGGGAAGAGGATTGTTCATTTTGTAGCATTCTCGCATCTTATCTCCTCGCCCACCATTTACTAAAAAGATCGGATATATATTTAATCTTACGAACAAGTAGAATACACAAACAATGCCAAGGTAAGTGTAGCCCATTGCTCTTGTCGAGACATTTTGTCCTGTAACGCTTGTACTTCCAGGGATTGGTAGTTGATTATGTAGCATCAATCTGCATCTTATCTTCATTATCCTCTATCCCTTCCAGTATTATCATATCTATAATTACTCTCTACAAAATGTAGAGTACAGGCAATGCTTATGAAGAAGATTATGTGCTGAAATTCTTGAGTTATCATTCCCTTGACATGGAGAAGGGCATTATAAAGCCGGTGTTAACTGTTAATGTAAGTCAGTCCTTCTAAAGCCTTTATCCTCAACTGCTATTTAATTTGCTCATACTCCCTATCATTTACTGTTGTTTAGTTTGCTGTTTCTACCAAAATGCATGTTCGTAAGAACCGTAAGTTCTAAGTTTTACTTGTAAAACCAAATTCCTTATTCATACCATGCACATTACTTAATACTCCCTATATGTATGATTGTTTTTGTGGATCTATAATCCAGTGTGTGGTGAAGCAGCCCACGTTTGCACCTTGTCATCTCCTGTTTTATCTTACTAATGTGGCTGATGATATGAACAACATGCCATGCACATTATCCAAAATAGATACAATGATTTTATTTGCCATTCATCTATGCTTCTTATGTTGACATGGTAATCCAGTAGTGTGGTGAAGCTCCCCGCATTATGAACAATGCCAAATTATGTTATTAATATTTTGAAGTTACTCTTTATTTTCTAATTTGAAATTGGATAGAATTGACAGAACAGTTATCATCTTTGTTTATACACGTGCAAAACCTGTCATCTCTCTGCTTTGTTTCAGGGTGGTATGCCTGATGGCATGCACAAGTCTGCTAAAGGCTATGAGACAAACCCAACATATATTGCAGCAAAGAAGGCAAAACATCTTGAAGATAGCGAGACAACCCCAAAGTCTTGTCTTGATGCAGTGTTCAAGTTACTTGAGAATAACAGTCAAGAAAAGCTCACGAATTCGTTTTACGAATCAGTTCGACTTCTTGGTCCCAAGTTCTAGCGAAAGGCATTCGCAACTCAACTTCGACTTGAAGTCCTATCTCTAAGAAATATTGCGGAGAACACCAATGAGAACCTCATCGCTAAACAGCTACACTGAAGTTATGACCGACATGCTAGGCGGTCTCACGGCCTTGCTTTCGGCAAGACTTGCATGCAGTTCCCCATAAGGCTAACCTTTCTTGAACTGTCTTGTAAGTGGTCTCGGTTCAAGATTATTTTGTTACGCTGCAATGGTGCCCAGTTTTTGTAATGTTCTTCTTCGTTGCGCTTTATGATCATTGGTGGCGAACTTCGATGCCCAGTGGATGTAATATACCTTAAATCCTTTATTGTATAGTGTAGGTTTATTCTTAGTTACTATGTCGTAATTTCTTTATTGTATAGAGTAGGTTTGTTCTTAATTCCTACTAGTTACTGCCATCATTCGCTATCTGAAAGAAAATCAGATGTAGTCGACCGGACCGAAACATTCGACTCTAACGGGCCAAGTTTTTAGCGGGCCACAATTGGGCCGGCCTGCGTCTTTCTTGGGCCCGAATGATTGGGGCCTTCACACATTGCGCCAGGCCCAAACTTACACCGGCCTATATTTTAGTTGGGCCTTTTGTCGACCCCGCGCTTAGTTTGGCCTAGGTAGCGTTGGGCCATTAACGAGCTGAATATTGTCTTGGCACCGTTACGGCGAGATGAAACCACGGGCCTTTAGCGAGCCAAAATGCATGTTGGGCCTCAATTTTCACTAGTCGTCGGCGGGCCTCAAGAGCGAAATGTAGACCGGGCCGTTTTGCGCCCAGTTAGCTCACGGGCCGTTACTAGGCCGAAACATATCTCGGGCCTTAGTTGGCCCACTGATATCATGGGCCTTTAAGAGGCCGAAAGCTTAGCACAGGCATCAACGAGCCGAATTACGCGACATGCCTTTAACAGGCCCAAAGTCACGTTGGGCTTAATTGTTGCCACCTTTAGCACGGGCCGTTAGTGAGCCCGATGTCCCGTCGGGCCATATATGGCCCATGGGCAGCACGGGCCATTCCCAGGTCGAAAGTCACACCGGGCTGAAATGGGCCCATGTCTACATCAGGCCTCTAACAGGCCGAAAGTCACTAGGCTGTAGTTGGGCCCATATATTCGGCGAACAATTAACGGGCCAGATCTGGTTTCGGGCCGCAAATGGGCCCAAATATTGGGCGAACAATTAACGGGCCAGATCTGGCTTCGGGCCATAAATGGGCCCAAATATTGGGCGAACAATTAACGGGCCAGATCTGGCTTCAGGCCGTAAATGGGCCTTTATTAAGCAGGCCGTTATTGGGCTGGCCCACTAGTACCTGATTAAGTTCTACGTGCCTTTGACTGGGCCGGCCTTTTTAACCTATATGGGCCTCTGTTGGGCCCAGCCACGTGTCGACGTATCATAGGCATGTCTCCTCCAATGGACGGGCGACATCTGGCCCACTGATGGCCCATCAATAGGCATGTTTCAATAATTTCTTTCTCTCTAGCCCTAGCAATTTGTTCATCAAGAAATTCACTAAGGGGCACAACAGTATCAAGCATAGAAGTAGTTTCATCATAAGTATCATGCATAGCAGAAGTGGCATCATCAATAACATGCACATATCGAGCGAATAGCGTAAGCAGGTTTAGGTGTCGCAAGCTTACTCAAAACACAAGGTGAATCAAGTGCAGAGCTAGATGGCAGTTCCTTACCTCCCCTCGTAGTTGAGGGATAAATTGTTGTCTTAGCATCTTTCAAGTTCTTCATACTGTCCAGTAGATATAAATCCCAAGTGACTCAAAGAATAGAGCTATGCTCCCCGGCAACGGCGCCAGAAAATAGTCTTGATAACCCACAAGTATAGGGGATCGCAACAGTTTTCGAGGGTAGAATATTCAACCTAAATTTGTTGATTCGACACAAGGGGAGCCAAATAATATTCTCAAGTATTAGTAGTTGAGTTGTCAATTCAACCACACCTAGATAACTTAATATCTGCAGCAAAGTGTTTAGTAGAAAAGTAATATGATAGTAGTGGTAACGGTAACAAAAGTAACAGAAGAAAAAGTAATATTTTTGGTATTTTGTAGTGATTATAACAGTAGCAGCAGGAAAGTAAATAAGCGAGGACCAATATAGGAAAAGCTCGTAGGCATTGGATCGGTGATGGATAATTATGCCGGATGCGGTTCATCATGTAACAGTCATAACATAGGGTGACACAGAACTAGCTCCAGTTCATCAATGTAATGTAGGCATGTATTCCGAATATAGTCATACGTGCTTATGGAAAAGAACTTGCATGACATCTTTTGTCCTACCCTCCCGTGGCAGCGGGGTCCTAATAGAAACTAAGGGATATTAAGGCCTCCTTTTAATAGAGTACCGGACCAAAGCATTAACACATAGTGAATACATGAACTCCTCAAACTATGGTCATCACCGGGAGTGGTCCCGATTATTATCACTTCTGGGTTGCAAGATAGGATCATAACACATAGTAGGTGACTATACACTTGCAAGATAGGATCAAGAACACACATATATTCATGAAAACATAATAGGTTCAGATCTGAAATCATGGCACTCGGGCCCTAGTGACAAGCATTAAGCATAGCAAAGTCATAGCAACATCAATCTCAGAACATAATGGATACTAGGGATCAAACCCTAACAAAACTAACTCGATTACATGATAGATCTCATCCAACCCATCACCGTCCAGCAAGCCTTCGATGGAATTACTCACACACGGCGGTGAGCATCATGAAATTAGTGATGGAGGATGGTTGATGATGATGACGGCGACGAATCCCCCTCTCCAGAGCCCCGAACGAACTCCAGATCAGCCCTCCCGAGAGGTTTTAGGGCTTGGCAGCAGCTCCGTATCGTAAAACGCGATGATTTCTTCTCCTTGATTTTTTTCTCTCCGAAAGCAAATATATAGAGTTGGAGTTGGCGTAGGAGGAGCTCTAGGGGGCCCACGAGGCAGGGGCACGCCCTAGGGGGGGGGGCGCCCCCACCCTCGTGGACAGGGTGTGGGCCCCCTGGTCTTCATCTTTGGCGAGGATTTTTTATTATTTTTGAAAAGTTGTTCCGTTGAGTTTTAGGTCATTCCGAGAAGTTTTGTTTCTGCACATAAATAACACCATGGAAAGTCTGCTGAAAACAGCGTCAGTCTGGGTTAGTTCCATTCAAATCATGCAAGTTAGAGTCCAAAACAAGGGCAAAAGTGTTTGGAAAAGTAGATACGATGGAAAACGTATCATTGATCCCGTACAGCGGGCCTCTAGACCTGGTATGACTCCTTTGAAGGTAATCTTCGTGGGCTTGATCCTTGATGGATTAATGCCCATTTTGCACACTGTGTCTTGATAGAGCAGATTGAGGCTGCTACGACCATCCATGAGGACTTGCGTGAGGTGGAATCCATCAATGATTGGGTCCAGGACTAGTGCGGCTGATCCGCCATGCCGGATACTGGTCAGACGATCCCGACGATCAAAAGTGATCGAGCACGATGACCATGGGTTGAATTTTGGGGCGACTGGCTCTATCGCGTAAACGTCCCTTAGTGCGCTCCCTTTTGGGGATGTGTGTAGCATATATCATGTTCACCGTTTTGACTTGAGGGGGGAACTTCTTCTGCCCCCTTGAGTTCGGTTGCTGGGGCTCTTCGTCATCGTCTTCACTTTTTGATCCCTTTTCTTTGTTCTCGACGTTTAACTTGCCGGCCTGTTTGAAGACCCAACAATCCCTGTTGGTATGATTGGCTGGTTTGTCTGGGGTGCCATGTATCTGGCATGGACGATCAAGTATGCGGTCCAAGCTGGATGGTCCCTGACTGTTCCTTTTGTACAGCTTTTTCCGCTGACCGTACTTGGAGCCGCTGCATCCGGCGTTAACTGTAGTGTTGTCGGTATTATCACCGTTGCTTCAGAGCTTGTGTCTGTTACGTCGGAGCTTGCCATTGTTGTTTGTGACCTTGGAGGGGCCCACCTAGCTGGCTGTGTTTTTGCTACAAGCCAGCCAACTATCCTCACCCGCGCAAAAGCGGGTCATTGTAAGTGCATCTAGTGCCCCTTAGTGATTTTGGTGTATTGAAGACTTATAGGTTAAGGGACTAATGTGTTTATGAGTGTACACAGGTCTATAAGTCTATGAGGAGTTTGATATTCTGAGAGAAAGTCGACCCTAAAAATGAAGTTCTTCGACTGAAGACTTTGGTATTCTGAAGACTTTCTGAAGACTTTGAAAGTGAAGAAATTGGTGTGACCTTGAAGACTTGGTGTTCATTTAAGGAACATGAAGCGTGAATACTTTTGTTTTCGTAGTTTCATTTTCTCTTTCTTGAGTCATAGGAAACACCGTCTTGTTAAAGGGGTCGAGGAAATACTAAGGAAAATTTCCATGTGATGCTCAACTCAAAATCCTACACCTACCAATCCTTGAGTGAAGCCATTGGAAATCTCATACAATTCAGTCAATTTCTTGATGGATGAGACGAAGTTCTTACAGTCACGAGAATTTGTTCGACCGAGGATTTAGGAATTCGCCAAAGGCGGATTGCCTACGATGAGAACATGATAGCCACGAGGAATTTGAGAGTCAAATTTCCGACCGTTCTTGTGTTGTCGCCACTGTCCAAAATTATCTTATCCACCTAACGGTCATATCATTGAAGAGCATTTATGTCTTATCATGTCGGGCTGCTCCCTAGGCTATAAATAGCCGCCCCCTACAACCACTAGCTGGTTGGCTGCTCCGAGAGAACTTGACACTTGTCATTTGAGAGCAACCCATCCTCCGAGGACTTTGAGCGAAAATCATCGAGTGAGGGAAAACCCAAAACCAAACCCCTACAAACCAAAAGTGATTGAGCATCACTGAAGAGATTGATCCTGCGTGGATCCGACGCTTGTTACCATTGAAGACTGTGCTTCTTCCAGACGGTTAGGCGTCATGGTCTAGAGCATCCATGAGGAATTGTGGATCGCCGAGTGACCGAGTCTGTGAAGGTTTGGAAGTCGCCTGAAGACTTACCACGAGTGATTGGACAAGGTCATGTGACCTTAGTTCAAGGAGAATCTGGTGAGGACTTGGTGTCTGAGCTGCGTGCTCAACGATTTGGGTGTCCGGACTGTGTCCTCGAGTTTAAATACTCAGCCGCTCAAACAGACGTATAACCGAGATAGCAGTTGGAACTGGTCTACCAAATCATTGTCTTCACCAACCCTATCGGTTCTATTTCTTCAACTCATTCATTTCCTCATTCTTGTGTTGAGTGTTTGTTCATATTTGTGTTTGAAGACTTTGATGAAGACTTTCTCAATTTCCTCGTTCAATTTCTTGATCTGTTTGTCTTCATCTTGTGTTATCCTGTGATTCGCTTTTACAGACTGTGATTGTCTTCATTTCATCATGATGACCATGCATGTATTCTGTTATGCTTACTTCTGAGTACTTATTCCGCTGCAAGTAGTTCTTCACTAAGGAATTTCCTCACCGGCAAATTCCTTAGTGAAGAATTCATAAAAATCGCCTATTCACCCCCCCCCTCTAGTCGATATAACGCACTTTCAATTGGTATCAGAGCAAGGTACTCCCTTGTTCTGTGTGATTTTGGTTTAACCACCTAGAGTTTTAGTTATGTCGGCCGCAGGTATGATCAAGGTCTCGGCTGGGTGTCCTACCTTTGATGGAACGGACTACCCCTACTGGAAGAATAAGATGCGAATGCATCTTGAGGCAATTGATAACGATCTCTGGTACGTTGTGGAAAATGGTGTTCCCTCTGTCTCACCCTCACTGAACGCTACCGATGCGAAGAGATTCAAGCAACTCGATTATCAAGCGAAGAATATCATATGTGGCCATCTGAGCAAAGGACAGTATGGAAGAGTGAGTGCTTTGGAAACTGCTAAGCTTATCTGGGATAGGCTGTCCAAAGTAAATGAAGGAGTCTCGACTCAGCGTGACTCTCGAGTTGATGTTCTTCGCAATCTCTTCAACCGCTTCAAAAGACTCGACAATGAAAATGCTCAACAAACCTTCGATCGCCTCACTGACATCTCAAATGAGCTTCAAGCACTTGGTGCCACTGACATCACCGACCATGAGGTGGTGAAGAAATTGTTGAGATCGCTTGATTCCTCATTTGATACTCTGGCACTGATGATACAAGAACGTGCTGACTACAAGTCACTTGATCCCGCCGATATTCTCGAGAGGCTAAATACTCATGAGTTCCACTTGTCAAAAGAGAGATCTCTATGGTTCTAGCTATGGCAAATCGCGTGCCACAAGGCCAAGGCAGTATGCGAATCTGATTGTGAAGACTCGGTAGTAGACTTGGTGACCTCAAGAATTAAGCCAGAGCTAGCACTCGCCGTGAAGAAGTTCCGAAGTTCTCAAGCGTGGTTGCTTTGGAAAATCCTCAAGGAGCAAAGATTCCTCATCCAAAGGACTATAAGAGGAGGCTATGCCACAAATGCAAGAAACCTGGTCACTATATTCAAGATTGTCCTCAGTGGGAAAAGGAATTAAAGAAGAATAAATACAAGGATTACAGTTCTGATGACACTAAGAAGAAGAAGAAATCGTCAAAATCCTCTTCATCAAAATCCTCAAAGTCTTCATCTCACAAGAAGAGCAGCTCCAAGAAGGCTCGGGCATTCATTGGCAAGGAAATGGACTCTGAAGCTGAATCTGAGGAACATGAGGAAGAGGAGGCATCAGAGGAGTCCGAGTCCGGTGTGGCGAGTCTGGCTCTCGTTACTGCATTCGTCAGCAAGTCAATCTTCAACTCTGAAGAAACTGACCTCACCTACAAGGCTGATGAAGATAATGATGACTACGCTCCCACCTATTGCTTCATGGCAAAGGGTGCCAAGGTACTCAAATATACCTCCTCTGAATCTAGTGAGAATGAATCTGATGAAGATCTCAAGCCCAGCTACTCTAAACTTGCTAAGATTGCTGTAAAACAACAAAGGGCTTTTGAAAAGGTTCAAGACATGCTAGATAAAAGTGATGATATGTTGGGTGAAGAAAAGGATCGCACTAAGGCCCTGACTGAAAATCTTCAAAGACTTCAGTCTAGGTTTGACAGCCTTCAAGGTCATCATAACACTCTCTTATCTGATCATGAGAAGCTCTCTTATGAATTTCTTCAAAGAAAGCAAGATCTTGAGAAGCTAAGAGTGAGTTATGAAGATCTTCAGAAGGAGCGTGATTCATTACTTTCTCAACAAATCAGCGCTTCTCAGGAAGAATTTGTTCCTCCATGCTTAAAGTGCATTTAACATGAATCTGCTAATTCTTCACCTGAATGTTCAAATGCTTCAACTGTTACAAATTCTTCACCTGCCTCTGCTATCACTAATTCCTCATCTGAGGACTTTGCTAGTATCACTAACGATGCAGGGCTGAAGGAATTGTACATGATAGGCATGTACAAAAGCCTCAAAGGGCATCGACTCTTTGTGATGTGCTTAAAAGCAGATCCTCAACAGAACCCTAGGAAAGAGGGTATTGCCTTTGAGAGGAAACTCAATGCTGATGGAACATATTGGAAGCCCGAGCAAGACCCCAAAACCTCATGGGTTGCTGCAAAGGGACCTCCAGCTTGATCCATCTAACTTATCTGCTTTACATGTGAATCTCCTCATTCTTCTGATGAGTCATTTGACTCCAACTATAAACTGTTCAAAAATCAGAATGGTTAAGTATTTGCTAGATATGTTGGCACTAACTGCAGGAACAGTTCTCCTATGAAGAAAATCTGGGTTCCCAAGAAGTGCCTTGAAAGTCTTCAGGTGAATGTCCTCATGACACCACCTGTGAAGAATAGGAACCCCAGATCAAACTCTTCATATGGACCAAATTCTTCATATGGATCCAAGTCCTCATACGGACCAAATTCCTCACGTGGATCAAATTCCTCAAAAGGATCAAAGTCCTCATATGATTATCATCGTGCTAACAACTATGTTTCGCAGGGTAGAGCTAAGGGCTATATGTGCATTATTCTTCAAACCATTATGTTCATAAGTCCTCGAAGAATTTCTCCGCTTATTCATATGCTTACCCCAACCCCTCTTATGTGAAACAAAATGGATTGGCCTCAATGCCACCATTCTCATATGGAGCTCGCAGAGTGATGAACTCTTTACCACCCCTTCAGATGTGGGTGGTGAGGAAAAAGAACTAATTTCCTCTGCAGGATCAGGTCTCCAGACGAACTTTAACGTCTGAAGAATTTGCTGGGGGGCTGACAAAATTGCCTGAAAGGACGCAGGCTAATCATGAAGAAATGAACTTTCATTTCACATGTCCTCATACTGCTATAACTGTTTTACTGCTTGATGAAATTCATTTGATGAAATTGATATCATATTCTTCACTGATGAAGTATATGAGATCGTAAGTTGCACTAATTCATCTGTAGGATGATCAACCCAAAGCAAATGAGTGGGTCCTC
This sequence comes from Aegilops longissima, assembly GCA_021605205.1. Taxonomy (NCBI): domain Eukaryota; kingdom Viridiplantae; phylum Streptophyta; class Magnoliopsida; order Poales; family Poaceae; genus Aegilops; species Aegilops longissima. Next base: position 499,402,438 of record CM038682.1, on the reverse strand, counting down.
GATAGTGGATGTACAAATCACATGACTGGTGACAAGAATCTATTGATGGATGCTCCCTTATCACCGTCACATCTGAAGCATATCATCTTTGCTGACAAAGGCAAAAGTCAGGTATTGGGTCTAGGTAAGGTTGCGATCTCTAAGGACATACACATGGACAAAGTCATGCTTGTTGAGTCCTTAGGATACAACCTCATGTCAGTCTCAATGCTTTGTGATCTTGATATGGTTGTTGTCTTTGGCAAGTATCATTGTGTTGTGATTATGGAAGCTGACAATTCCAAAGTCTTCGAAGGCTTTAGGAGAGGAGACTTGTATATTATTGATTTCTCTACAGGACCACAACCAGCTGTGTGCCTACTTGCAAAAGCTTCAGAAGGCTGGCTATGGCATCGACGACTTGGTCACACAGGCATGAGGAATTTGCACACTCTTGCGAAGAAGAAGCATGTCATTGGCATTGAAAATGTCAAATTCCTCAAGGATCACTTGTGTGGAGCCTGTGAAGCTGGAAAAATGACCAAGGCCAAGCATCCAGCGAAGACTATCATGACCACTACTCGTCCATTCGAATTGCTTCACATGGACCTCTTTGGTCCTAATCATTACTCAGCAGTCACTAATGATGCATCTCTATATGGCTTTGTTATTGTTGATGATTACTCTCGTTACACATGGGTACACATTGTTATTTACAAACATGAAGTGCAGGAAGTCTTTAAACGATTTTCCTCGAGGGCTTCAACCAACTTTGGTGTGAAGATCAAGCACATCAGGAGTGACAATGGAACTGAGTTCAAGAATTCCGGTCTTGATGACTATCTTGATGAACTTGGTATTACTCATGAGTTATCTGCTCCTTATACTCCTCAGCAAAATGGCGTCGTGGAGCGCAAGAACAGAACTCTTGTTGAGTTGGCTCGCACTATGCTTGATGAATACAAAACTCCTCGTCGTTTTTGGATTGATGCAATTGATACTGCGTGCCAAATCATGAACAGAGTATATCTTCACAAATTATTCAAGAAGACAGCCTATGAACTCCTCACTGACAAGAAACCCAATGTGAGTTATTTCAAAGTCTTCGGTGCGAAATGTTGGATTAGAGATCCTCATCACAATGCTAAATTTCACCGAAAGCACATGAAGGTTTTATGCTTGGTTACGGAAAGGACTCGCACACCTACAGAGTCTTCAACATCGCTCTTCACAAGATTGTTGAAACTGTAGATGTGCAGTTCGATGAAACTAATGGCTCGCAAAGAGAGCACCTACCTTCTGTGATAGATGAACCAACACCTAAGGAATCTATCAAGTTCAAGGCAACTGAGGATGCCAATCCTACTGAAGAATCTGCTGAAGAATTCATTCCTGAACGCGAAGAACGTCGAGCTGATGCACCTGAAGAAAATGCTGAAGAAAATGCTGATCAAATTCCTCGACGACAACCAGCTCATCCTCGCGTTGCAAAAGAAGTGCAAGTTGACAAGATCATCGATGACATTGAAGCACCAGGTCCTCTCACACGCTCAAAAGCTTCATGTTTATCTAACTTTTGTGGGCACTATGCTTTTGTCTCTACACAGAGCCCACTAAGGTAGATGAAGCATTTCTGGAGCCTGAGTGGATTCAGGCTATGCAAGAAGAATTACATCAGTTCAAGCTCAACAACGTCTGGGAACTGGTCAAATCTCCAGATCCTCGTAAGCATAATATCATTGGCATAAAGTGGATCTACCGCAACAAGCAACATGAAAATGGCCTTGTGGTGAGGAATAAGGCACGACTTGTAGCTCAAGGCTACACACAGGTTGAAGGAATTGATTTGATGAAACTTTTGCACTGTTGCTAGACTTGAGGCTATTCATATTACTTGCTTATGCTAACCATCACAATATCACTTTATATCAAATGGATGTGAAAAGTGCATTCCTCAATGGTAAGCTTGAGGAAGAAGTATATGTTGCTCAACCCCTGTGTTTGAAGATCCAAAGAATCCCGACAAAGTCTTCAGACTCAACAAGGCCCTCTATGGCCTCAAGCAGGCCCTCGGGCGTGGTATGATACTTTGAAGGAATTCTTTGTGAAGAATGGCTTCACACCCGGTTCACTCGACCCTACTCTCTTTACTAAATCTTATGATGGTGAACTATTTGTGTGCCAAATATACGTTGATGATATTATCTTTGGCTGTACTGACCAACGTTATAGTGATGAATTTACCTATATGATGAGTGAAGAATATCAAATGTCTATGATGGGAGAGTTGAAATTCTTCTTAGGTCTTCAAATTCGTCAACAACACAATGGCATATTCATATCTCAGGAGAAATACCTCAAGGATGTTCTGAAGAAATTCAGCATGCAAGATTGCAAAGGCGTCAAAATTCCTATGCCCACAAATGGCCATCTATGCACTGATGAAAATGGTATTGACTTCGATCACAAGGTATACCGCTCCATGATTGGTTCTTTATTGTACTTATGTGCATCTAGGCCAGATATAATGCTTAGTGTTTGCATGTGTGCCCGATTTCAAGCTACACCGAAGGAATCACACCATAAGGCTGTGAAGCATATTCTTTGATATCTAGCTCACACACCAACACTAGGATTATGGTACCCCAAGGGCTCTACTTTTGATCTCATTGGATATTCCGACTCGACTATCTTTGGTGATCGTGTGGACCGCAAGTCAACATCTGGTACTTGTCATTTCCTCTGACGATCCTTGGTCTGTTGGTCCTCGAAGAAACAGAACTGCGTATCACTATCTACTGCGGAAGCTGAATACATTGCTGCTGGCTCTTGCTGTGCTCAATTGCTGTGGATGAAGCAAACTCTCAAGGACTACGACATCAATGTGAAGAATGTGCCTATCTACTGTGACAATGAGAGTGCCATCAAGATTGCCCACAACCCAGTTTAGCACTCGAAGACAAAGCACATTCAGATTCGTCATCATTTTCTTCGTGATCATGTGTTGAAGGGTGACATCTCCATCGAGCATGTGAAGACTGAAGAACAGCTAGCCGATATCTTCACAAAGCCCTTGGATGAGAAGAGATTTAGCAAGTTGCGTGTGAGCTAAATATCTTAGAATCTTGAATGTTCTTTGAAAGGACACTCATCCCGACAATTATGCAAAATTGATGACTTAGATGTGCAACACATGAAGAAATGTTTTCTTCAATCAATGAAGAATAACACTCTAAGTGTGAAGAAATTAATGAAGAATTTGATTCTCAGAACCCTACGACAATTGTACGCGGTGTCTGAAATCATCATTCTTATACGGTGGGTCACGCCACCACCAAAGTTGAAAATCTTCAATTTGAGTTTTTTTCCCAATTTTTCAAATTCTTCAACTTTGCAAAATCTTCACTGTTTCCGTCATTTTTTCTTCATTGGCTATTTATATATGGGTTTATGTCCTCTACAGCATTCACTTATGGCTATTTCTTCAAGTTGCATTTTCTGCTAAGTGAATGTGATCGGACCCTTCCCCCTCTATGCTATACTCAACCCAATATGTTCACAAATTCTTCATGTGCGTTCCATTTGAAACTCGTTCAAAATCTTCACTGTGTCCTTGTCAGCTGAAGAAATTGCGAACGGAACTTTTAACTTATCATATCCAAATTTTCGGCTTTGCCGCTCAAACCGTTCTGCTTCCCACGTTAGACTTATCTATTCACCCACGATCTAACACGATCTCCACTTTTCAGTACGTGGGTGACACATGTCAAGCGAATGAGAAGGGTCAGAACACGTTAAGTCCAAAATCTTGGCGAACAGTTTTTCACCGTGGCTATATATAGCCCCTCTCCCCTTTCTCACTTCCTTTACTCTGCTCGACCGCTCTCTCTCTCTCTCTCAAATTTCTTCACTTTCAAAGACTTCAGAAAGTCTTCAGAATATCAAAGTCTACAGTCGAAGAACTTCATTTTTAGGGGTCGACTTTCTCTGTGAATATCAAACTCCTCATAGACTTATAGACATGTGTACACTCATAAACATATTAGACCCTTAACCTATAAGTCTTCAATACACCAAAATCACTAAGGGGCACTAGATGCACTTACAATCTCCCCCTTTTTGGTGATTGATGACAATATAGGTTAAGTTTTCAACGGGGATAAACATATGAAGTGTAAATACTGATATTGAGGAATTTGATTGCAAGATATAGAAGAACTCCCCCTGAAGATGTGCATAGTGAAGAATTTGCTTTTGAGGCATTGCACATTTGAAGAGTTGAATCATGGAGATCTCCCCCTATATCTTGTAATTCATACACACATTTGACATATAATATGAAGAATTTGAAATGCATGATGAAATATGGTGGCTGATGTAATTCTGCATGCGTGTATTAACACATAACGAAGAATAAGCATGCAGAGGAACACATCGAAAGTATCAAAGCACCATCGGGTTTAAGAGTACAACTCGATCCAATAAAAGTTTCAGAAGAACGAGAGTTGTAACTTAGCAAAAAAACGCCCATATAATAGACCCGCTTGAAGACTAACTCAAATTTCTCCCCCTTTGTCATCGAATGACCAAAAGGATCGGCCGAGGACTAACGCCTCAAGAATATCAAGTTGATGGAGGAGCGCCAGCGTTGTCGGGTCGGTTGTCGTAGTGGGGCTGCCGCAGATGTCGCCCAAGTCTTCATTTTCATCGATGTCATGATGAAGATTAGGAGCTGGCCACAAGGAAGGAACCTTGACCTTCTTGAATTTCTTCGGTGGAGGTGCAGACTAGTCAAATTCTTCTTTGAGACCCATGTTCTTCAGATCTTCTGCGCTGTAGAGATGAGATAGAACAGCCCAGGTACGGTTGAAGGTTTCATGGAGGTAGTATACTAGTATTGGTTTTTCTTCACTGCATTGTGTGTTGAGGTCATGTTGTGAAGAATTGAACCAAACTGACGCTTGACCCATTTATGATTGCGATCAACCTTCTAATGAAGACTAAGGAGTAACTCACGACCAGTCATCACCCTGGGTGCTGTGGCTTGAGGATTTTGCTTGGCTGAGGTATTGGCGGCAGAGTCATGTGTGGCAGAGTCATCATTGGTGGAGTAGGATGCAGCCTTGCGAAATTGACCATCCAATGGACGAATGCCTTCATCTATCACAGCAGTTGCCTTGCCTTTGTCATCAGCTGAGGAAAATGTCCGTTTGAGGACTTCAATTGGAGGCAAGTAGCTGCAGTGGTTCAGAGTATCAGCCTTGTAATTGAGTGAAGACCTTGTCCTGATGAACCTCATAATCCATGGTGCATAAGGCTTCAGCTCAAAAGGTGACATAGCAATGTTTACCAGAGTCCTCATGAAGAAATCATGGAAGTTGACGGGAACGCCATGAATGATATTGAAAAGCATATTCTACATGATGCCAACGACTTCTTCATCATTTGAGTCGTGGCCTTTGATAGGACTCATTGTCTTCGTCAGAATGCGATAGACAGTCCGAGGCACATATAGTAATTCCTTGACGAAGAATTTGGTTCGTGGGGCTTGCCCTGGCTTCAAAGGCTTCATCAGAACTTGCATGTAGTGATTTGTAAGCTCAGGTTCGCTATAGATGCAACGAGCACCATCAAGGGAGGATCGAGTGGGAGGGCACGAAGCAATTCAGTTCTTGGTGCCTTGTAGTGAGTATTTTCCGTCATCCATCCAGTACCCATGAGTTCACATCTTGAAATCTCCGGTGATGTGCAGCGTCGCATAGAATTGAAGAATGAGTTCTTCATTCCAATCGCAGATGTCAGTGCAGAAATTCAGCAATCCAAAGATCATGAAGAACACCGAGGACTGGCTCGAAGCCTGGCAGAGATTCCATGTACACGTGAGGAATATGTGCATGATCGAAGACTTTGTCTTTGTTGAATAGCACTGAGAGGAATAGAAGTTGGCTTGACTAGCAGTCCGTAAACGCCTCTTCCTTATGCGAGCGAGTCATATGGGTTGTAGTCGATGAAGAATACATGCTCGCCAAGAAATCTTCAGCCTTGAACTTTTGCTTCGTTGAGAATGGATTCTTTGGCTTTGGCGATGGAGTGTCGATGAGTTGCATCACTACCTTAGGAATGGCAATCTCGTGTTCTTGGTGAGGATTTTCTGTTCCTCTTCATATGCGATCTGCGTGTTCATAGGATCGGAGCAGCAGTTCTTCACACTAGTGGCTGGAATTTCTTCATGCACGGACGAGGTGGGATGAGTTTCTTCAGAGCCCATTTGAACCGTTGGTGCAGGGGACTGAGGAATTTGTTGTATTGGAGTGAAGAGTGGAGAATTGGGATGTTGACTGTCCCAAAAGTCATCGTTCATCACTGGTGTTGTGCTTCCAATATCCACATCTTCTTCAATTTCTTCAACGCCAGCCTCTTCAGCTGTGAACTGAGGCATTGGCGAGGAAATGACAGGAGTAGAAGGGATCGCATCCACTTCAATTTCTTCATCAATCTGCTCTGACGAAGCAGCAGAATGATTTTCTTCATCAGATCCGCTAGGGATCTCATATTCTTCACCAAAAGGAACAAGGTCCTTTGATGGAATGGAGGAAATTGGAACATCATCGATTGGATTTTCAAAAGAGCTTGTCATAGGCTTCATTTTCTTCGGGGCTGAAGAATTTGAAGCAGCTGATGCTTTCCTTTTCTTCACTGCAACTCGCTCTGCAGCCTTGGTCTTCTTCACATCGATGCGATGGAAGGATTGGAGTTGGTGTAGGCGCGGAGGAGCCGAGGAATCTGTTTGAATTTCCTCGGTATGGCCCGATGCAGATTGTCCCGACCTCTTCGATTTCTTTAGGTGCACCACTAGTGGATGCCACGCAATTTCTTCGGTGGCTGGAATGGAGTCATCAGCCACGAACTAGCATTGTCTTCAGCAGGTTGAAAATCATCACGGTCTTGGCATGTTCTTCAAGATCTTTGAGTGAGGCTCGACTGAGGAACTTCTTGTTGCGTTAGGGCTGCAACATTTGTGAACTTCTTTGTCGATTGACAAATCTGACTTTGGCTCTTGCCAATCAGCATAATAGGCATCAAAGTCATCACCGAGGGCTTTGATTTCAGATGGATCTTGAGGAGTTCCTCGGTTGTCATTCGACAACGTTTTCCTCGAGAACTTCTCTTTCTGAATTAAGCTTTCTTGATCTGCCTTGCCTTCTAAAATTTCCATTTCTCTTCAGAGATGAAATGGGTCAGCATGTGACTTTGTCCAGGAGTCAAATGAAAATCAGGCATAGGTGTCTCTGGATCCTTGTGCCATAGATCAATGTATTCAAGGATCGCCCTTGGATCCAAAAGTGGTGGCACAGGTGTGCCTTTGGCTCTAGCGGCACTAACTTGTCGGTCTCTGATGATTTCTGCAAGTTCATCATCATCAGCTACATCATCAGATGGCACTTGGAAGGCAACCTGTTTCTTCTTGGACTTGGCGAGGACCTCGCCCAATGAGTTGCCTTTTTCTTGACAGAGTGGGGCGATGAAGAATTTGGTGCCGTGAGAATTTCTTTGAGACACTAGAGGCAATAGAGATGCTGTAGTCCTTTGTACGTGGCGGATGCACAGTCTTGAGGACTTTGGAGAAGCTGCTGAGGACTTTGGAGGAGCTGCTGAGGTCTTGGGAGGAGCAGGAGCAGCATGAGGAACTGGCCGTGAGGGCATTGAAGATTCTGGCCATGAGGGCACTGTTGGTGAAGCACTTGGCTTGTGCGCTGGCTTCTTTGCCATTGATTTTCCGGGCTTGACAGGGCCTCGATGGCAGCAGCGATGCGAGTCTTCATTGAATTTCCTCACCGCTTCTTTGGCTTGTCTCGCCAACTTGGCTTGGCGCTGGCCCATTCTTCAAGAAAGTCCTCACCACGCTTGATCTTTGGTGGGGTCGACTTCTTGGCAGTGCCAATGGAGCTCTTGAGCATGGAGGATTCCATGCGAATTTCTTCATGTACTTTGGAGTAACATACCTGTACTCCCTCCATTCCCTTGCCCATCTCCTTTCAATCCTCTGAATGCACACCTTGCGCTGATTTTTGTTCTCCTTTCCGAACTTGGCCTCATCAGGTGTGCAATAGTCAGCATATATGTCCTCAGGTATTCCAAAAGCAGTCATGACCTCGGGCCTCTTTCCTCCTTTACGGGGCTTCTTACCGTCGACCATAGTCTTGGATGAGGAATTTGAACAATCGAATTCTCTCAAGAAGTATGCAACTTTTCTTCGAGGAACGCTGCAAATGAGTTAAGTTGATGAGAACCTAGTGATTCAGCAGCGGACATGAGTACCTGTGAACAGAGTATAATTGCGAGGAATTTGGAGAGGTCATATGCGTTCTCAGAAGGTTTTTCAAAAGGAACAAGTTTGACGAATTTGACCAGATGAGCCTTGAAGAATTTCACTAAGCGATCTTTGTCTTAGGTTCCAGAGTTGTATAGATCGAGGATCCACACAATTGAGGAATCTTGAAGAAAAATCATTGCTTAGAGAAATGAAACAAGAGTGTATTTCGTTTGAGGTGTTCATATGTGTGAAGATTTGAAGAATAAACACCTTTGAATATTTTCAGGAAGGTTTGAGAATCAAAGCGAGTAATAAAAGTAACTTTTAATTACCCGAACTGAAGAACACGATTTAACCGAGAGGTGTAGATTAGAAGTTAAATCGGTTCATATCTCCCACGCCCTAACTCGGCGGAGGAAGACAGCTACGGCGGCGGCGGAGTGAAGATTTCATGATCGTGCTGAGTCTGACGGCGACGAGGTCGAGGCAAGAAGCTCTTCCTCACCGGCGACGATGGAGTAGCGGCGGCTAGGGTTTGAGAAGCTCGGCGAGAGAGAGAGAGAGAGCGGTCGAGCGAGTAAAGGAAGTGAGGAAGGGAGAGGGGTATATATAGCCACGGTGAAAAACTGTTCGCTCAAGATTTTGGACGAACGTGCCCCTGACCCTTCTCATACGCTTGACATGTGTCACCCACGTACTGAAAAGTGGAGATCGTGTTAGATCGTGGGTGAATAGATAAGTCTATCGTGGGATGCGGAACGGATTGAGCGGCAAAACCGAAAATTTGGATAAGATAAGTTAAAAGTTTCGTTCGCAATTTCTTCAGCTGACAAGGACACAGTGAAGATTTTGAACGAGTTTCAAATAGAACGCACATGAAGAATTTGTGAATAGATTGGGTTGAGTATAGCATAGAGGGGGAAGGGTCCGATCACATTCACTTAGCAGAAAATGCAACTTGAAGAAATAGCCATAAGTGAATGTTGTAGAGGACATAAACCCATATATATATAGCCAATGAATAAAAACAACGGAAACAGTGAGGATTTTGCAAAGTTGAAGAATTTGAAAAACTGAAGAATTTCAAACTGAGGAAAAACTCAAATGGAAGATTTTCAACTTTGGTGGTGGCGTGACCCATCAGATAAGAATGATGATTTCAAACACAGCGTACAATTGTCGTAGGGTTCGAGAATCAAATTCTTCATTAATTTCTTCACACTTAGAGTGTTATTCTTCATTGATTGAAGAAAACGTTTCTTCATGTGTTGCACATCTAAGTCATCAATTTTGCATAAGTGTCGGGATGTGTGTCCTTTTCAAAGAACATTCAAGATTCTAAGATATTTAGCTCACACCGCAACTTGCTAAATCTCTTCTCATCCAAGGGCTTTGTGAAGATATCGGCTAGCTGTTCTTGATCTTCACATGATCAATAAAGATGTCTCCCTTCAACACATGATCGCTAAGAAAATGATGACGAATCTGAATGTGCTTTGTCTTGAGTCTTTGAACTGGGTTGTGAGCAATCTTGATGGCACTCTCATTGTCACAAAGAGAGAGGCACATTCTTCACGTTGATGCCGTAGTCCTTGAGAGTTTGCTTCATCCATAGCAATTGAGCACAGCAAGAGCCAGCAGCAATGTACTCAACTTCTGCGGTGGGCGGTGGTACACGCCTGCTTTCTTCGAGGACCAACAAACCAAAGATCGTCCGAGGAAATGACAAGTACCAGATGTTGACTTGCGGTCCACACGATCACCAAAGATAGTCGAGTCGAATATCCAATGAGATCAAAAGTAGAGCCCTTGGGGTACCATAATACTAGTGTTGGTGTGTGAGCTAGATATCGAAGAATATGCTTCACAGACCTTATGGTGTGATTCCTTGGTGTAGCTTGAAATCAGGCACACATGCAAACACTAAGCATTATATCTGGCCTTATGCACATAAGTACAATAAAGAACCAATCATGGAGCGGTATACCTTGTGATCAAGTCAATACCATTTTCATCGATTGCATAGATGGCCATTTGTGGGCATAGGAATTTTGACGCCTTTGCAATCTTGCATGCGAATTTCTTGTAACATCTTTGAGGTATTTCTCCTGAGATATGAATATGCCATTGTGTTGTTGACGAATTTGAAGACCTAAAAAGAATTTCAACTCTCCCATCATAGACATTTGATATTCTTCACTCATCATATAGGCAAATTCATCACTATAACGTTGGTCAAGACAAACAAAGATAATATCATCAACGTATATTTGGCACACAAACAGTTAACCATCATAAGATTTAGTAAAGAGAGTAGGGTCGAGTGAACCGGGTGTGAAGCCATTCTTCACGAAGAATTCCTTCAAAGTATCATACCACGCCCGTGGGGCCTGTTTGAGGCCATAGAGGGCCTTGTTGAGTCTGAAGACTTTGTCGGGATTCTTTGGATCTTCAAAACCTGGGGGTTGAGCAACATATACTTCTTCCTCAAGCTTACCATTGAGGAAAGCACTTTTCACATCCATTTGATATAAAGTGATATTCTGATGGTTAGCATAAGCAAGTAATATGTGAATAGCCTCAAGTCTAGCAACAGGTGCAAAAGTTTCATCGAAATCAATTCCTTCAACTGTGTGTAGCCTTGAGCTACAAGTCGTGCCTTATTCCTCACCACAAGGCCATTTTCATCTTGCTTGTTGCGGTAGATCCACTTTGTGCCAATGATATTATGCTTGCGAGGATCCGGACGTTTGACCAGTTCCCATACGTTGTTGAGCTCGAACGATGTAATTCTTCTTGCATGGCCTGAATCCACTCGGGCTCGAAATGCTTCATCTACCTTAGTGGGCTCTGTGATAGAGATAAAAGCATAGTGCCCACAAAATTTAGATAAATGTGAAGCTTTTGAGCGTGTGAGAGGACCTGGTGCTTCAATGTCATCAATGATCTTGTCAACTTGCACTTCTTTTGCAACGCGAGGATGAGTTGGTTGTCATCGAGGAACTTGATCAGCATTTTCTTGACACCATTTTCTTGATATTATCTTGAGTGCATCACTCGGCGTTCTTGGCGTTCAGAATGAATTCTTCAGCAGATTCTTCAGTACGAATTACATCCTCAGTTGCCTTGAACTTGATAGAATCCTCAGGTGCTGGTTCATCTATCACACAAGGTAGGTGCTCTCTTTGCGAGCCATTAGTTTCATCGAACCGCACATCTACAGTTTCAACAATCTTGTAAAGAACATTGTCGAAGACTCTGTAGGTGTGCGAGTCCTTTCCATAACCAAGCATAAAACTTTCATGTGCTTTCGGTGCAAATTTAGCATTGTGATGAGGATATCTAATCCAGCATTTAGCACCGAAGACTTTGAAATAACTCACATTGGGTTTCTTGTCAGTGAGGAGTTCATAGGCAGTCTTCTTGAAGAATTTGTGAAGATATACTCTGTTGATGATGTGGCACGTGGTATCAATTGCATCAATCCAAAAACGACGAGGCGTTTTGTATTCATCAAGCATAGTGCGAGCCATCTCAACAAGAGTTCTGTTTTTGCGCTCCACAACGCCATTTTGCTGAGGAGTATAGGGAGCAGATAAATCATGAGTAATACCAAGTTCATCAAGATAGTCATCAAGACAAAAATTCTTGAACTCAGTTCCATTGTCACTCCTGATGTGCCTGATCTTCACACCAAAGTTAGTTGAAGCCCTCGAGGAAAATCGTTTGAAGACTTCCTGCACTTCATGTTTGTAAGTAACAATGTGTACCCATGTGTAACGAGAGTAATCATCAACAATAACAAACCATATACAGATGCATCATTAGTGACTGCTGAGTAATGATTAGGACCAAAGAGGTCCATGTGAAGCAATTCGAATGGACGAGTAGTGGTCATGATAGTCTTCGCTGGATGCTTGGCCTTGGTCATTTTTCCAGCTTCACAGGCTCCACACAAGTGATCCTTGAGGAATTTTACATTCTCAATGCCAATGACATGCTTCTTCTTCGCAAGCGTGTGCAAATTCCTCATGCCTGCGTGACCAAGTCGTCGATGCCATAGCCAGCCTTCTGAAGCTTTTGCAAGTAGACACACGGCTGGTTGTGGTCCTGTAGAGAAATCAACAATATACAAGTCTCCTCTCCTAAAGCCTTCGAAGACTTTGGAATTGTCAGCCTCCATAATCACAACACAACGATACTTGCCAAAGACAACAACCATATCAAGATCACAAAGCATTGAGACTGACATGAGGTTGTATCCTAAGGACTCAACAAGCATGACTTTGTCCATGTGTATGTCCTTAGAGATCGCAACCTTACCAAGACCCAATACCTGACTTTTTCCTTTGTCAGCAAAGATGGTATGCTTCAGATGTGACGGTTATAAGGGAGCATCCATCAATAGATTCTTGTCACCAGTCATGTGATTTGTACATCCACTATCGAGGACCCACTCATTGGCTTTGAGTTGATCATCCTGCAGATGAATTAGTGCAACTTACGATCTCATATACTTCATCAGTGAAGAATATGATATCAATTTCATCAGATGAATTTCATCAAGCAGTAAAACAGATATAGCAGTATGAGGACGTGTGAAATGAAAGTTCATTTCTTCATGATTAGCCTGCGTCCTTTCAGGCAATGTTGTCAGGTCCCCAGCAAATTCTTCAGACGTTAAAGCTCGTCTGGAGACCTGACCCTGCAGAGGAAATTAGTTATTTTTCCTCACCACCCACATCTGAAGGGGTGGTAAAGAGTTCATCACTCTGCGAGCTCCATATGAGAATGGTGGCATAGAGGCCAATCCATTTCGTTTCACATAAGAGGGGTTAGGGTAAGCATATGAATAAGCAGAGAAATTCTTCGAGGACTTATCAACCTATTGGTTTGAAGAATAATGCACATATTCATAGCCCTTAGCTCTACCCTACGAAACAGAATTGTTAGCATGATGAGAATCATATGAGGACTTTGATCCTTTTGAGGAATTTGATCCACGTGAGGAATTTGGTCCGTCTGAGGACTTGGGTCCATATGAAGAGTTCGGTCCATATGAAGAGTTTGATCCGGGGTTCCTATTCTTCACAGGTGGTGTCATGAGGACATTCACCTGAAGACTATCAAGGCACTTCTTGGGAACCCAGATTTTCTTCATAGGAGAAACGTTGCTGCAGTTAGTGCCAACATATCTAGCAAATACTTCACCATTCTGAGTTTTGAACAGTTTATAGTTGGAGTCAAATGACTCATCAGAAGAATGAGGAGATTCACATGTAAAGCCAGATAAGTTAGATGGATCAACTGGACGTCCCTTTGCAGCAACCCATGAGGTTTTGGGATACTGCTCAGGCTTCCAATATGTACCATCGACATTGAGTTTCCTCTCAAAGGCAATACCCTCTTTCCTAGGGTTCATGTTGAGGATCTGCTTTTTAAGCAAATCACAAAGAGTCTGATGCCCTTTGAGGCTTTTGTACATGCCTATCATGTACAATTCCTTCAGCCCTGCATCGTCAGTGATACTAGCAATGTCCACAGATGAGGAATTAGTGATAGCAGAGGCAGGTGAAGAATTTGTAACAGTTGAAGCTTTTGAACATTCAGGTGAAGAATTAGCAGATTCATGTTCAATGCACTTTAAGCATGGAGGAACAAATTCTTCCTGAGAAGTGCTGATTTGTTGAGCAAGCAATGAATCGCGCTCCTTCTGAAGATCTTCATAACTCACTCTTAGCTTCTCAAGATCTTGCTTTCTTTGAAGAAATTCATAAGAAAGCTTCTCATGATCTGACAAGAGAGTGTTATGATGACCTTGAAGGCTGTCAAACCTAGACTGAAGTCTCTGAAGATTCTCAGTCAGAGCTTTAGTGCGATCCATTTCTTCACCCAACATATCATCACTTTTATCTAGCATGTGTTGAACCTTTTCAAAAGCCCTTTGTTGTTTTACAGCAATCTTAGCAAGTTTAGAGTAGCTGGGCTTGAGATCTTCATCAGATTCATTTTCACTAGATTCAGAGGAGGTATATTTGAGTACCTTGGCACCCTTTGCCATGAAGCAATAGGTGGGGCGTAGTCATCACTATCTTCATCAGCTTTGTTGGTGAGGTCATTTTCTTGAGTTGAAGATGGACTTGTTGACGAATGCGATGGCGAGAGCCGACTCGCCACACGCACTCGGACTCCTCTGATGCCTCCTCTTCCTCATGTTCCTCAGATTCAGCTTCAGAGTCCATTTCCTTGCCAATGAATGCCCGAGCCTTCTTGGAGCTGCTCTTCTTGTGAGATGAAGACTTTGAGGATTTTGATGATGAAGATTTCGACGATTTTTCTTCTTCTTAGCGTCATCAGAACTGTAATCCTTGTATTTCTTCTTCTTTAATTCCTTTCCCCACTGAGGACAATCTTGAATGTAGTGACCAGGTTTCTTGCATTTGTGGCATAGCCTTCTCTTATAGTCAATGGATGAGGAATCACTGCTCCTTGAGGATTTTCCAAAGCGACCATGTCTTGGGAACTTCTGGAACTTCTTCACGAGCAGTGCTAGCTCCTGGCTTAATTCTTCAGGGTCACCAAGGCTACTACCAGAGTCTTCACAAGCAGATTCAGACACAGCCTTGGCCTTCAGGGCACGTGTTTTTCCATAGCTAGTGTCGGATTTCGGGTTCCAGCAGACCCTTAAGGTTTGAACTCTGGGGTGCGCGCGGAGATCCAACCCTCCACCGTCTCGTACCTCGCCGACTCGCAGGGACCTAAACTACTAGCAAGAACAACACAAGAGACGCAAGATTTATACTAGTTCGGGCCACCGTTGTGGTGTAATACCCTACTCTAGTTTGTGGTGTGGTGGATTGCCTCTGGGGCTATTGAGGAACAGTATAGGGAAGAACAGCCTCGCGAGGGTCTGTTCTTGGTGGGTGTGATGAACTGCTAAGTGGTATCCCGTCGCTCTAGCTTGAGGATCGGGTCTCTCTCTCTCTCTCTGGATTCCAAATGCCCACCCCTCTACGATGGTGGCTAGCTATGCTTATATAGACGAAGGCCCTGGGCCTCTTCCCAAATATTGAGTGGGAAGGGCGCCAACAATTGGCCATTTTGAAGGGGAATAGCGGGTACACTTATCTGACTAAAGTTGGTCCTCGCCGCCAAAGGCTCTGTGATGGCGCCGCTTGGGCTCCACGATGACTCCTTCCAGCCGTTGGGGCTGGTCTTGGTCTTGTTGCACCGAAACGGGTGCCTTTGCTTGATGCTCTTGCCTGCGCTTGCTCCCTTTGCACCAAAGAGGAAAGGGGGACGCTGCGCGGCTGGCGCCCGACTGGCGCCCTTGGTCGTCACGGCTTGCGTCACGGGCACCTCGCGAGGTACCCTGCCTTGAACTCTCCGCCTCCTCATGAGCCAGCCTGATGAGGCCGTGCCTGAGGAAGCTCCTAGTCGTCCGCCCAGAGGCTTGCCCCTCGCGAGGGTCTTGAGTTTGTGTTGATGGAGATGGGCTGTCCTGGGCCTCCTTTGAGCCACGCCGCAGGCCGCAGACAGGCAAGTCTGGGAACCCCCGTTCCCAGAACGCCGACAGCTAGAACCATAGAGATCTCTCTTTTCAGCAAGCTGGAACTCATGAGTATTTAGCCTCTCGAGGATATCAGCTGGATCAAGTGATTTGTAGTCAACACGTTCTTGTATCATCAGTGCTAGAGTATCAAATGAGGAATCGAGCGATCTCAATAATTTTTTCACCACCTCATGGTCGGTGATGTCAGTGGCACCAAGCGCTTGAAGCTCATTTGAGATGTCAGTGAGGCGATCGATGGTTTGTTGAACATTTTCATTGTCGAGTCTTTTGAAGCGGTTGAAGAGATTGCGAAGAACGTCAACTCGAGAGTCACGGTAAGTTGAGACTCCTTCATTTACTTTGGACAGCCTGTCCCAGATAACCTTAGCAGTTTCTAAAGCACTCACTCTTCCATACTGTCCTTTGCTCAGATGGCCACATATGATATTCTTCACTTGAGAATCGAGTTGCTTGAATCTCTTCACATCGGTAGCGTTCAGTGAGGGTGAGACAGAGGGAACACCATTTTCCACAACATACCAGAGATCGTTGTCAATTGCCTCAAGATGCATTTGCATCTTGTTCTTCCAGTAGGGGTAGTCCATACCATCAAAGGTAGGACACCCAGCCGAGACCTTGATCATACCTGCGGTTGACATAACTAAAACCTTCACAGACTTGGTCACTCGGCGATCCACAATTCCTCTTGGATGCTCTAGACCATGACGCCTAACCGTCTGGAAGAAGCACAGTCTTCAAAGGTAACAAGCGTCGGATCCATGCAGATCAATCTCTTGATGATGCTCAATCACCGGGTTTGTAGGGGTTTGGTTTTGGGTTTTCCTCACTGATGATTTTCGCTCAAAGTCCTCGGAGGATGGGTTGCTCTCAAATGACAAGTGTCAAGTTCTTCGGAGCAGCCAACCAGCTAGTGGTTGTAGGGGCGGCTATTTATAGCCTAGGAGCAGCCCGACATGATAAGACATAAATTCCCTTCAATGATATGACCGTTAGGTGGATAAGATATTTTGGAACAGTGGCAAGCGCCAAGAAGACAAAGAACGGTCGGAAATTTGACTTCCAAATTCCTCGGGGCTATCATGTTCCTCCTTCGTGTAGGCAATCCGCTCTGGATTCCTAACTCCTCGGTCCGAACAAATTCCTCAAAGGACTGTAAGAACTTCGCCTCATCCTTTCAAGAAATTGATTGAACTGTATGACATTTCCAAATGCTTCACTCAAGGGATTGGTAGGTGTAGGATTTTGAGTTGAGCATCACATGGAAATTTTTCCTAAGTATTTCCTCGACCCCTTTAACAATGACGGTGTTTCCTATGACTCAAGAAAGAGAAAACGAAACAACGAAAACAAAAGTCTTCACGCTTCATGTTCCTCAAATGAATACCAAGTCTTCAAGGTCACACCAATTTCTTCACTTTCAAAGTCTTGAAAAGTCTTCGAATATCAAAGTCTTGATCGAAGAACTTCATTTTTAGGGTCGACTTTCTCTAAATATCAAACTCCTCATAGACTTATAGACCTGTGTACACTCATAAACATATTAGACCCTTAACGTATAAGTCTTCAATACACCAAAATCACTAAGGGGCACTAGATGCACTTACACGCGGGATCAATTGTCCCGTCGTATGATTCGATATTCACGGGTTTGAACCCTTCGGGGAATTCGTGATCCATTACTTCATCAGTGAAGCAAAGAGGGTGCACGACACCTCTGTATCTGGCCGCATTATGCCATAGCTCCGATGGAGTCCGTCTGCGGTTATCGGCTCGGGTGTGACTAGGTTTGTCACGTCCAAATAGGTAGCCGTCGTCACGTGTCGAGGGACGTTCTCGCGATCCATAAATCGATTGGGTATGTCCTGCTCTACTATCTAGGGTCTGCCGGAGGTCGTATGTATGACCCCGAGCTGTTTCGTCTCTATTTTTACGAGGCAGTGGGGCAGGCTGCTGTTCAATCTGAGTTGCTGCTCTATCCCGACCACGTGGTGGTCGGTCCGCTGCACCGTCCCAACCGCGTGGTTGTCGATCGGCCGCAATACGCGAGGGAGGTACGGGCTCCGGCGCCTCTTCATCGAATTGGGGTACCAGCCTTCGCTTTGGATAACTCTTGGCTGGGCGTCTGAGGCCGTATTCTTCGGCTGCCAGGACATCAGTCCATCTATCGACGAGTAGATCTTGGTCAGCTTGTAGCTGCTGTTGTTTCTTTTTCAGGCTCCTTGCCATTGCTATTAGCTGGCGCTTGAAGCGCTCCTTCTCGAGAGATTCCTCAGGCACGATGAAATCTTTGTTGCCGAGGCTTTCCTCATCCTCGGAGCGCGGACGGTAACTACCGTCCTTCGATTCGTTGGGTCTGGCCCGTTCGTCGGGGCTAGCTTGCCCGTTTTCTTGCTCCTCCTGTTCAGATGTTACCTCAGCAAGGTCTTTATTGTTTTGGGCTTCGTCCGGAGTATTATCTTCACCGGTGCCAGCATTGTTGTCTTTTGAACAACGTGACTTAGAGCGGTACCGAGGACGCCGATGTTTTTGCTGTGTCTCAGGAGGTTTATTATCGACTAGATTTTCTTTGTCATCGTCGTTGGTTGTTTTGGGTGTATCCACCATGTACACATCGTACAAAGAAGTGGTCGTTCAGCGTCCACTGTATGGCAGATTCTGGCCTTGCTCCTCATCGGCATCATCGTCCATACCGTCGATGTCTTCGGAGTCGTAATCAAGCGTGTCGGTTAAGTCCTCGATAGTGGCTATGAAGTGGGTGGCGGGTGGGAAGCGAAATTCTCGATCATCAGCCCCTAGTTTGAACCGGACATAGTTCGGTTGCGAGTCCCCCGCCAAGGACAGGCTCTTTAATGAGTTTAGCACATCGCCCAAAGGCGAGTGCTGGAAGATGTCCGCGGTGCTGAATTCGAAGATCGATGAATGATCAAGTTCAGCGTCCGCGGGCTCACATGGTTCGGAACTTATAACCAGAGACGAGTCCGGAATTCTGGTGACACAGATATTGTGTGAGGTTAAGTCCATGTGCGGCTCCAACGCCGGGGAAGCTATGGCCTCCGTGGTGGGGTTGAGCCTCCAATCCTTGGATGCCGCAGTGTGCTCTGGATCTAAGGCCAGAGTGGTCACAGGAGCTATCTCCGGGGTACGGTCTGACGATAGATTTAGGTCATGTTCGTCAAGGTGACCAGGAGAGATCATTGCGGTCTTGAATCCGTTGAAGATCAACTCTCCACGGATGTCCGCAACATAATCCAAACTCCCAAATCTGACTTGATGGCCAGGGACGTAGCTATCGATCTGCTCTAGGTGGCCAGGCGAGTTGGCCCGCAGCGCGAAGCCGCCGAACTTGAAGATCTGTCCGGGGAGGAAGGTTTCTCCTTGGACAGCGTCACTATCGATGATTGAAGGGCCATCGAACCTTTCGTCGACGGCACAGTGGAACTCTCAATGATAGCACCAATGTCGGTGTCAAAACCGGCGGATCTCGGGTAGGGGGTCCCGAACTGTGCGTCTAAAGTCGATGGTAACAGGAGGCAGGGGACATGATGTTTACCTAGGTTCGGGCCCTCTCTATGGAGGTAATACCCTACTTCCTGCTTGATTGATCTTGATGGATATGAGTATTACAAGAGTTGATCTACCACGAGATCGTAATGGCTAAACCCTAGAAGTCTAGCCTGTATGACTACGGTAATGAGTCTCCATCCTTTCCGGACTAAGTCCTCCGGTTTATATAGGCACCGGGAGGATCTAGGGTTACACAAGGTCGGTTACAAAGGAAAAGAATCTACATATTGGGTCGCCAAGCTTGCCTTCCATGCTAAGTAGAGTCCCATCCGGACACGGGTGCAGTCTCCGGTCTTCGCATCTTCACAGCCCATCAGTCCGACCCATGGCTAACAGGCCGGACGCCCGAGGACCCCTTAGTCCAGGACTCCCTCACCTACACAAACAAATAAGAACCTTGCAACCAATGCGATAAAGGGGTTGTCAATCCCTTCACGGCCACTTGCAAAAGTGAGATCTGATAGAGATGATAAGATAATATTTTTGGTATTTTTATGATAAAGATTGAAAGTAAATATTGCAAAATAAACGGCGACGGAAATAGCTAGTTGACATGAGATTAATATGATGGAAAATAGACCCGGGGGCCATAGGTTTCACTAGTGGCTTCTCGCCAGATAGCATAAGTATTACAGTGGGTGAACAAATTACGGTCGAGAAATTGATAGAAAAGTGCATAATTATGAGAATATCTAGGCATGATCATGTATATAGGCATCACATCCGTGACAAGTAGACCGACTCCTGCCTGCATATAATACTATTACTCCACATATCGACCGCTATCCAGCATGCATCTAAAGTATTAAGTTCATAAGAACAGAGTAACACATTAGGTAAGATGACATGATGTAGAGGGATAAACTCAAGCAATATGATATAAACCCCATCTTTTTATCCTCGATGGCAACAATACAATACGTGTTGTTTCCCTTTCTGTCACTGGGATCGAGTAACGCAAGATTGAACCCAAAGCTAAGCACTTCTCCCATTGCAAGAAATATCAATCTAGTAGGCCAAACCAAACTTATAATTCGAAGAGACTTGCAAAGATAACCAATCATACATAAAAGAATTCAGAGAAGATTCAAATATTATTCATAGATAATCTTGGTCATAACCCACAATTCATCGGATCTCAACAAACACACCACAAAAAGAGTTACACCGAATAGATCTCCAAGAAGATCAAGGAGAACTTTGTATTGAGATCCAAAGAGAGAGAAGAAGCCATCTAGCTAATAACTATGGACCCGAAGGTCTGTGGTAAACTACTCACACATCATCGGAGAGGCTATGGTGTTGATGTAGAAGCCCTCTGTGATCGATGCCCCCTCCGGCGGAGCGCCAAAAAGGCATCAAGATTGGATCTCACGGGTATAGAAGGTTGCGGCGGTGGAAATAGGGTTTCGTGGTGCTCCTGGATGTTTTCGGGGTATGTAGGTATATATAGGAGGAAGAAGTAGGTCGGTAGAGCCACGAGGGGCCCACGAGGGTGGGGGCGCGCCCAGGGGGCAGGTGCGCCTCCCTGCCTCGTGGCCTCCTCATTGATTTCTTGACGTCCACTCCAAGTCCTCTGGATCACGTTTTTTCCAAAAATCACGGTCCCGAAGGTTTCATTTGGTTTGGACTCCGTTTGATATTCCTTTTCTGCGTAACACTGAAATAGGCAAAAAAAACCAGCAATTTGCACTGGGCCTTGGGTTAATAGGTTAGTCCCAAAAATAATATAAAAGTGTATAGTAAAGCCCATTAAATATCCAAAACATAATATATTATAGCATGGAACAATCAAAAATTATAGATACGTTGGAGACGTCAATGCTCCTTCTTGATTTCTACCTCCGCATCCTTTAGCATTGCGAAGAGCTCGGGAATTGTCTTATCCATCCCTTACATATTATAGTTTATCACAAAGCTTTTGTAGCTTGGTGGCAGTGATTGAAGAACTCTGTCAATGACACTATCAACAGGAAGATTAACTCCCAGTTGAGTCAAGTGGTTGTGGTACCCAGACATTCTGAGTATATGTTCACTCACAGAACTATTCTCCTCCATTTTGCAGTTGTAGAACTTATTGGAGACTTCATATCTCTCAATCCGGGCATTTTCTTGAAATAGTAACTTCAACTCCTAGAACATCTCATATGCTCCATGACGTTCAAAACGACGTCGAAGTCCCGGTTCTAAACCGTAAAGCATGGCACACTGAACTATCGAGTAGTCATCAGCTTTGCTCTGCTAGACATTCACAACGTCCGGAGGTGCTCCTGCAGTGGGTCTTGCACCTAGCGGTGCTTCCAGGACGTAATTCTTCTGTGCAGCAATGAGGATGATCCTCAAGTTACGGACCCTGTCTGTGTAATTGCTACCATCAACTTTCAACTTAGCTTTCTCAACGAATGCATTAAAATTCAAAGGAGCGGTAGCACGGGCCATTGATCTACAACAACATAGACATGCAAAATACTATCAGGTACTAAGTTCATGATAAATTAAAGTTCAATTAATCATATTGCTAAAGAACTCCCACTTAGATAGACATCCCTCTAGTCATCTAAATGATCACGTGATCCATATCAACTAAACCATGTCCGATCATCACGTGAGATGGAGTAGTTTTCAATGGTGAACATCAATATGTTGATCATATCTACTATATGATTCACGCTCGACCTTTCGGTCTCAGTGTTCCGAGGCCATATCTGTATATGCTAGGCTCGTCAAGTTTAACCCGGGTATTCTGCATGTGCAAAACTGGCTTGCACCCGTTGTATGTGAACGTAGAGATTATCACACCCTATCATCACGTGGTGTCTCGGCACGACGAGCTGTAGCAACGGTGCATACTCAGGGAGAACACTTATACCTTGATATTTAGTGAGAGATCATCTTATAATGCTACCGCTGTACTAAGCAAAATAAGATGCATAAAGGATAAACATCACATGCAATCAAATAAGTGATATGATATGGCCATCATCATCTTGTGCCTTTGATCTCCATCTCCAAAGCACCGTCATGATCTCCATCGTCACCGGCTTGACACCTTGATCTCCATCGTCGCATCATTGTCGTCTCGCCAACTATTGCTTCTACGACTATCGCTATCGCTTAGTGATAAAGTAAAGCAATTACATGGTGATTGCATTTCATACAATAAAGCGACAACCATATGGCTCCTGCCATTTGCCAATAACTGTTACAAAACATGATCATCTCATACAACAATTTATATCTCATCCCGTCTTGACCATATCACATCACAACATGCCCTGCAAAAACAAGTTAGACGTCCTCTAGTTTGTTGTTGCAAGTTTTACATGGCTGCTACGGGCTTCTAGCAAGAACCGTTCTTACTTATGCATCAAAACCACAACGAGTTTTCGTCAAGTGTGCTATTTTAACCTTCAACAAGGACCGGGCGTAGTCAAACTCGATTCAACTAAAGTTGGAGAAATAGACACCCGCCAGCCACCTGTGTGCGAAGCACGTCGGTAGAACCAGTCTCATGAACGCGGTCATGTAATGTCGGTCCGGGATGCTTCATCCAACAATACCGCCGAATCAAAGTAAGACGTTGCTGGTAAGCAGTATGACTATTATCGCCCACAACTCATTGTGTTCTACTCGTGCATATAACATCTATGCATAGACCTGGCTCGGATGCCACTGTTGGGGAACGTAGTATTTAAAAAAAAAGCCTACGATCACGCAAGATCTATCTAGGAGATGCATAGCAACGAACGGGGAGAGTGTGTCCATGTACCCTCGTAGACCAAAAAATGTAAGCGTTTAGTAACGCGGTTGATGTAGTCGAACATGTTCGCGATCCAACCGATCCAAGCACCGAACGTACGGCACCTCCGTGTTCAACACACGTTTAGCATGATGACGCCCCTCGATCTCTTGATCCAGTTGAGGACGAGGGAGATTTTTGTCAGCACAACGGCGTGGCGATGGTGGTGATGAAGTTACCGACGTAGGGCTTCGCCTAAGCACTACGACGATATGACCAAGGTGTGTAACTGTGGAGGGGGCACCGCACATGGCTAAGAGAAGACTTGGTGTGTTCTAGGGTGCCCCCCTGCCCCTGTATATAAAGGAGGAGAGGGGGAGGCCGGCCGGCCCCTGTAGGGCGCACCAGGAGAGAGGAGTCCTACTAGGACTCCAAGTCCTAGTAGGATTCCACCTGGAGGAAGGGGGAAGTGTTGGGGAACGTAGTATTTTCATAAATTTCCTATGCACACACAGGATCATGGTGATGCATAGCAACGAGAGGGGAGAGTCTGTCCACGTACCCTCGTAGACCGAAGGCGGAAGCGTTAGCACGACGCGGTTGATGTAGTCGTACATCTTCACGATCCGACCAATCAAGTACCAAATGTACGGCACCTCCGAGTTCTGCACACATTCAACTTGATGACAACCCTCAAACTCCGATCCAGCCGAGTGTTGAGGGAGAGTTTCATCAGCACGACGGCGTGGTGACGACGATGATGTTCTACCGACGCAGGGCTTCGCCTAAGCACCGCTACGATATTATCGAGGTGGACTATGGTGGAGGGGGGCACCGCACACGGCTAAGAGATCCAAGGGATCAATTGTTGTGTCTATGGGGTGCCCCTTGGCCACGTATATAAAGGAGTGGAGGAGAGGAGGGGCCGGCCCTCTCTATGGCGCGCCCTGGGGAGTCCTACTCCCACCGGGAGTAGGATTTCCCCCTTCCATGTAGTAGGAGTAGGAGACAAGGAAGGAGAAGAAAGAAGAGAAGGAAGGAGGGGGCGCAGCCCCTCCCCCTAGTCCAATTCGGACTAGGCCTTGGGGGCGCGCAGCCTGCCTCTCTCTCTCCCCTGAAGCCCAATAGGGCCCATATACTTCTTCCCCGTATTCCCGTAACTCCCCGGTACTCCGAAAAATACCCGAACCACTCGGAACCTTTCCGATGTCCGAATATAGTCGTCCAATATATCGATCTTTACGTCTCAACCATTTCGAGACTCCTCATCATGTCCATGATCTCATCGGGACTCCGAACTATCTTCGGTACATCAAAACACATAAACTCATAATATAACCATCATCGAACTTTAAGCGTGCAGACCCTATGGGTTCGAGAACTATGTAGACATGACCGAGACACGTCTCCGGTCAATAACCAATAGCGGAATCTGGATGCTCATATTGGCTCCCACATATTCTACGAAGATCTTTATCAATCAAACCGCATAACAACATACGTTGTTCCCTTTGTCATCGGTATGTTACTTGCCCGAGATTCGATCGTTGGTATCTCAATACCTAGTTCAATCTCGCTACCGCAAGTCTCTTTACTCGCTCCGTAATACATCATCCCGCAACTAACTCATTAGTTGCAATGCTTGCAAGGCTTATAGTGATGTGCATTACCGAGTGGGCCCAGAGATACCTCTCCGACAATCGGAGTGACAAATCCTAATCTCAAATACGCCAACCCAACAAGTACCTTTGGAGACACCAGAGAGCACCTTTATAATCACCCGCCACGTTGTGACGCTTGGTAGCACACAAAGTGTTCCTCCGTAAACGGAGTTGCATAATCTCATAGTCATAGGAACATGTATAAGTCATGAAGAAAGCAATAGCAACATACTAAACGATCAAGTGCTAAGCTAACGGAATGGGTCAAGTCAATCACATCATTCTCCTAATGATGTGATCCCGTTAATCAAATGACAACTCTTGTCTATGGTTAGGAAACTTAACCATCTTTGATTAACGAGCTAGTCAAGTAGAGGCATACTAGTGACACTATGTTTGTCTATGTATTCACACATGTATTATGTTTCCGGTTAATACAATTCTAGCATGAATAATAAAAATTTATCATGCAATAAGGAAATAAATAATAACTTTATTATTGCCTCTAGGGCATATTTCCTTCGGGAAGAAGGAAGGGAGAGGGGAAGGGAAGGAAAGGGGGCGCCGCCCCCTTCCCATAGTCCAATTCGGACCCAAGGAGGGGGGCGCGCGGCCAGCCCCTTGTGGCCCTTCTCTCTCCCCACTAAGGCCCATGAAGGCCCATTAGTTCCCCCGGGGGGTTCCGATAACCCTCCGGCACTCCGATAGTTATCCGGTACCTCTCGAAACTCATCTGGTGTCTGAATAACATCGTCCAATATATCAATCTTTATGTCTCGACCATTTCGAGACTCCTCGTCGTGTCCATGATCTCATCCGGGACTCCGAACAAACTTCGGTCATCAAATCACATAACTCATAATACAAATCGTCATCTAACGTTAAGCGTGCGAACCCTACGGGTTCGAGAACTATGTAGACATGACCGAGACACATCTCTAGTCAATAACCAATAGCGGAACCTGGATGCTCATATTGGCTCCTACATATTCTACGGAGATCTTTATCGGTCAAACCGCATAACAACATACGGTGTTCCCTTTGTCATCGGTATGTTACTTGTCCGAGATTCGATCGTCGGTATCATCATACCTAGTTCAATCTCGTTACCGGCAAGTCTCTTTACTCGTTCCATAATGCATCATCCCGCAACTAACTCATTAGTCACATTGCTTGCCAGGCTTATAGTGATGAGCATTACCGAGAGGGCCCAGAGATACATCTCCGATACACAGAGTGACAAATCCTAATCTCGATCTATGCCAACTCAACAAACACCATCGGGGACACCTGTAGAGCATCTTTATAATCACCCAGTTACGTTGTGAAGTTTGATAGCACACAAGGTGTTCCTCCGGTATTCGGGAGTTGCATAATCTCATAGTCAGAGGAACATGTATAAGTCATGATGAAAGTAATAGCAATAAAACTAAATGATCATTTATGCTAAGCTAATGGATGGGTCTTGTCCATCAGATCATTCTCTAATGATGTGATCGCGTTCATGAAATGACAACACATGTCTATGGTCAGGAAACTTAACCATCTTTGATTAACGAGCTAGTCAAGTAGAGGCATACTAGGGACACTCTGTTTTTCTATGTATTCACACATGTACTAAGTTTCCGTTAATACAATTCGAGCATGAATAATAAACATTTATCATGATATAATGAAATATAAATAACAACTTTATTATTGCCTCTATGGCATATTTCCTTCACATTGTACCCTAAGTCTCTCCCGTGCATATCTTACATACTTGTCTCATATCATATTTGGCTCAAGCATCAAGAATAGAGAAAAAAAGCTTTTAAGCAAAAGAGGAGAAACAAAGAGCTTGTAAGCAATAGCATTGAGCCATTTTTCATAGACATATCATCTTGGTCACCGCATACATAGCATAGTTGGGATTGAAGACGACACGTTTCTCTCATAGGTTGGTGCACAAGCGTATCTTGCCCATTTGAGCAATCGAGCTAGGGTCTCTCTAGCATTCGCACAACAAGAGCATTTTCCATGGTTACACATTTTGAGCTCACTCCTTGGTTGTGTGGATCCCATCTATCGTCCGTGTGTGCGTTCCTAGTGATATTCTTGGCTTTGATCTATTTGCTTTACTTGCAATTTTGTGAACCTTATCGATATCTTGACTAACATTTGCTTGAAATTTTTCCACCATCCTAATCAAGCTACTCCATAAGCCTTTTACTTGTAGGTGTGAGAAACAATACCCGGTACCAATTCTTCTATTATAGCATCACATGGGATCGTACTTGTTTCATTCACAATCTTCGGACAAGGTAACTTTGGTTTTGTTTTCTCATTTTCCTACTCACCTCCACTTTCATATGATGGATAGGTCGAGTTCTTCTACCAATCCACTCTTCATCGAGCAAGATGGCGATACGTCACCAAGACTCACCTATTTGGCACACAACGAGCTTTGCATCAAGAGCAACTAGCAATGAGCGACCGCATCGACACTTCGCCACCAACTTACGCCTCTCCGAGCAACGTACAAGAGACTACTTCGACAACAAGCTCGACGAACAAAAACAAGAGAGCAATGCAAGAATGGATGAGATTCGTGCTTTGTTGGTCAACTGCTCTTCTACCTCGTCGTCCTACTCAAGACGAAGTCACTTGAGTCGACACTCCGACGACACCGTCTTCGGCTCAAGTACTCCGACATCAAACACTCTTCGACGAGCTGCGCGCCAAGACCGTCAAGCAAACCACAATCCTCTTCACGGCATCGATCCTCATGAGCAACTTCAAGCACAAGGAAATCGAGATCGCCAAAATCAAGCTACCTTTGTGGAAGCACAAGAAAGGCAACGCCAACGTCTACAAGAGGAAGAGCAGGCACGCCAACACCAAGAGGAGTAAGACGCTGAAGCACTTCGACAACAACAACTACGGCATGAAGTTCAAGCTCAAGCGGCCCAAGACGGACTCCGGGAATCCACTCGTGTCGTTGCCCAACACGGTCGGAAAGTGATAACCCACAAGTATAGAGGATCGCAACAGTTTTCGAGGGTAGAGTATTCAACCCAAATTTATTGATTCGACACAAAGGGAGCCAAAGAATATTCTCAAGTATTAGCGGTTGAGTTGTCAATTCAACCACACCTGGATAACTTAGTATCTGCAGCAAAGTGTTTAGTAGCAAGGTAATATGATAGTAGTGGTAACGGTAACAAAAGTAAAGAAAGCGAAAGTGATATTTTTGGTGTTTTGTAGTGATTGTAACAGTAGCAACGGGAAAGTAAATAAGCGAGAACCAGTATATGGAAAGCTCGTAGGCATTGGATCGGTGATGGAAAATTATGCCGGATGCGGTTCATCATGTAACAGTCATAACATAGGGTGACACAGAACTAGCTCCAATTCATCAATGTAATGTAGGCATGTATTCCGAATATAGTCATACGTGCTTATGGAAAAGAACTTGCATGACATCTTTTGTCCTACCCTCTTTGTGGCAGCGGGTCCTAATGGAAACTAAGGGATATTAAGGCCTCCTTTTAATAGAGAACCGAACAAAGCATTAGCACATAGTGAATACATGAACTCCTCAAACTATGGTCATCACCGGAGTGGTCCCGTTATTTTCACCGGGATTGCCGGATCATAACACATAGTAGGTGACTATAGACTTGCAAGATAGGATCAAGAACTCACGATATTCATGAAAACATAATAGGTTCAGATCTGAAATCATGGCACTCGGGCCCTAGTGACAAGCATTAAGCATAGCAAAGTCATAGCAACATCAATCTCGTAACATAGTGGATACTAGGATCAAACCCTAACAAAACTAACTCGATTACATGATAGATCTCATCCAACCCATCACCGTCTAGCAAGCCTACGATGGAATTACTCACGCACGGTGGTGAGCATCATGAAATTGGTGATGGAGGATGGTTGATGATGATGACGGCAATGAATCCCCCTCTCCGGAGTCTCGAACAGACTCCAGATTAGCCCTCCCGAGAGGTTTTAGGGCTTGGCGGCGGCTCCGTATCGTAAAACGTGATGATTTCTTCTCCTTGACTTTTTTCTCTCCGAAAGCAAATATATAGAGTTGGAGTTGGCGTCGGAGGAGCCTCAGGGGGCCCACGAGGTAGGGGGGCTCGCCCCCACCCTCGTGGACAGGTGGTCGGCCCCCTGGCCTTCATCTTTTGCAATGATTTTTTATTATTTCCGAAAAGATGTTCCGTGAAGTTTCAGGTCATTCTGAGAAGTTTTGTTTCTGCACATAAATAACACCATGGCAATTCTGCTGAAAACAGCGTCAGTGCGGGGTTAGTTCCATTCAAATCATGCAAGTTAGAGTCCAAAACAAGGGCAAAAGTGTTTGGAGAAGTAGATACGACGGAGACGTATCAGCAAGCACGTGAGCAAGATGAAGCTCTTCGTTGGGAGATACAAGAAGAAGCCGCGCATCATGAAGATCAACAAGAAAGGCGAAATCAAGCGCATATTCCTCGTCCTCCTCCACGACAAGAACAACACCAAGTGGAACAATTGCTTCAAGACCCTCCTCCATGCCAAGAGCGACATCTTGAGGAACGAACAATTGAGAACCTTCCTCCACGGCACGAGCGACATCAAAACCGCCACTATGATGAAGAACTCCGCTATGGCAAGCTCAAGTTCACCATGCCCAAGTTCTCTGGAAGCAATGATCCCGAAGAATATCTCTCATGGGCCTTGAAGGTGGACAAGATATTCCGTCTTCACAACTATGACGAGGAAAATAAGATCGCCATGGCCTCCCTCGAGTTTCAAGACTATGTCCTCATTTGGTGGGAACAAGTGATCGAGAGACGACAAACAAGAGGCGAACCACCAACCACAACTTGGACAAAAATGAAGGATGTCATGAGAGCTTGCTTCGTGCCTACACACTACACCCGTGATCTCTTCCAGAAGTTGCAACTCCTAAAGCAAGGTACGAAGACAGTGGAAGAATACTACCAAGAAATGGAGATTGCCATGATAAGAGCCAATGTCAAGGAAGACGACAAGCAAACAATGGCACGCTTCTTGAGCGGCCTCAACCACCCGATCAAGCGGATTGCCGACTTCCAACCATACTCAAACCTTCTCGAGCTAGTTCATCAAGCAACCAAGGCCGAATGACAAGTGCAAGATGACTTCAAATACGCCAAGTACTATTCCAAGACCTACAGCTCCTACTCTCAAGCTCCCGCGACTTCGGCACCTCCTACCTCAACTAGAGCATCACCAAGTACCGGCGACAAGTCAAGTTCCAAGCAAGTTACACCTTCCTCGACTCGTCCTCCGGCAAGCACCTACAAATACAAGACTCCCTCATCTTCGGCACCACCGAATGACCCCGTAAAGACAAGTTCTATCAAGTGCTTCACATGTGGTGGCCGAGGCCACAAGTCTTTCGAATGCACCAACAAGCGCGCCATGATCTTCAACGATGATGGCACATATGACTCGATGAGTGAAGAAGAAATGGAAGCCCTTGAGCACGTGGCCATGCACCGGCGCGTGAATGAAGATGAAGATGATCAAGTCTATTGTGACAACGATTCAAGTCCCTCTCTCATTGTCTCCAAGGTCTTGACGCTCCAACATCACCAAGAAGAAGATCAACGGTGCCACATCTTCCACACCAAGGCTGGCATCAATGGGCGTTCTATGAAAGTCATCATCGACGGAGGAAGTTGTCACAACTTGGCAAGTGAAGAGCTATGTTCCAAGCTGCGATTGGTCAAGAAAAAGCATCCTCGTCCCTACAAGGTGCAATGGCTAAGCGACTCCGGCACTATTTAAGTGGAGCATACGGTGCAAGTTTCTTTCAAGATCGGCGCCTACAAGGACACCTTGGAGTGCGACGTGGTTCCTATGTCCGTGTGCCATCTTCTTTTGGGAAGACCTTGGCAATTCGACCGTGGCGTCATCCACAACGGAAGAACTAATCACTATAGCTTCAAGATGAAGGGCACGGAGTACGTACTATGACCAATGTCACCAAGCCAAGTGATCGCCGACAAGCAAGCTTCCACCCATCATGGAGATACTAGTGAGAGAGTGAACCACCACAAAGAAAGTGAGCGCCACAAGCCCAAATTGAGCGACTCTTCGCGAAGAGAGAAAAACTTAGTCCTCTTAGCCACAAAAAGAGAGATGAGAGAAGTGTGTGAGAACCCATCGAGTGTCATCCACTATGTCCTCCTATGCAAAGATGAGGTGGCACAAACTAAGAATTATAATCCTCTTCCTCTAGTGTTCTCTAACTTGTTGCAGGAATTCAAGGATGTTTTCCTGATGAGCTACCCCCCCGGTCTTCCTCCTCTACGTGGCATTGAACATCGGATCAGCCTCATCCCCGGCGCACCTCTTCCTAACAAGGCCCCATACCGCATCAACCCCGAAGAAACTAAGGAGATCCAACGGCAAGTACAACAACTCATTGACAACGGCCATGTACGTGAAAGCTTAAGCCCTAGTGCCGTTCCGGTTATCCTTGTGCCTAAGCAAGATTGTAGTTTTCGCACGTGCTCCGATTGTAGACCCACCAATGCTATCACCATTCGATATAGGCATCCCATACCTCGCCTTGATGATATGCTAGATGAGCTTAGCGGTGCCACTATTTTCTCAAAAATTGATCTCAAGAGTGGTTACTATCAAATCCGCATACAAGAAGGTGATGAATGTAAAACCGCTTTCAAAACTAAATTTGGCTTGTACGAGTGGTTAGTTATGCCTATGGGTTTATCGGAGGCTCCTGGTACTTTCATGCGTCTTATGCATTTTGTGCTTCGGCCATACATTGGAGTGTTTGTTGTTTACTTTGACGACATACTTGTTTTTAGCAAATCCATCAAAGATCATGTAAATCATGTTGGGGTCATTTTGCAAACTCTTCGCAAGGAACGTCTTTATGCCAACATGAAAAAATGCACTGTTGGCATTGACAAGCTTGTTTTCTTGGGTTTTGTTGTTTCCTCAAAGGGTGTCCATGTTGATGAGTCTAAAATTGAAGCAATTAAAACTTGGCCACAACCCACAAATTTGCAACAAGTGCGTAGTTTTCTTGGCCTTGCGGGTTTCTATCGCCGCTTTGTGAAAGATTTTAGCACTATTGCTGCACCATTGCATGCCTTGACTAAGAAAAAGGCTCCTTTTGTTTGGGGACCTTTGCAATCTACCGCATTTAATGAGCTCAAATCCTTGCTTACTCATGCTCTGATTCTTGTTTTGTCTAACTTTGACAAAACTTTTGAGGTTCGTTGCGATGCTAGTGGTAATGGAATTGGTGGAGTTTTGATGCAAGAAAAGCGAGCCATTGCAT
Organism: Aegilops longissima; assembly: GCA_021605205.1. Taxonomy (NCBI): domain Eukaryota; kingdom Viridiplantae; phylum Streptophyta; class Magnoliopsida; order Poales; family Poaceae; genus Aegilops; species Aegilops longissima. Next base: position 499,370,263 of record CM038682.1, on the reverse strand, counting down.
ATTTTAGTGAAAAACTTTCTGGTGCTCAACTTAATTATCCCATCTATGACAAAGAATTGTATGCTTTAGTGCGTGTCTTGCATGTTTGGGAGCATTATCTTAGGCCACATGAGTTTGTCATACATACCGATCATGAGACACTTAAGTACCTTAAAGGTCAAACCAAGTTGAATAAACGGCATGCTAAATGGAGTGAATTTATTGAATCTTTCCCCTATGTGATCGAGTACATTAAGGGCAAAGAGAATGTTGTGGCGGGTGCTCTTTCCCGCAAATGCATGTTAATTACTCAACTTGAATTGAATGTTGTTGGATTTAATCATATCAAAGATTTGTATGAGCATGATGTGACTTTTGCTAAGTGTGTGACGCATACTTCTTGGGAACGATACTATATCAAAGATGGTTATCTAATGAGAGCTAACAAACTATGCATTCCCGAGTCTTCTCTTCATTTTTTACTTTTGCAAGAAGCTCATGGAGGTGGACTCATGGGACGCTTTGGACGCGACAAGACTTTTGCCACGCTCTCCAAGAACTATTTTTGTCCCAAGATGTTTCACGATGTCTCACGCTTCACCAACCGGTGTTCTACATGCAACAAAGCTAAGTCGCAATCTCAATCCCATGGTTTACATATGCCACTACCTATTCCACATCAACCTTGGAAAGATATTAGCATGGATTTTGTGGTTGGATTACCTAGGACTCAAAATGGCAAGGACTCCATATTTGTTGTTGTGGACCGATTCTCTAAAATGGCTCATTTTATCTCATGCAATAAGATAGACGATGCTTCACATGTTGCAAATCTTTTTTGTAGGGAAATCTTGAGGTTACACGGCGTGCCAAAGATAATGTGTCAGACCGAGACGTCAAGTTCTTAAGCTACTTTTGGAAGACGGTATGCGCCAAACTTGGAATCAAGCTACTCTTCTCCACGACGTATCATCCTCAAACCAATGGCCAAACGGAAGCCACCAACCAGACGCTCGCCACTCTCCTACGCGTGTTGATCAAGAAGAACATCAAGGAGTGGGAGGAGTGCTTACCCATCGCCGAGTACGCCAACAACCGAGCAAGACACTCTACCACCGGCAAGTCCCCCTTCAAGGTTGTCTACATCTTCAACCCTTTATTGCCGTTGGACATCCTTCCTCTACCGCTTCAAGAACGTGCAAACATGGACGCTAGCGCAAGAGCCACCTTGGGAAGCCCAGATAATTAAGCTACAGTAACCTTCTACTAATGATGCCATGTCACCACTGTCACTGTAGTTAATCTCGCGTTAGTTCAAATCAATTCAAAATTCAAATTTAAAATAAAGTCAAACGGTAGAAGTTTTCAAACCTTAAAACTAAAATGTTCTAGAGGTGACAAATAATGTATAGGTAATACTGATGGAGAATCCACATTTTTATAAAATATCTGAATGCACTAAAATAATTAAAACAGCTGTAAAACAATTATTTCAATGCTCTTTAAATAATAAATAAATACAAACTACTTTATCTAATGTGCCAAATTATTCGTGGCAGTGCATAATTTGTAACACTATTTTAGGTGCCACTTTTATATTTTAGAAAACTAAAATAGTAGGAAAACTAAAAGGAAAACAAAAACCAAAAAAAAATAACACAAAAGAAGACCCCCTGGCAAACTAGCCAACAGGCCCAGCTAGCCACCCACGCGGCCCAGTCGACCCACCCTGGCTGGATAACCCCACTCCCCCACCCAAACCCTAGCGCACATTCCCCACTCGCCCCCCCCCCCCACGAATCCCCATCTCCACTCGCTCCTCCCTCTGCCCTCCCGATCTAGATCGAGGGCAGACAGCCCCGCCGCCACCGCCCGTCGCCCCGCACGTCGGCGCCCCTCGCGATGCCACCTCACCACCGACCGCCGTCATCCTCCCCTCGCTCCACTGCGCTCATCACTGCATCCGCTTCGTCTACTTCCGCTACGGTCATCGGAGCGCCCAGAACGGCTCGTAGTCGTCGTCCCTCTCCCTCCTGCTGCTCCGACGCCATCCGTCCTCCCCGAGCACGCTGCCTAACCCTACAGCCTCGACGTGAGCCCCATCATCGTTCCCTCTTGTCTCTCATTCCCTCCCCGACGCTTTAGGTCGCCGACCTCACCGGACCCGCGCTTGCGGTGAGCATGCGCTCACCATGCCCCTGCCGCTCGCTGATGCTCCGCCTCGCGCTCTTTGCGTCGCCGCGGACGCCGCGCCCCTCGTCCACTCCCGTACGCTCGCCTCCCCTGTTTCTCCCGCTTCTGCTCGAGCACCGGTCGCCGCTCTGCGCCGCGCACCATAGCCATCCCTCGCTTTCTCCACATGCCATCGCTCACGCCAAGACGGCCATCAAGGCCGTGGCGCCGTCCCCACCCGGGGCCGCGCCCTCCCTCCTGGAGGAGTTCACTCCCCTGGTGGCCATGGGCACACGCCCGCGCCCTGCGCCCGCACGCCGGCGCCCGTAACCCGACGCCCGATAGGCCCCCGGTACCTATGACAGATGGGGCCCACGCCCAAAAATAAAATGAAAAGTAGATTGATTAATTAATAATTGTTAATTAAGTAGTTAGTAAGTTAATTAGTTAACTTAAATAACCTGCTTAATAACCTAATCAACCAGATTAGTTAATCAAATGTTGTTTAGTAAAACATGTATCAATGACATGCGGGTCCCATAGGCCCTTTTGACCAGTCAACGGTCCAGTCAAACGCTGACTGGACATTTGACCAGGGCCCCACCAGTCAGCCTCTGCTGAGTAGGCAGTTGACCCAGTCAACTAGGCCCACTGGTCAGCCTCTCTGCTCGTCAGCTGGGTACAGTTCTTGGTACACTTAACAATTACAGTTTTGGAATAATTCATATTTAGTAATTATAATAATTCTAAAAATTGATTAAAACTTTGAAAATTAATAGAAAATAATCCGTAACTCGGATGAAAATACTTTGTACATGAAAGTTGCTCAGAATGACGAGACATATCCGAATACGCAGTCCGTTCGTTCACCACATGTCCCTAGCATAGCGAACATGCAACAATCCACCTCCGGTTCATCTGTCTGAAAATGCGAAACACCAGGAATACTTTCCCGGATGTTTTCCCCCTTCGCCGGTATCACCTACTATCGCGTTAGGGCATACCTAGCATCGCATATTACCTCGTTATATTTTGTGATGCTTTGTTTGCTCCGTATTTACTGATTATTCCACCTCTTCTTCTCCGGTAGACCCCGAGACCGGCGTTGATGCCACCGAGTACGACTACGTCACTGACGATCCTTCTTCCTGTACAATAGAGCTTCCAGGCAAGCCCCCCCCCCTTGATCACCAGATATCGCCTATTCCTTTTCTCTACTGCTTGCATTAGAGTAGTGTAGCATGTTACTGCTTTTGGTTAATCCTATTCTCACTGCATAGCTTTGTCATTGTTGCTACTGCTTGTTACCCTTACCGCTATCATACTTGCTTAGTATAGGATGCTAGTGTTCCATCGGTGGCCCTACACTCTTGTCCGCCTCGCCATGCTATACTCTCGGGCCGAGATCACTTCGAGGTGATCACGGGCATATGTTATATACTTTATACTGTTACATTACTTATGATACTATTCGGAGATGGGGCTGAAGGGGAAGGTGGCTCCATCCCGGTAGAGGTGGACCTGGGTTCCCGATGACCCCCGACTGTTACTTTATGGTGGAGCGACAGGGCAGGTTGAGACCACCTAGGAGAGAGGTGGGCCTGGCCCTGGTCGGCGTTCGCGGATACTTAACACGCTTAACGAGATCTTGGTATTTGATCTGAGTCTGGCCACTGGCCTATACGCACTAACCAACTACGCGGGAACAGTTATGGGCACTCAACGTCGTGGTATCAGCCGAAGCCTTCGTGACGTCAGCGACTGAGAGGCGCGTGCCGGATTGGACTGGAACGCCTGCTAGGCTAGGTCTGTTTCCGGCTGCCCATGCAACATGCAGGTGTGCAATGGGCGATGGGCCCAAACCCCTGCGCCATAGGATTTAGACCGGCGTGCTGACCTCTCTGTTGTGCCTAGGTGGGGCTGCGACGTGTTGATCTTCTGAGGCCGGGCATGACCCAGGAAAGTGTATCCGGCCAAATGGGATCGAGCGTGTTGGGTTATGTGGTGCACCCCTGCAGGGAAGTTTATCTATTCGAATAGCCGTGATCTTCGGTAACGGGACGACTTGGAGTTGTACCTTGACCTTATGACAACTAGAACCGGATACTTAATAAAACACACCCTTCCAAGTGCCAGATATAACCCGGTGATCGCTCTCACACAGGGCGACAAGGAGAGGATCGCCGGGTAGGATTATGCTATGCGATGCTACTTGGTGAACTTACCATCTACTCTCTTCTACATGCTGCAAGGTGGAGGCTACCAGAAGCGTAGTCTTCGACAGGACTAGCTATCCCCCTCTTATTCTGGCATTCTCAGATTCACCCACCGATATTGCCCCTTTACACGTATACCCATGCATATGTAGTGTAGATCCTTGCTTGCGAGTACTTTGGATGAGTACTCACGGTTGCTTTACTCCCTCTTTTCCCCCTTTCCTTTCATCTCGGTTGTCGCACTGGATGTTGGAGCCCAGGAGCCGATGCCACCGTCGATTTACTTTACTCCTACTACACGGAGGTGCCTACTACTACGCAGGCCGCAGAATCGATGACCGAAGTAGTTTAGGAGGATCCTGGCAGAGGCCCGCGCCTCTTCGATCTGTATCCCGCTTTGTGCTAGCCTTCTTAAGGCAAACTTGTTTAACTTATGTCGTACTCAGATATTGTTGCTTCCACGACTTCGTCTATGATCGAGCACTTGTATTCGAGCCCTCGAGGCCCCAGGCTTGTATTATGATGCTTGTATGACTTATTTTATTTTTAGAGTTGTGTTGTGATATCTTCCCGTGAGTCCCTGATCTTGATCGTACACGTTTGCGTGTATGATTAGTGTACGATTGAATCGGGGGTGTCACACACCTACCTCAAGAAGATGCACAAAGAAACACGTTCCATGATCGAGCGCCAAGTACAATGACTCGCCTCCAAGCTCAACATCACCAAGTCACCGATGGTGTTCCAGCCGAGTGATCTAGTATGGTTACATCTATGCAAGGACCGCTTCCCCAAGGAGTGCATGTCAAAGCTACTTCGAGAGCTGATGGACCACTCAAGGTGCTCGCATGCTACAACGACAACGCCTACAAGATCGACATTCCACGTGACAAGTACAACGTAAGCGACATCTTCAACGTAAAAGACTTGGCCAAGTACCATGGTGATGATGATCACGATCCGTGGACGGATCTCTCCCAAGCGGGGGGGAGGAGATGATGCGGAGCATCCCGAGTCCATTCGCAACGACACTCCATCACCACCGCAAGCACCGAGAGGACCAATGACAAGAGCACGTGCACGTGCCATCGAGAACGAGGTGAACTCCTTATTCTTCGAGCTCCGCTCAAATTCACACGAGAGTTGGGTCCTACCTCAAACAGAAGTGTTGTGCATGATTAGGTATCCAGGTGTTGCTCATGAAGAGGCTAGCACGAGGACCCGAGCACCTACGGACGAGAAGAATGAGGAAAGGAGTGAGAAGGATGAAGGAGGGGAGGCTCTGGACACTCCGAGTGCCCGGTCACTTTAGCCCCGGGTGCCCGGCCACAACCTGGGCATGGCCCCTGCCAGCCCCGGGTGCCCGGCCATGCATGGAGGGCCCCGGTGCCCGCACCCCCTGGGCGCTGCTCCCAGCCACCCCCAGGTGCCCGGCCTTGAGCCCCGGGTGCCCGGTCACTCCCCTACCGGCCCCCTGACCAGGCCGGTGCCCGGCCCCTTCGCCTCGGGTGCCCGGTCCTTCTTGAGTGTGTGGTCTGACCGGTCCAGGCGCCCAGACCCCTCCGAGGGCCTGCGTGCCTTTTTGGGCTTTTGCCCTTGTATCCCTCTCCCCCTCTTATTTCGTCTCTAAACTATAAGTACCCCCCACCTAGCTCATTAGAGGAATAGAAAAGATTTAGATGAGAGATTTGTGAGCTTTGCTCTTCTCCCCACCTCCTTTGGAGATCAAGGCCTCCTAGGAGAGGATCCACTTGTGGAATCAAGACCTCCACCTTGGAGTAGACTACCACCATCAAGACCTCATCTCTAAGGAGTGGGATGAACATTATCATTGTATCTTTCCTTTGATTGTGTTTGTGAACTTGTGGATCTTGTGATGCTATTCTAGTGGATGTGTCATTGGGAATTGCTGGAGTGATTTCCTCTTGTGTTCTTGCTCTTTTCCCCCTCCAAGTGTGAAAAGATCCCCTCTAGGGTTTCACCCTACAACACTATGCTAGTTGATTCTTGTTCCCATGAATTGTTTGCTCACAAAATCCCTATGCATAGGAAGTGGGTTAGGCTTAAATGTGCTAGTCACGTGCTTCATGATGCTCTCTTTATGTTTCAATTCTTATCTTTTATGTGAGCATCATTGAAATCATCATGCCTTGGTAAAAAGGCATTAAGAAAGGCGCTTGTTGGGAGAAACCCAAAATTTACCCCTACTATTTTTGTGTGTTCACATGATTAAGCTAATGAAGTAATCATGTTTTATAGCTTTTGTTTCAATAAAGTGACAATTAAAGCCTTTGGCATAGTGTGGATGATTGTTGATTTTATTCTCATGTTCACAAGATCAATTCCGTAAAATAGAATCGAGCAAAAAATTTAGGGTTAAGTTTCTGCAGAACGAAACTCGGACCCACCGATTTGGAATTTTCTGCATCATCGATTTGGTTTAGGACATTGCACTAGTACGTCCCGGTTCCACCGAGTTGTACTAATCGCTGAGACCGAAAAGCAGTTTCTGTGAAACCCTAGCATCTCAGCAAGACCGAAACCCATCTCGGTCTGACCAAAGTGGTGTGCCAAGTCTCTGTCTCATGCTTTGGCTTCACCGAAATGTTCAACTTAGTCGATCATATACTCCTATGAAAACTTGAAACTAAAATTTGAACTTAATTTTTTTAAACATTTGTTTTTTGTGATGACTCATCTACTCTGCCCATACCTACCTATTCACATGGTCAGTTTGCAGGATGTCAAAAGCAAGTGATAGTCAGAATGTCTCAGAACAGCATGCAGATCTCAGTGAAGGATCAAGTCATGAAGGAAGTTTTTATGAGGGAGAAATAAATTCTCCGGATCTTCCAAAGGCAGCCACCAAAACTAGAAAGAAGAGAACCTCAGATGATGATGATGAGGATTTTGTGGCTAGTGAGGCAACTTCAAAGAAGAAGAAGGTTGTACTTGCTAAGGAGTATGGCACAACAGCTAGCTCTAGACCTTCTGATAGTGCCAAGGAGAGAACAATAGTAAGAAAAGTCCCATTCTCTGAGGCAGACAAATCCACTGGTCCTAAGAAGACCATGACATTTACACTTGAGGAGCCAAGTGACTCAGAGACAACAACTGCAGGAAAGAAGAAGAAAAGGGCAAGGAAGATAACTACTTATGTTGTTGGCAGACCCTCCATGATGGTTGATGATGATGATGACGAGGAACCAGTTGTTGGGGAACGTAGCAGAAATTCAAAATTTTCCTACGTGTCACCAAGATCTATCTATGGAGAAACTAGCAACGAGGGAAGGAGAGTGCATCTACATACCCTTGTAGATCGCTAAGCGAAGCGCTCAAGAGAACGGGGTTGAAGGAGTCATACTGCGTGATCCAAATCACCGGAGATCCTAGTGCCGAACGGACGGCACCTCCGCGTTCAACACACGTACAGCCGGTGGCGCCTCCCATGCCTTGATCCAGCAAGGAGAGAAGGAGAGGTTGAGGAAGACTCCATCCAGCAGCAGACAACGGCGTGGTGGTGGTGGAGGAGCGTGGCATCCAAACAGGCTTCGCCAAGCACCACGGGAGAGGAGGAGGAGGAGAGGTAGGGCTGCACCAAGAGGAGAGGTTCTCGTGTGTTAGGCAGCCCCAAAACCTCCACTATATATAGGGGAAAGGGAGGGAGGCGCCTAGGGTTTCCCCTAGGGGCGGCGGCAGGCAGATGGGATCTCCCCTTGGGTGACTTGGCCCCAAGCCAGAGATGGGAACCCTAGATGGGGCGCCCAAACCCCCGGTCACGTGGGAATAGGTGAGGCGCGACAGCCCCTTAGTGGGCTGGTTTGCCCCCTTCCCTTGGCCCATGAAGCCCCCAACACTTGCCGGGCACCAAACACCTTTCGGTCATGCCGGTCATCACCCGTACCTCCTAACACTTTCGACTCCAAAATCCTTTGTCCAATATATCAATCTTTACCTCCGGACCATTCCGAACTTCTCGTGATGTCCGGATCTCATCCGGACTCAACAACATTCGGTAACCACATACAAACTTCCTTTATAACCCTAGCGTCATCGAACCTTAAGTGTGTAGATCCTACGGGTTCGGAGACATGTAGACATGACCAAACGCGTTCTCCGGTCAATAACCAATAGCGGATCTGGATACCCATATTGGCTCCTACATGTTCCACGATGATCTCATCAGATGAACCACGATGTCAAGGACTCAATTGATCCCGTATACAATTCCCGGTATTGAACTTGCCCGAGATTCGATCGTCGGTATCCCGATACCTTGTTCAATCTCGTTACCGGCAAGTCTCTTTACTCGTTCCGTAACACATCATCCCGTGATCAACCCCTTGGTCACATTGTGCACATTATGATGATGTCCTACCGAGTGGGCCCAGAGATACCTCTCCGCTTACATCGAGTGACAAATCCCGCCTCGATTCGTACCAACCCAATGACACTTTCGGAGATACCGTAGTGCACCTTTATAGTCACCCGATTACGCCAGGACGCTTTGGTACACCCAAAGCATTCCTACGGTATCCGGAGTTGAACAATCTCATGGTCTAAGGAAATGATACTTGACATTAGAAAAGCTTTAGCATACTAACTACGATATTTGTGCTAGGCTTAGGATTGTCTTGTCCATCACATCATTCTCCTAATGATGTGATCCCGTTATCAACGACATCCAATGTCCATGGTCGAAAACCGTAACCATCTATTGATCAACGAGCTAGTTAACTAGAGGCTTACTAGGGACATGGTGTTGTCTATGTACCCACACATGTATCCGAGTTTCCTATCAATACAATTATAGCATGGATAATAAACGATTATCATGAGCAAGGAAATATAATAATAACTAATTTATTATTGCCTCTAGGCATATTTCCAACAGTCTCCCACTTGCACTAGAGTCAATAATCTAGTTCACATCGCCATGTGATTAACACTCAGGTCACATCGCCATGTGACTAACATCCAAGGAGTTTACTAGTGTCACTAAACTAGTTCACATCATCATGTGATTAAGACTCAATGAGTTCGGGGTTTGATCATGTTTTGCTTGTGAGAGAGGTTTTAGTCAACGAGTCCGCAACATTCAGATCCGTATGTACTTCGCAAATCTCTAGGTCATATTGTAAATGATGCTTCCACGCCCACTTGGAGCTATTCCAAATGGTTGCTCCACTATACGATCCGGTTTGCTACTCGAGTCACTCGGATAGGTGTTAAAGCTTGCACCGACGTAACCCTTTACGCCAACTCTTTATCACCTCCATAATCGAGAAACATGTCCTTATTTACTCCAAGGACAATTTTGACCGCTATCCAATGATCCATTCTGGATCATTCTTGTACCCCTTGATCGACTCATGGCAAGGCACACTTCCGGTGCGGTACACAAGATAGCATACCGTAGAGCCTACGTCTAAGGCATAGGGACGACCTTCGTCCTTTCTCTCTTTCGCCGTGGTCTAGCTTTAAGTATTAACTTCATACCTTACATCTCGTGCAAGAACTCCTTCTTTGATGATCCATCTTGAACACCTTCAAGATCATGTCAAGGTATGTGCTCATTTGAAAGTATTATTAAGCATTTTGATCTATCCTTATAGATCTCGATGCTCAATGTTCAAGTAGCTTAATCCAGGTTTTCTATTGAAAACATCTTTCAAATAACCCTATATGCTTTCCAGAATTCTACATCATTTCGATCATCAATATGTCAACAACATGTACTCATCGAAATTCTATAGTGCTCCCACTCACTTCTTTGGAAATACAAGTTTCTCATAAACTTTGTATAAACCCAAAATCTTTGATCATCCTATCAAAGTGCATATTCCAACTCCGAGATGCTTACTCCATTCCTTAGAAGGATCATTGGAGCCAAGATACCTTTTAGCATCCTTAGGATCGACAAAACTTTCTGATTGTATCACATACAACCTTTCCTTACGAAGACCGGTAAGGAAACTCGTTTTGACATCCATCGCCAGATTTCATAAATGCAGCTAATGCTAACATGATTCCGACGGACTTAAGCATCGCTACGGATGAGAAAATCTCATCGTAGTCAACTCCTTGAACTTGTGAAAACTCTTCGCCACAAGTCGAGCTTCATAGACGGTGATATTACCGCCCACGTCCGTCTTCTTCTTAAAGATCCATTCATCTCAATGTCTTGCCGATCATCGGGCAAGTCCACCAAAGTCCATGCTTTGTTCGATACATGGATCCTATCTCGGATTTCATGGCTTCTAACCATTTGTCGGAATTTGGGCCCACCATTGCTTCTCCATAGCTCGAGGTTCATTGTTGTCTAGCAACATGACCTTCAAGACAAGATTGCGTACCACTCTGAAGTAGTACGCATCCTTGTCACCCTACGAGGTATGTTAGTGACTTGATCCGAAACTTCATGATCACTATCATAAGCTTCTACTTCAATTGGTGTAGGTGCCACGGGAACAACTTCATGTGCCTTGCTACACACTAGTTGAAGTGACGGTTCAATAACCTCATCAAGTCTCCACCATCCTCCCACTCAACTTTTCGAGACAAACTTTTCCTCGAGAAAGGACCCGATTCAAGAAACAATCCCTATTGCTTTCGGATCTGAATTAGGAGGTATACCCAACTTGTTTTGGGTGTCCTATGAAGATGCATTTTATCCGCTTTGGGTTCGAGCTTATCAACCTGAATTTTTTTTCACATAAGCGTCGTAGCCCCAAACTTTTAAGAAATGACAGTTTAGGTTTCTCTAAACCATAGTTCATACGGTGTCATCTCAACGGAATTACGTGGTGCCCTATCTAAAGTGAATGTGGTTGTCTCTAACCCATGAACGATAGTGGTAATTCGACAAGAGACATCATGGTACGCATCATATCCAATAGGGTGCAACTATGATGTTCGACACACCATCACACTATGGTGTTCCAGGCGGTATTAATTGTGAAACAATTTACACAATGTCTTAATTGTGTGCCAAAACTCGTAACTCAGATATTCATCTCTATGATCATATCATAGATATTCTATCCTCTTGTCACGAAGATCTTAAACTTCACTCTGAAATTACTTGAACCATTCAACAATTCAGACTTGTGTTTCATCAAGTAAATATACTCAACATCTACTCGAATCATCTGTGAAGTAAGAACATAACGATATTCATCGCATGCCTCAAAGACTCATTGGACCGCACATATCAAAATGTGTTACTTCCAACAAGTTGCTATCTTGTTCCATCTTATCAAACCGAGGCTTTTCACTCATCTTGCCCATGTGGTATGATTTGCATATCTCAAGTGATTCAAAATCAAGTGAGTCCAAACGATCCATCTGCATGGAGTTTCTTCATGCGTATACACCAATAGACATGATTCGCATGTCTCAAACTTTTCAAAACGAGTGAGTCCAAAGATCCATCAATATGGAGCTTCTTCATGCGTTTATACCAATATGACTCAAATGGCGATTGCCACAAGCAGGTGGTACTATCATTACTATCTTATATCTTTTGGCATGAAAATGTGTATCACTACGATCGAGATTCAATAAACCATTCCTTTAGGTGCAAGACCATTGAAGGTATTATTCAAATAAATAGAGTAACCATTATTCTCCTTAAATGAATAACCGTATTGCGATAGACATAATCCAATCATGGCTATGCTCAACGCAAACACCAAATAACAATTATTTAGGTTTAACACCAATCTCGATGGTAGAGGGAGCGTGCGATGCTTGATCACATCAACCTTGGAAACACTTCCAACACATATCGTCAGCTCACCTCTAGCTAGTCTCCGCTTATTCCGTAGCCTTTTACTTGAGTTACTAACACTTAGCAATCGAACCGTATCTCAATACCCGGTGCTACTAGGAGTACTAGTAAAGTACACATTAACATAATGTATATCCAATATACTTCTATCGACCTTGCCAGCCTTCTCATCTACCAAGTATCTAGGGTAATTCTGCTCCAAAGGCTGTTCCCTTATTACGTAGCACTTAGTCTCGGGTTTGGGTTCAACCTTGGGTTTCTTCACTAGAGCAGCAACTGTTTTGCCGCTTCATGAAGTATCCCTTGTTGCCCTTGCCCTTCTTGAAACTAGTGGTTTTACCAACCATCAACAATTGATGCTCCTACTTGACTTCTACTTTCGCGTGTCAAACATCGTGAACACTTCAAGGATCATCATATCTATCCCTCGATATGTTATAGTTCATCACGAAGCTCTAGTAGCTTGGTGGCAATGTCTTTGGAGAAACATCACTATCTCATCCGGAAGATTAACTCCCACTCGATTCAAGTGATTGTTGTACCCGCACAATATGAGTACAAGCTCAACGATTGAGATCTTCTCCTTAGTTTGTAGGCTAAGAAAATCGCCGGAGGTCTTATACCTCTTGACGTGGGCACGAGCCTGAAATCCCAATTTCAGCCCTCGAAACATCTCATATGTTCCGCAACATTTCAAAACGCCTTTCGTGCCTCAACTCTAAACCGCTTAACCGAACTATCACGTAGTTATCAAAGCGTGTATGTCCGATGTTCGCAACATCCACAAACGACGCTTGGGGTTCAGCACAACGAGCGGTGCATTAAGGACATAAGCTTTCTCGTCCGCATAATCGCTACTTTCAACTTTCAACTATATTTTCTCTAGGAACATATCTAAACAAAGGGAACTAAAGCGCGAGCTTTTACATAATTTGCAAAAGGTCTTTTGACTATGTTCAAGATAATTAAGTTCATCTTATGAACTCCCACTCGATAGACATCCCTCTGGTCATCTAAGTGATTACATGATCCGAGTCAACTAGGCCGTGTCCGATCATCACGTGAGACGGACTAGTCATCATCGGTGAACATCTTCATGTTGATCGTATCTACTATACGACTCATGCTCGACCTTTCGGTCTCGTGTTCCGAGGCCATGTCTGTACATGCTAGGCTCGCAAGTTAACCCTAAGTGTTTCAAGTGTGTAAATCTGTCTTACACCCGTTGTATGTGAACGTAAGAATCCATCACACCGATCATCACGTGGTGCTTAGAAGCTTACGAACTTTAGCAACGGTGCACAGCTAGGGAGAACACTTCTTGAAATTGTTGTAAGGGATCATCTTATTTACTACCGTCGTTCTAAGTAAACAAGATGCATAAACATAATAAACATCACATGCAATTATATAGTAGTGACATGATATGGCCAATATCATATAGCTCCATTGATCTCCATCTTCGGGCTCCATGATCATCATCGTCACCGCATGACACCATGATCTCCATCATCATGATCTCCATCATCGTGTCTTCATGAAGTTGTCTTGCCAACTATTACTTCTACTACTATGGCTACCGTTAGCAATAAAGTAAAGTAATTACATGGCGCTTGTTCAATGACACGCAGGTCATACAATAAATTAAGACAACTCCTATGGCTCACGCCGGTTGTCATACTCATCGACATGCAAGTCGTGATTCCTATTACAAGAACATGATCAATCTCATACATCATATATCATTCATCACATTCTTCTTGGCCATATCACATCACATAGCATACCCTGCAAAAACAAGTTAGACGTCCTCTAATTGTTGTTTGCATGTTTTACGTGGCTGCTATGGGTTTCTAGCAAGAACGTTTCTTACCTACGCAAAACCACAACGTGATATGTCAATTTCTATTTACCCTTCATAAGGACCCTTTTCATCGAATCCGTTCCGACTAAAGTGGGAGAGACGGCACCGCTAGCCACCTTATGCACCAAGTGCATGTCACCGGTGGAACCTGCCTCACGATGAGTACGTAAGGTCGGTCCGGCCGCTTCATCCCACAATACCGTCAAACAAGATTGGACTAGTAACGGTAAGCATATTGAACATCATCAACGCCCACAACTACTTTGTGTTCTACTCGCAAAGAATCTACGCAATAGACCTAGCTCGATACCATTTGTTGGGGAACGTGGCGAAATTCAAAATTTCCCCACGTGTCACCAAGATCTATCTATGGAGAAACTAGCAACGAGGGAAGGAGAGTGCATCTACATACCCTTGTAGATCGCTAAGCGAAGCGCTCAAGAGAACGGGGTTGAAGGAGTCGTGCTGTCGTGATCCAAATCACCGGAGATCCTAGTGCCGAACGGACGACACCTCCGCATTCAACACACGTACAGCCCGGTGACGTCTCCCACGCCTTGATCCAGCAATGAGAGAGGGAGAGGTTGAGGAAGACTCCATCCAGCAGTAGCACAACGGCGTGGTGGTGGTGGAGGAGCGTGGCAATCCAGCAGGGCTTCGCCAAGCACCACGGGAGAGAAGGAGGAGGAGAGGTAGGGCTGCACCAAGAGGAGAAGTTCTCGTGTGTTAGGCAGCCCCAAAACCTCCACTATATATAGGGGGAAAGGGGAGGGGAGGCGCCCTAGGGTTTCCCCTAGGGGGGCGGCGGCCAGGGCAGATGGGATCTCCCCCTTGGGTGACTTGGCCCCCAAGCCGGAGGTGGGAACCCTAGATGGGGCGCCCAAACCCCTGGTCACGTGGGAATAGGTGAGGGGGCGACAGCCCTTAGTGGGCTGGTTTGCCCCTTCCCTTGGCCCATGAAGCCCCCAACACTTGCCGGGCTCCCAAACACCTTTCGGTCATGCCGGTCATCACCCGGTACCTCCTAACACTTCCGACTCCAAAATCCTTCGTCCAATATATCAATCTTTACCTCCGGACCATTCCGAACTCCTCGTGACGTCGTGGATCTCATCCGGACTCAACAACATTCGCAACCACATACAAACTTCCTTTATAACCCTAGCGCCATCGAACCTTATGTGTAGACCCTACGGGTTCGGAAACATGTAGACATGACCGAGACGTTCTCCCATCAATAACCAATAGCGGATCTGGATACCCATATTGGCTCCTACATGTTCCACGATGATCTCATCGGATGAACCACGATGTCAAGGACTCAATTGATCCCGTATACAATTCCCTTTGTCTAACGGTATTGAACTTGCCCGAGATTCGATCGCTTGTATCCCGATACCTTGTTCAATCTCGCACCGCAAGTCTCTTTACTCGCTCCGTAACACATCATCCCGTGATCAACCCCTTGGTCACATTGTGCACATTATGATGATGTCCTACCGAGTGGGCCCAGAGATACCTCTCCGCTTACACGGAGTGACAAATCCTATCTCGATTCTTGCCAACCCAATGACACTTTCGAGATACCGTAGTGCACCTTTATAGTCACCCAGCTTTCGTTGTGACGCTTTGGTACACCCAAAGCATTCCTACGGTATCCGGAGTTGCACAATCTCATGGTCTAAGGAAATGATACTTGACATTAGAAAAGCTTTAGCATACTTAACTACGATCTTTGTGCTAGGCTTAGGATTGGGTCTTGTCCATCACATCATTCTCCTAATGATGTGATCCCGTTATCAACGACATCCAATGTCCATGGTCGAAACCGTAACCATCTATTGATCAACGAGCTAGTTAACTAGAGGCTTACTAGGGACATGGTGTTGTCTATGTACCCACACATGTATCTGAGTTTCCTATCAATACAATTATAGCATGGATAATAAACGATTATCATGAGAAAGGAAATATAATAATAACTAATTTATTATTGCCTCTAGGGCATATTTCCAACACCAGTAGCTAATGCACCTCCTGCCAAGACTCAGAAGCTTATGTCTGATGCTATGAAGTCTGCTGCCCCCTGCAAGTCAAAGCCCAAAGCTCCAGCACCTAAGAGGTCTACAAGGAATATATCTACCAGTGAGAAGAACTAGGCCCGGTGCCTGAAGTTGAGATTGATGATGAGCCACTAGTGCTCATGAGATTGAGACCCAAGATCCCAAGTCATGACAACACACATCCAGTTGCAGAAAACATGATGCTGAGGAAGGACAAAGGTTTGCATCAGTGGAGACTGTCCGATCCATATGCTGCAAGGAGAAGGGCTGCTTTTGATTATCGTTTCCACACCAGAGCAACAAGATTTCTATGATACCGTGTTGCTTGACAAGAATCCAATTGTCAGTGATATGAAGTGGGTGGATTGGAAGTATATTGATGCAAATGAAGACAACTTCCCCCATGTTCATGAAAGCTTCCAGCTTGCAGGTGTTGATGATTTTGTTGGGAAGAAGCTTACCAAGTGGAATGATGAGATGATCATGCAGTTCTATTCTACTACTCACTTTTATCAAGATGGCATGATAGTGTGGATGACTGAGGGAAACAGGTACCAGTCAACCATCTCAGAATGGGCTGATCTTCTTGGTGCTCCAGAAGAAGAGGAGAATGACATTGATGTATATGCAAAGCCTAAGATGGACCACAATTCCATGCAGAATATGTACAAGCCTATTCCTGAGGATGATGCTGAGACTCACAAGTTTGGTTCAATAGAGCACTTGCTAGTTGGTTTGGCCACCATCAATACTATATACAGGCACACTCTTTTGCCCAAGTCTGGAGATGACAAGATGATCCGTCGCCATTCCATCAACCTGTTGCACTTATTTGATACACCTCAGAAGTCCAAAGTGACGAACCTCGTTGTTGAAACAATTAAGAGAACCATAGCTGACCAGAAGATCATGTGGATTTGCTCTGCACATTCAGTTGCTCATCAACTCCAAGGTTGGCGCGAGCACATATCTACTTGATTGTGAGCATCTCCCATTATATCCAGAGTTCGAGGACAATGTAGTGGTGATGGATCCTTCACACCCTACATCTGCTCAAGCTCGAGAGAAGATCCAGGCAGCTGCTGCAGCTAAAGCAGCTAAGAAGGCATCTGCTCCCAATGCTCCCATTGCTAACCTCAAGTCTAAGAACGATCAAATGGCGTATCTGCTAGAAGCAACCCAGAGGATTGAGCGAAGTCTGGTCAACCTCACCAAGAACCAGGAGAGCCTAGAGCGGATAGTCGAGACTAAGATTCATGATCTTGATGTGAAGGTCACAAAGGTACAGACTACAGTGGAGAAGCTATGAGATGATGTTTATACAACCAGAGCTACTACTGATGACAGTGGAAATGATAGACCGACAACTGACAGGTTCCAGACAGTGCCTAGGGTACCCAGGTCTACTACAGTGCCTGATGCATATACGAGGACTACAATTTCTGCACCCGCTGCTGCGACTTCTATAGTGCCACCTCCAGTTTCTACTCCACTAGCCCAGCAGACATCAGTTGAAGCCTTCACAGATGCACTTCTCTCAATGCCATCTACGCACACCGGAGCTGCCAGCCAGCAATCGCCATCAGGAGCTGTCGAGGATCATGCCTAGAGAGACGTATAGCTCTATACCTATTCGAACTTGTTGGTACTTGTTGCCAAAGCGGGAGAATTTGCATAGATCATTAGGCTTCGAGAGAGAGAGTGTGTCTTGCTTTTGCTCGTTGGTTTTCTTGTGTTCTTTTGCTACTATTTGGTTTATGCTAATTTGGTTTCATATGCTTGTGAGATACTATGTGTGTGATTGATCATACTATGCTTCATGTGATGCTTAATGCTTATCCTTATTATTAAGGAGAGAGAGAGAGAGAGAGAGAGAGAGAGAGAGAGAGAGAGAGAGAGAGAGAGAGAGAGAGAGAGAGAACTGAGACGAGGGAGACGGCAGGCCCGACGACGGGTGGGAGTAGGCGGAACACCTCCTGCAGCAGATCCATCAGCTAGAGACGAAGGAGATGACCGGCCCGATGGAGGGTGAGGTGGGATGTGGAGGCTCGGAAGAGCATGATCCAACGGCGTCAGGCGAGGGAGACGACCGTCCCGGCGGCAGGCTGGAGCTAGGGGAGCACCGGTTAGTTGATGCAATGGCGGATGAGGCCGGTTGGCCACGAGAAGGCCTGTGCGTGAAGAAACTTTTACTCGGCCACCTCCAGATGGAGTAAATGTACTCAGATAGGAGGCGGAGTAAAATTTAATCTTCTCTATTCGATTTTGTGGATCGGATAGGTGCTGGTCAGAGGAGTAAAACCAAAATTTTAATCTTTTAATCTATACCTCTATACCAATATAAAAAGACTCAAAGGGGCAGATACAATTATTCTCGGCCATCAAATCATGTCAATCCAACGACCTAGACTGCTTTAGTGTCGAGTGCTCAACACGTTTAGCGTGCAGTTAATTTCATGCCAAAAATAGTGCTAATCACATAATAACACGCAAATAATATCTTACTTAATATCCGCATGCACTTAATGTATTTCCAAATTAACGTGCATTACACGTACACATTGACTAATACCGGGTAGGGATCGGTTAGAGTTGGCCTGATAAGAAAACCAGCCATCGTTCCCTCAAAAAAAAAAAAAAACCAGCCATCGTTTTCCATATGGGCTAATTATGGATTAGTTGCAAATCCATTAGGAAACTCACAAGCGCGAAGACATCGGTTCCTCCTAAACGCAACACTCCAACAGAATAGAGCTCCCTTTCTGAACAGAAAAAAAAAAGATCTCCTCTCTGAGCTTTGACTCATCCTCTGTCTCTCACACCCGGGGAAGAGAGGAACGGCCGAAGGGAGATGGGCGGCTACGAGAACGGTGACTCGCCGGCGGCCGCCGCCTGGGAGGGCGGCGTGATCCTGGGCGTGGACGGAGGCACCACCAGCACCGTCTGCGTCTGCCTGCCGGCCGCAATGCCTCCACCGGAGGCGCCCGGCTCCGTCGCCGTGCTCTCCCGCGCCATCGCCGGCTGCTCCAACCGTAATTCCGTCGGAGGTGCGTAGTAATCGTTGCCCTAGGTTCGCACAATTCGGGGGCGCTTGGATCATGCCCCGTCTTAATAATTGGATCCTGGGGCTTGATGATTGGTCTCCGGCTTGAATCCTGGTGATTTGGGATGTCGTTGCGTGCCACTAGTCCTGCGTAACTGCGGCGAATTAGTGCTTAAATTGGTGAGAGCTTCAGAGATGTAGTTGGATTATTTCCATAATTGTCCTTCTGGATTTTCGGTTTTATTATGCGAACTTGGGCTTGCCTATTTTCACTCTACTGTTCAATTGTAAATCATGTTTATTTATCAGTTATACGCTTTTTTACTTGTCAATCATCTGATGAAGTTGTTACCTGTGCTAATGATGATGTGTACGGAAGTTCGGAAAAAAATGGTATCTATAGAGTAGTGTTGTTATTTTTATTGATGGTGAACACATACATATTATGTACGGTATTTGGACTTGTATATCGTAGAATCATACGTAAGTTGTATACAACCATCCTGCAGTGTAAAATATGTTGCTCGATCTTGGGATTGTCTTCTGAGTGATGCTCAATATTTTTCTCTTTGTATTATAATATGTGTAGCATCGTATGGTCTAAGTGACTAAGTCTTTGCTCAAAACATACTGATCTCTTTGTTTTTCCATCTTCCAGAAAACGCTGCACTGGAAACTCTAGAACAGGTCATGATGCAGGCCCTCACAATGGCCAACACAGATCGTTCTGCTGTTGTTGCAGTTTGCTTATCTGTATCTGGGGTGAACCATCCTTCAGATCAGCAGAGGATGCTGGACTGGATCTGGTACAGTTCTTTGTATACATTTCTTAAAATGTATTCCCCCCGAAGAAACTGATATATATATTTTTGTCCACTGCAACTACTTGATTTCAGTTCAGGGAGATTATAATATTTTCTGAATGCTTACAGAATGCTCAAATGGTCTAACCAATTCTTATGTGCATTCCTGATATTTTTCTACAAATGCCGTTATGATTTATGACTACCAGTGAATTTTAACTCGCCATTTGTTCATTGGCACATAATTTCTGAATGCCACCAGGCAAACAAGGCATGTGCCAAATTACTCCTGTCATTGTTAAGTATGCCCTTTTGTTATCCAGCAACCTATTCCCTGGCAATGCCAAGTTTTATGTGGAAAATGATGCGGTGGCAGCTTTAGCCAGTGGTACAATGGGAAAGCTACATGGCTGTGTATTGATTGCTGGCACAGGAAGCATTGCTTATGGGGTCACCGAAGATGGAAAAGTAGCGAGAGCAGCTGGTGCCGGTCCTGTCTTAGGCGACTGGGGTAGGTGAGTTGCATTTTTCATGAAAACAGGGTAATAATGTAACTAACTCGTAAGATCAATCTAGTGCAATCCCCTGCAAGCTACTGTTTTTCACTCAAAGAGTAATTTAATCAAGTGCTTTTGAACCATCATTCATTCTGTAGGGTTTTGACTGTTGGAACAGATATAACTATAAAAACTAACTTCAGTTGCCCTTTACTCTTTCCTCAGGAAGTTAATATATGATTTCTAATGAGGATGGGATGATATGTTATTCATTTATTGGAAGTATTGATCGTTATCTATGTAGGAATCCATAGTTATAAATCGAGCATGACATGTTAGACTAGTGAACAGTCTGAGAAATTGTTAATCTGCGAAATGCACAAATATTGTACTCTATATTTTCCACATTTCGAACATTGTGAAACCCTTCAGTAATGAATGGATGCAGTTTGAAATTTTTGAATTATGACTGAGAAACCTATTAATTTGATCCCCATACCATAACATGTCACAAAGGAAAACATAGTTGACTTCATGTGTACATTAATGCAGTGGCTATGGCATTGCTGCACAGGCCCTCACAGCAGTAATAAAAGCACATGATGGCCGTGGACCACAAACTAATCTTACAAGAGATATCATTAGGAAGCTTGAAATTTCTTCACCAGATGAGTTGATTGGGTAAGTCCTCTCACATATACTCTATATGTACAATATTCTATAGGCACCATTTTTTTCTTTTTAGGAACTTCTTTGAACTGTTGGCTGATAGTGTTGTAGCTGTTGTTCTGCATCTTACATTGTGTGGTCATGTGTTACTTCTTGCCAGCTGGAATGCTAGCTTAATCGCTAACAACTATATAACCACAATAAAATTTACTACAGATCATTTGTGTGAAAAACTGAAAATGTGTGCAGTATGATGACAGCTGCAATGGGGTAAATGTGACAACTGAAGATGGTGTGATATATTGCATCAGTGTATACATAAACCTTTCCAGGCTTGCATGCTATTAGTGTTGAGCATTCTCATTTTGACTAGTATAATTGTTTTTCTCAATTTAAAGTTTACTCTGTGGTTGCTCTGAGCTTGCCGCATCCAACAAATGTTTTGAAACACTTAGAAAGATGGCACCGAATTGTACAAGGACAAAGTAATATTTTACTGGGAACTTCAAAAAAAAAATGAGAATTGTCCAATGCTTTAGCTGATAGAACTACTGGGATCTGGAATACTATATATACTTGGTTGTCATTCAACTCATTTAAGTGTCTGGCACAGGTGGGCATATGCGGATCCATCTTGGGCCCGTATTGCAGCTCTTGTACCTGTTGTGGTATCTGCTGCTGAAGATGGTGACAAAGTAGCAAACACGATACTGCATGATGCAGTGCAAGAGTTGGCTGAAAGCGTTGTAGCTGTTGTTCGGCGCCTTACATTGTGTGGTGAAGGTAATTATTACATTAATTTTTTAGCACCATCTGCCATTTTTCCACCAGCTCTATGCTGATTATTCATGAAATAAATGTGGAAATTGCATCGTCGCAAGTTGCAGTATTGGGATTCCCATGGTAAATCATTAGCAGTCCTGTTGCTCTAGAAGATTATTCAGCACACTGCTGGATCCAACCAGTGAATCGTCTTATGCCTTGGATATATATTCTTTATAGGATAATTACTGTACTGTCATATCAAGATATGGTGCTGCATGCATGATGATTTAATATTTCCGAGATGCACCAAATTTGGCACAAAGTGCGGGTTGTTAGAGGCTTATTGCTTTGTAATATTATGTTGTTAACTGTTTGACTGGTAGATTAGAATTGAAAGGAAAACATTATTGTGTATAACAGGCGGGCCTTTTTCACTGTACAGATGGGAAAGACCAATTTCCACTTGTATTGGTTGGAGGTGTCCTCGAAGGAAATAAGAAATGGGACATCAGTGGTGAGGTCATAAAATGCATTTCCAAAGTCTTCCCAGGTGTCTGTCCTATTCGGCCCGAGGTCAGTATGAGAACTAATATACGCTGTTATGAAGTCTATATTATTAGCCATTGCAATTCTCTGGAGATTGAACATTCTGAGGCTTTGGACAGTTTAGTATGCGTTCAGTTATGATCTTGATGTCCAAGCTTTTGTTTTAGTAGTTCTAGATGATGAATGACGCCTTTAGATAAACAATATTAAATCTCTGTCACCAAGAACACTAAAGCCTAAAAGTACGAATAAATTATCCACTGTTTAGGCAGCATGCATGGAGCCTGCCCCAACTTGTTTGGGACTGAAAGGCTTTGTTGTTGTTGTTGTTGTTGTTAGGCAGCATGCATGGCTGAGCTAATATGGTTGTATCATGTATTTCTAGGTGGAACCTGCAATTGGTGCGGCGTTGCTAGCTTGGAGCCATCTTCGTAAAGAGTCAAAGCTGCAAAATGGCAGCTGATTCCCAGCATCGGAGAATGATGAATGTAAGTTGGACAGCCTAAGTTGGATGGATTGCAAAACTAACGTGCATTCATTCTGTAAAAAGAAAAGAAAGGCGCATTCATCGGCGCCAATTCTGCTGATGTGTAAAGAATGATCTGGCGTTATAGTGTGCGTGGGGAGGATATTATGTGATTGTACAATTATGATGTAAGTTGTAGGCAAAGAAATGACCACTGGATCTTGATTCTTGTTCTGACCTGTACTTGGTTTATTGGCGTACCGGCTAGTGTATCATGGATATAGTCGCCCATTCTTGTTCGGTTTATTGAATTGCTAAAGCTTTACCATTTCTGCATTTAGCAAGGAAGAAGGCGATTGCAAATGCACCTGTTACAAGTTCTACAGCCTTCTCAAATGCAAAGTGCAGCCTGCATCTAATTGAGTTGATGTTGGGTCTGAAATAGGAATATCTGTGAGGGTTGTTGCAGAAGGGTTGAGTGACTCCTGGCATACCTCAAGTGTTTATTTGGCCATTTCCCATGTTATTCGTGTTGGAGATCCGATGGATAGGCAATTCCATATTCTCTTTTCTTTTTAGAAGCGCAATTACATATTCTGGTATTTCTTTTTTACAACAGCAATGTCGTGGTTCACTTGAGATAAAAAACTGCAAAAATAGGTCATTTTGTCATGTTCGCGATGAATATTCAAAAGAGAGGTGCTCTCTCTTCAGGTTGTGAAGCCCCGAGCCGTGAATCCTGACATTTCTTCTGAAAACAAGATGGCATTGAAGAAACTGCCAGTTGGCATCTTCAGCTGGTACACCTTAAACGAGAGTAGAAGTCTTTTGGGCGCAATACTCGACTACGACTGCCTCTAAAGAAAAATGGAATGAATGCTTGATTAAGGTAGTGCGCATATACATATGTACTCCCTCCATTCCAAATTACTCGTCGCAGAAATGGATGTATCTAGAACTAAAATACATCTAGATACATCCATACCTGCGACAAGTAATTCGGAAAGGAGGGAGTAAATGTGAAGACAAAAATATGTAACTGGCTAAACATTGATAGTTGTTTGATAAATATCTTAGTATGCCGGATTTGGTGGGAGCAGACATAAGTGACTGTTTTAAACATTTTGTTGAGTGGGTATGCTTCCGAACTAAGTGTTGGGATGAAAAACAACATCCTATTAACCCGCAAAAAAAAAAGTAACATAGAGTTTACCGAAAAAGGCTTTCGCCCCGCCTTATATTATAAAGCACATGCCTAAGCCAACAATCCACAAAGGTACACGCACACGCAAGCACACACACACCAAGTTCACACACAAACAGGATCCACAAGGGTTAATGCTGAGGGCACAGCTCAACAAGCCCTAGAACGTAAAAGAAAGACATCATCTAGTCGGGCCCGGGGGGGGAAGCGGTGGCGCCAGACGGAAGGCGAGCGATCAAGGTCACGAGGAGGGTGTTGATGATGTCCCGATCCCGAGGGCGCTAAGCGCCGCCAAAGCCGCAAGTACCCACACATTTTAAAAATGGCGCCGAGAGCGACGTAGAGGACTTTTGGATGACAAGCTTATTGCGACGGTCCACGGCGTCAGCGAGACCCCAACGCATAACCAACGGAAATGTCGGTGGCGAGGGGAGGCATGGATCTCCGCGAGAAGGTCGGGGAAGTTGAGTTGCACCACCGCCCACCAACCGCCTCGCTGAAATCGGACCAAAGAAACGGGCTGCAGGACACGTGAGGAAGATGTGATTAGCATCCTCCGCCGCAGGCCGCATGAGGGCAAAGCCCATCTCCGGTCCGCTGCGCTGCGGACTTCGACCGGAGGGGAGGCGCCACGAATCCATTGCCAAAGGAAGATCCTAATCTTCGAGAGGCGTTTAATGTCCCGATCAAACCGAAGGGCTCGGGAGCGGGCGAAGGCGCGACGGCCGCGTACAGGGACCTAGTAGAGAAGCGACCGGAAGACTCTAGGCGCCACGAGACGGCGTCCGGGCGCCGGTGACGCCATCGGGAGAAGGAAATGTCCAGGTATCCTGTGCTGCCACTTCGAGAGGACCGAAGGGCGATTTAAACGCGATGCGCCCTAAGTCAATAAGGGCCGTCTCAACAGAGACCCGAGGGTCGATCGCAATGGCGAAGAGATCGGGAAAGCGGGCGGCGAGGGGTGTCGCCGAGCCACCGATCAAACCGTAACAGCGTCGCGGACCCAAAGACCAACCGAAATGGACGTGCCAATGCGGCATGTGAAGTACCGCACAACGGCTCGCCAAAACTGTGATCCGCCCGACGGCGACAGAAAGCCGAGGCTGTCCACGGAGGTATTTGTTGCGGATGATGGTGAGCCACAATCCTCCGTCTCCATTGGCAATACGCCATAACCACCGGGTCGAGGGCGATGTTCATGCGGCGGAGGACAAAATCCCAAGACCCCCGGTCTTTGGGTTTACAAATGTCCGCCAACTAACCATGTGGTACTTGTTTGTCATCGCCGCCAGCCCAATAGAACCTGGATTGGTACTTGGCAATTTCCGTGTGAAGCGTTTCATGGAGGCTATAAAAGCTCATGAGGAACCAAAGGAGGCTGGCGAGTGAGGAGTTGATGAGGATCACACGTGCCGCCTTCGATAGCCAACGCCCTTTCCAAGGCTCGACGCGGTGTTGCATACGGGTCACTTGTGACGCCCTCGATTCAATCGTACACTAATCATGCACGCAAATGTGTACGATCAAGATCAAGGACTCACGGGAAGATATCAGAACACAACTCTACAAATAAAATAAGTCATACAAGCATCATAATACAAGCCGGGGCCTCGAGGGCTCGAATACAAGTGCTCGATCATAGACGAAGTCGTGGAAGCAACAATATCTGAGTACGCACATAAGTTAAACAAGTTGCCATAAGATGGCTAGCACAAACCGATACAGATCGAAGAGGAGCAGGCCTCCCGCTCGATCCTCCTAGTTACTCCCGGTCGCCGCCGGCCGGGCTGCACGTAGTAGTAGGCACCTCCGAGTAGTAGTCGCCATCGACGGTGGCGTATGGCTCTGGGCTCCCTCGTCTGCTGCAGCAATCGAGTATAGATAGGGAGAAAGGGGAACAAGGCAACCGTGAGTACTCATCCAAAGTACTCGCAAGCAAGGAGCTACACTACATATGCATGGATATATGTGTAAGGGCCATATCGGTGGGCTGAACTGCAGAATGCCGTAATAAGAGGGGATAGCTAGTCTTAACGAAGACTACGCTCGTCACCGTCTTGCAACAGTAGAAGAGGGCAAACCAAGTCCTCCAAGTAACATCACATAGCAATAATCCTACCCGCGATCCCTCCTCATATCCCCGAGCGAGAGCGACCACCGTTGTATCCGCACTTGAAAGGGTGTGTTTTATCAAGTATCCGGTTCTAGTTGTCATAAGCTCAAGGTACAACTCCAAGTCGCCCCATTCAAGATCACGACTATTCAATAGATTAACTTCCCTGCAGGGTGCACCATCTTACCCAAAGACGCTTGATCCCATTTGGCCGACACACTTTCTTGGGTCATGCCCGCCGCTGAAGATCAACACGTCGCAGCCCCACCTAGGCACAACAGAGAGGCCAACACGCCGGTCTAAACCTAAGCGCCAGGGTCCGGGCCCATCGCCTCGAGCACACCAAGCGCTAAGCGGGTGGCCGAAGCAGACCTAGCCTAGCAGTGCTCCACCAATCCGGCGCGCCCGCCTCGTCACGACATCTGAAGTGCTTGGTGATACCACGACGCCGGATACCCATAACTACTCCCGCGTAGATGGTTAGTGCGTATAAGCCCGTAGCCAACTCAGATCAAATACCAAGACCTCGTTAAGCGTGTTAAGTATCCGCGAACACCTAAGGGCCAGCCCACCTCTCTCTAGGCGGTCTCAACCTGCCTGCCGCTCCGCCTCAAAGATCCACTCATGGTGCTCCATCACCACCCGACTTTAGTCTCCACATGTATCATGTATAAGTATATAGTATATACCGTGATCACCTCCCGAGTGATCACGGCCCGATAGTATAGCACGGCATTTAACAAGAATGTAGGGCCACAGATGAAAGTACTAGCATCCTATACTAAGCATATAGGATTGCGTAAGGTAACAACAAAAGTAACAAGGACAAAGCTATGCAGCAAAGATAGGAGTATCTGAAAGCAAGAATATGCTACACTACTCTAATGCAAGCAGATAGAGAAGAGTAGGCGATATCCGTGATCAAGGGGGGGCTTGCCTGGTTGCTCGGCAAGAGAGAGGGTCACAACACCGTAGTCGAACTGGCAGCAGCAGCGTTGGTCTCGTAGTCTAACGGAGAGAAGAGGGGAAGAAACAATGAATACCATGTAAACAGATGCATATCGATGCATGACATGACAAGTAGTGATGCTAGGCGTGTTCTAACGTGGTACGAGGTGGTACTGTTATGGGAAACATCCGGAAAGTATTCCTGTTTCGTGGTTTTCTAGCAAAGGAGCCGGAGGGGAAAGTTGCAGGTCTGATAGGTTAGGGGTGTGTGGCGACGAACGGATCGCGTATCCGGATTCGCCTCGCTGCTCGAGCAACTTTCATGTTGAAAATATTTTAATCCGAAGTTACGGATTAAAAGATATGACTTTTTAAAGATTTTATTAATTTCTGGAATTTAATTAATTAATTATTTAATTCGAAAAATGAATTTATGACGTCAGCATGAGGTCATGCTGACGTCAGCAGTCAACAGGGTTGACTTGGTCAACCTAACATGTGGGTCCCGTTCGTTAGTGACTGATAGTTAATTAACAGTAGTTAATTAAGTTAATTAGCCATTAGGTTAATTAATCAGGATTAATTAAATTAATTATTTACTTAATTAATTAGTTAATTAATTAATTAATTTTATTCATTTTTATTTTTATTAATTATATTTATTTAATTTCCTTTTTCCTTTTCTTTTATCAAAAACATTCTCAGGGGGGCCCCATGTCATAAGCGGGTGCCAGTCACTGGCCGAGTCAACAAGTCTGGCTGCTGGAACTGGCCCACCACCGATGGCTCAGCGGTGGTCCCTGGTCGGCCACGCCGGCAGCCGGCGTTAGGGGCTCCGGTGGGCCCGAGGCGGAGGGCGCAGACCTCGCCGAATCGTCGTCCGGCCAAAAAAAGAGGCGCAAGGGCGCTCGAATGGGGAGAGGACGCCGTCCATCGGCAGGCAGGGCACGGCCGACTCGGCCGAAACGCAGCGCCGCCAGCGAGCGCGCGGGAGGCGGCGGGGTTCGGAGCTGCCGGGAGCGCTTCTGGGGCCGGGTGGCAGGACGGGCGAGAGGGAGGCGCGGCAGCGCGGCAGCAGAACCCGGCGTGGCGGCGACGGCGGCCCTCGGCGGCGTGCTCGCCGGGGCATGTTCAAGGGAGAGAGAGAGGAGGCGGGGAGCACATTCCGTGCTCGGTGGCGGGGGAGAGGGAGAGAGACGCGGGCGCGGCCGGGCGGCGACGACGGGCGATGGTGGCGCCGGGAGGGGACGAGGGAGAGGGATCGATCCTGTGGGGATCGGGGAGCGAAGGGGGGAAGAGCTCACGGGGGGACGATGGTCTCGGGAACCAGCTGGGCGGTCGGGGCGCACTGGCGAGGAGGAGAGGAGGAGCTCGACGGCGACGGGCGGTGGCGCATGGATCCAGCGAGGCGGGGGGGGGTCGGGAGGCCCCGAGGCGAAGGGAACGGGCGCGCCTGGGGGGGTCGAGGAGGAGGAGGAGGTGAGGACGGGCGGCGGGTCGGCGGCGCTGTGGGCGACGGATCGGTCGGCCCCGATCCAGATCGGCGGGGAGGGGAGGAGAAGGGGATCGGGGGGGAATGGGGCGGTCGGCTAGGGTTTGCCGACCGGGGGAGGGGGATAAGGGAGTGAAGGGGTGGGCGGGCGGGCTGGCAGTGGGCAGTGGGCTTGGCCTGGCTTGGGCCAGTGGGGGTTTTCTCCCCCTCTCCCTTTTTTGTTTTATTTTGTTTTTCTTAATTTTCCCTTTTCTGTTTTAATTTATTTAAAATATCCAGACACTTTACAAAAATGTGTGCACCCCACCATAATTAACTTTGTAATATTTGACAACTCCCGAACATTTTAGTTTTAATTTTTGAAAACTTTTTATTGCCTTCATAATTTTGAATTTAATTTTGAAACAGTTTTGATTCATCCCGAGATTATCTACAGTGATAGAGGTGACGTGGCACCATCAACGTGAGATTACTGTAGCATGATTACCCGGTGTTACAAATCTCCTCCATTACAAGAAATCTCGCCCCGAGATTTAGGAGGTAGAAGGAAAGAGCGCGGGTATTCATCTCAAGACGATCCTCGCTCCTGTGTGGCTTCGCCTCCTCAGTGATTCACCATCGGACTTTGAGGAACTTGATCGCTTTCCGACGAGTGCGGCATTCAGCTTGGTCGAGAATGCGGACCGGATGCTCTTTATAGGAGAGGTCCTGTTGCAATTCGAGCACTTCATGGTCCATCGCCGGATTGGGTCCTTGAAGCAGCGCCGGAGTTGTGACACGTGGAACACATCGTGAACTCCGAGAAAGGTTCGACGAAGCTCCAGCTTGATATGCCACTTTTCCACGCCTTTCCGAATAGTGAATGGGCCAATATAGCGAGGAGCTAGCTTGCCCTTGATCCCGGCGATGAGCACCCTTCATTGGTGTAACGCGAAGATAGGCCTTTTCGCCAAAGTTGATAGACCATGTCTTTGTGATGACGGTCATAATTACTCTTTTGACGTGATCGAAAGCAGCCTTGAGATTCTCGCGAATAATGCGGACTTGTTCTTCGGCATGTTGGATAATATCCGGACCAAGAGTGGACGCTCCCGCTTCGACCAGTTCAGAGGGGTTCGCACTTTCGCCCATATAACACTTCAAGGGGGCCATCTTCGACTAGCTTGATAGCTATTATTATAAGAGAACTCAGATACGGAGAGATTCCTCCCATTTCTTGCGAAGGAACGACACAAGCTCAAGCATGTCTTCGAGAATTTGATTGACACGCTCAACTTGCCCTTGTGATCATGGATGAAACGCAGATCGAAAGATAAATGAGTCCCCATAGCTTCTTGAAAACTTGCCCGTAATCTTGAAGTGAATAAGCTGCCACGGTCCGAATCGATAACCAAAGGGGAATACCGTGAAGTGAAACAATTCTCGACATGTAGAGGGTTGCAAGTCGACTAGCGATGATCGCTTTTTTGACCGCCGTAAAATGAGCAACTTTAGAAAGCCGGTCAATGACGACAAAGAATAGCATCATTACCTTTCTGCGATTTGGGAAACCAAGTGACGAAGTCCATTTCAACATGGTCCCATTTCCATTCAGGGATAGAGATAGGTTGCAGAGTTCCAAAGAGGCCTTTGATGTTCTCGCTTTGATACGACGGCAAACGCCACACTCAAAGAACATAGCGAGCAATGTCTTGCTTCATATTAGACCACCGTAATCTCTCGATTTAATGTCTTGATACATCTTTGTACTACCAGGATGGATACATAGAGGCGATCATGAGCTTCTTTCATAACCTTCGAGTCATATTCAGGTTTTCCTTCTTACATGGCACCACTAGGCGGCCTTTGAAGTACAAGGCGCCATCATCAAGAATAGTGAAGAATGAGGATTTCCTTCTTTGAGGTCGCTTAATCTTGTAGACTTCAGAGTCAAATCCTGCATTGTCTTTATGGTGCCCACGAGATCGGGTTCAACAGCCAGGTATAGAGGGAACCACGGGAAACAACACGGAGATTCATCTTATGGAACTCCGGAGGAGGGGGAGCGAGTGCACGGAGGAACAATATGGAGGTTCAGCTTTCAATTCTTCAACAAGTGAGGGCTGAACTTTGTGAACTCAAGGTGGTTGCAAGAAGACTTATGCTCAAGGCATCAGCCATTACATTAGCCTTGCTCGGCGATAGGAAATACCCAAATCAAAGTTCCGCAATAGCTTCCATCCATCTCTGCCGACGGAGGTTCAGGTCTGGCTGAGTAAAAGATACTTCAGACTTTGGTGGTCGGTGAAGATCTCGCAACGACACGAGAAGGTAATGTCGCCACGCTTTTAGCGCATGGATGATAGCAGCTAGCTCGAGGTCGTGAACTGGGTAGTTCTTCGTGAGGGCGCAATTGTCGAGAGGCATAAGCAACCACTTTGCGCTCTTGCATTAGGACACCGCCTAATCCTTGACGGAAGCGTCGCAAAGAATGACGAAGTCCTTCTTAGTATCGGGAGGAGCTAGCATCGGGCGAAGTCAACTTATCTTTGAGTGCTCGGAAACTTTCCCGACATTTATCTCGCCCATTGGAACTTGACGCCCTTATGCAACAAAGTTAGTCGAGGTCTGGCAATCTTGGAGAAGTTCTCGACTTAATCGACGGCAATAGTCAAGAGACCGAGAAAACTTCCGACTTGCTTAACATTCTTTGGAGGAGTCCAATCGAGAATTGCCTGAACTCGTTCAGGGTTGACGGCAATACCATCCTTAGAGATGACATGCCCAAGATAGGTTACTCGGAAGCCGTAATTCACATTTGGAGAACTTGGCATAGAGTTGATGCTCTCGTAGCTTTTCCAAAGACAAGACGAAGATGTTCAAATGTTCTTCTTCGTTCTTGGAAAAGATCAGATATCATCCAGATAAACCACGCACGAACTTGTCGAGGTAATCCATGAATATATAGTTCATCAAAGTAGAGAAGGTAGCTGGAGCATTGGTTGCCGAAGACATGACGGTGTACTCGTAAGAACCATAACGAGTCACTTAATGCGGTCTTGGGGATATCCTCCTCACGAACACGGATCTGGTGGTAACCCAACCTCAAGTCGAGTTTCGAGAACACTGACGAACCAGCTAGTTGATCATAAAGATCATTGATCCGAGGAAGAGGATACTTATTCTGAATGGTAGCTTGATTTATAGGACGGTAGTCTTGGACCAATCGGTTTGTCCCATCCTTCTTCTTGACAAAGAGAGAAGGCGCTCCCCAAGGAGAGCAACTTGGGCGAATGAAACCACTTTGAAGAGATTTGTCGATTTCCTCCTTTAGCTCAAGGAGTTCATGCGGCGGCATCTTGTAGGGTCGCTGGCTATAGGAGTGGTGCCTGGTTTCAAGTCGATGACGAATTCGACAAATTCTAGCAGGGGAATCCTCGAAGTTCTTCAGAAAACGTCCCGAAGTCGCGAACGCAGGGAATGTTTTCGATACCCTCGAGTGGTGCAGCGCTCAAAGCATTCAATGCATAGAGCCTTGCCTCGCATTTTGCACCGATGAGCTTGGTAAGTGACTATTTCATCCAAGGGTGTAGCAGATGGACGGTCTTCGTGGCGCAAACTATGGAAGCAGATGCGCCTTTAACCAATTCATTCCCGAGCATGAGGTCAATGCTACAAGACTTCAGCACGATGGGAGAGACAAGGAATTCCAGTCCTTTGATTTCAACGGGAACGTCGTTGCAAATCATGGAGGTTCGACATTGGCCCGCAGGGGTGTGTACTAATAGTGAAGCATTCATGTCTTCACTTTTAATGCCATGCATGAATGCAAAATCTTCAGACATGAATGAATGCGATGCCCCTGTATCAAATAAAACGCATGCTGGTACTGAATTTACGAGAAGTGTACCCATCACAGTAGCAGGTTGGTCTTGAGCTTCGTTCAGATCAACGTGGTTGGCCTGAACTCGACCATAAGGCTTGGCAGTGTTGTTGCGGGGCTGGGTGTTTCCACTGCCAGCTGCTGGAAGGGCCAGCTGATTCTGGTTCTGGTTGCATTCTCTAGCACGGTGCCCTGGTTGTCCGCACCTGAAGCACAAACCATTATTGGGGTAGGAACAGGAGCTTGGGGTGGTGGAGCTGGAAGCTTTGGCTGCTTAGTTGAAGCAGGCAGACGAGGTGCAACATAGTTCTCGCCTTGGAGCAGTGCATTCGACCGGTACATGCTGTTGGGAATCCATATCTTGCGCTTCTGCGAGGACGGGCCAAAGATGAGCCCGTGTCACGGTTATACTGTTAGAGCTCTGGTATTCCCGCAGACCAGGTTTCGACATTGATAGCTTTGTTCACCAAGGTGGCGAAATCAGCAAAGTCGTGCACTAGAAGTGCAAGCTTGATGTCGCCTTGAAGGCCGTCACGAACTTCTCTTGTCTGCGTGCATCGCTTGCAATATCCTCTTCAAAGATAGCGAGACAAGTCCAGAACTCTCCGATAAGCTTCAACATCTTGTTGCCCCGGTGAGGTTGCGGAACTCACGCTTCTTCCGTCCATGACCCTTGAGGATGAAGCGGGCACGGAAAGCAGCTTGGAAGTCCGGCCAGTGATGAGTGTTCCACCGGCGGAGTACGCTGTGGCTGTCCCACCATTGAGTCAAGGGTCCCTTCAGAAGAAGGAAGCAAAAGTGACATAGTGGGCAGGGCTACATCAGCAGACTCCATCTCATAGGTGATGTCACGGAGCCACCATCAAGATCCAAATGGCCGGGTTGAGCTGCGGTACACGCTTGGGTTGAGGCGATGAAATCCTGCAGAGTTGTTGTGTTTGGCTGTTTGGTTCATATTGGGGCGAGGAAACCGAGCCATCATGTTCTCCATGAATGGCGATTCATCTCAAGCTGTTGGATCATACCAGCCATGTACTCAGGCGGTGGTGGGAAGTTGCCACCACGACCACGACTAGCTGGCCTAACCATCCCGCTATTATATAACAGGGGTAGTTCAGCATTTGAGAAATTAAGCAAAGGACAGGAATCATGAAGGAAATATGCCCTAGAGGCAATAATAAAGTTATTATTTATTTCCTTATTTCATGATAAATGTTTATTATTCATGCTAGAATTGTATTAACCGGAAACATAATACATGTGTGAATACATAGACAAACAGAGTGTCACTAGTATGCCTCTACTAGACTAGCTTGTTAATCAAAGATGGTTAAGTTTCTAACCATAGACAAAGGAGTTGTCATTTGATTAAACAAGGTCACATCATTAGTTGAATGATCGATTGACATGACCCATTCCATTAGCTTAGCATCCGATCGCTTAGTATGTTGCTATTGCTTTTATCCATGACTTATACATGTTCCTATAACTATGAGATTATGCAACTCCGCTTGCGGAGGAACACTTTGGTACTACCAAACGTCACAACGAATCGGGTGATTATAAAGGAGTACTACAGGTGTCTCCAAAGGCGATGTTGGGTTGGCGATTTCGAGATTAGGATTTGTCACTCCGATTGTCGGAGAGGTATCTCTGGCCCTCTCGGTAATGCACATCACTAAGCCTTGCAAGCATTACGGCTAATGAGTTAGCTGTGAGATGATGTATTACGGAACGAGTAAAGAGACTTGCCAAGAACGAGATTGAACTAGGTATTGGATACCGACGATCGAATCTCGGCAAGTAACATACCGATGACAAAGGGAACAACGATGTTGTTATGCGGTCCGACCGATAAAGATCTTTTAAGAGAATATGTAGGAGCCAATATGGGCATCCAGGTCCCGCTATTGGTTATTGACCGGAGATGTGTCTCGGTCATGTCTACATTATTCTCGAACCGTAGGGTCCGCGCGCTAAGGTTTCATGACGGTTATATTATGAGTTTATGTATTTTGATGTACCAAGGAGTTCGAGTCCCGGATGTGATCACGACATGACGAGGAGTCTCAAATGATCGAGACATAAAGATTGATATATTGGACGGCTATATTCGGACACCGAAAGGTTCCGGAAGTTTCGGAGAAAACCGGAGTGCCGGAGGGGTTACCGAACCCCGGGAAGTAATGGGCCTTATTGGGCCAAGAGGGAGAGAGAGGGCTGCACCAGGAGGTGGCGCGCCCCCCATGAGGAGTCCGACTGACAGGAGGGGGGGCGCGCCCCTTCCTCTCCCTCTCCTCTCTTCCTTCCCCTTCCTTCTTCCTAGTAGGACTAGGAAAGGGAGTCCTACTCCCACTAGGAGGAGGACTCCCTCCTTGGCGCCTCCTAGGGCCGGGCGGCCCTCCCCTTGCTCCTTTATATCTGAGGCGGGGGGCACCCTAGGACACACAAGTTGATCCTTGAGATCGCTCCTTAGCTGCAGTCGGTGCCCCTCCACCATATTCCACCTCGGTCATATCAGAAGCGGTGCTTAGGTGAAGCTCTGCGTCGGTAGAACATCAAGATCGCCACCACGCCTTCGTCTTGTGGAACTCTCTCTCCCGAGCTTTGCTGGATCGGAGCCCGAGGAGCGCCATCGAGCTGTGCGTGTGTTAAGAACTCGGAGGCGCCGGAGTAACGGCGCTGGGATCGGTTGGATCGCGAGGAGAACGTCGACTACTTCCTCTACGCCAGATTGCTTCCGCTTTGGTCTACGAGGGCGTGAGACAACACTCTCCCCTCTCGCTGCTATGCATCACCATGATCTTGCATGTGCGTAGGAAATTTTTGAAATTACTACGCTCCCCAACAAAGGGCATCCGAGCCTGGTTTTATGCGTTGATGTCATATGCACGAGTAGAACACAAGTGAGTTGTGGGCGATATAAGTCATACCGCCTACCAGCATGTCATACTTTGGTTCAGCGGTATTGTGAGATGAAGCGGCCCGGACCGACATTACGCCAGACGCTTACGCGAGACTAGTTTCACTGCTACGAGCACTCGTGCTTAAAGGTGGCTGGCGGGTGTCTGTCTCTCTCACTTTAGTTGAACCGAGTGTGGCTACGCCGGTCCTTGAGAAGGTTAAAACGGAGTCTATTTGACAAGTATCGCTGTGGTCTTGATGCGTGGGTGAGATTGGTTCTTGCTTAAGCCCGTAGCAGCCACGTAAAATTTGCAACAACAAAGTAGAGGACGCCTAACTTGTTTTTGCAGGCATGTTGTGATGTGATATGGTCAAGACGTGATGCTATATTTTATTGTATGAGATGATCATGTTTTGTAACCGGTTATCGGCAATCGGCTGGAGCCATATGGTTGTCGCTTTATTGTATGAAATGCAACGCCTCTGTAATTGCTTTACTTTATCACTAAGCGGTAGCGATAGTCGAGAAGCAATAGATGGCGAAACGACAACGATGCTACGATGGAGATCAAGGTGTCGCGCGGTGACGATGGTGATCACGACGGTGCTTCGAGATGGAGATCACAAGCACAAGATGATGATGGCCATATCATATCACTTATATTGATTGCATGTGATGTTTATCCTTTATGCATCTTATCTTGCTTTGATTGACGGTAGCATTATAAGATGATCTCTCACTTAAATTATCAAGTAGTGTTCTCCCGAGTATGCACCGCTGCCAAAGTTCGTCGTGCCGAGACACCACGTGATGATCGGGTGTGATAAGCTCTACGTCCATCTACAACGGGTGCAAGCCAGTTTTGCACACGCAGAATACTCAGGTTATACTTGACGAGCCTAGCATATGCAGATATGGCCTCGGAACACGGAGACCGAAAGGTCGGCGTGAATCATATAGTAGATATGATCAACATAAGATGTTCACCATTGAAAATTACTCCATCTCACGTGATGATCGGTTATGGTTTAGTTGATTTGGATCACGTGATCACTTAGATGACTAGAGAGATGTCTGCCTAAGTGGGAGTTCTTAAGTAATATGATTAATTGAACTTAAATTTATCATGAACTTAGTACCGATAGTATCTTGCTTGTCTATGTCTGCTTATAGATAGATGGCTCGTCTTGTTGTTCCGTTGAATTTTAATGCGCTCCTTGAGAAAGCAAAGTTGAAAGATGATGGTAGCAATTACACGGACTGGGTCCGTAACTCGAGGATTATCCTCATTGCTGCACGTAAAAGTTACGCCCCGGATGCACCGCTAGGTGCCAGCTCTCTTCTTGTAACCGACGACGCTAAGAACGTCTCGCGAGCAAAGCTGATGACTACTCTATAGTTCAGGTGCCATTCTTTACGGCTTAGAACTGGTCTTCAACGACGCTTTGAACGCATAGAGCATATGAGATGTTCCAGAGTTGAAGTTGATATTTCAACAGTAATGCCCGGATTGAGAGATATGAAGTTCCAATAAGTTCTATAGCTGCAAGATGGAAGAGAATGGATCTGCTGCTGAGCACATACTCGTAATGTCCGGTATTACAATCACTTGACTCAACCGGGAGTTAATCTTCCGGATGATTGTGTCATTGATGAATTCTTCAATCACGCCACCAAGCTACAAAGGCTTCGTGATGAACTATAATATGCAAGGGTTAGTAAAGACTATGCTCGAGCTCTTCGCAATGCTAAAGGCTGCGGAGGTAGAAATCAAGAAGGAGCATCAAGTGTTGATGGTCAATAAGACCACTAGTTTCAAGAAGAAAGGCAAAGGGAAGAAAAGGGAACTTCAAGAAGAACAGCAAACAAGTTGTCGATCAGAGAAGAAACCCAAGTCCGGACCTAAACCTGAAACTGAGTGCTTCTACCGCAAGCGATCGTCATTTGGAAGCGGAACTGCCCCAAGTATTTGGCGGATAAGAAGGATGGCAAGGTGAACAAAGGTATATGTGATATACATGTTATTGATGTGTACCTTACTAGAGCTCGCAGAGCACTGGTATTTGATATCGGTTCTGCATTGCTAATATTTGCAACTCAAACAGGGACTACGGATTGCTTAACACCGCAAAGGACGAGGTGACGATGCGCTGGGAAATGGTTCCAAAGTCGATGTGATCGCAGTCGGCACGCTACCTCTACATCTACCTTCGGATTAGTTTTAGACCTAAATAATTGTTATTTGGTGCCGCGCTGAGCATGAACATTATATCTAGATCTTGTTTGATGCGAGACGGTTATTCATTTAAATCGAGAATAATGGTTGTTCTATTTATATGAATAATATCTTTTATGGTCATGCACCCTTGAAGAGTGGTCTATTTTAATGAATCTCGATAGTAGTGATACACATATTCATAATGTTGAAACCAAAAGATGCAGAGTTGATAATGATAGTGCAACTTATTTGTGGCACCGCCGCTTAGGTCATATCGGTATAAAACGCATGAAGAAACTCCATATTGATGGACTTTTGGAGTCACTTGATTATGAATCACTTGGCACTTATGTAACCGTGCCTCATGGGCAAGATGACTAAAACCCGCTTCTCCAGTACTATGGAGAGAGCAACAGATTTGTTGGAAATCATACATACTGATGTATGTGGTCCAATGAATGTTGAGGCTCGTGGCGGATATCGTTATTTTCTCACCTTCACAGATGATTTAAGCAGATATGGGTATATCTACTTAATGAAACATGAGTCTGAAACATTTGAAAAGTTCAAAGAATTTTAGAGTGAAGTTGAAAATCATCGTAATAAGAAAATAAAGTTTCTACGATCTGATCGTGGAGGTGAATATTTGAGTTACGAGTTTGGTCTACATTTGAAACAATGCGAATAGTTTCAAGCAACTCACGCCACCCGAACACCACAGCGCAATGGTGTGTCCGAACGTCAGAATCGCACTTTACTAGATATGGTGCGATCTATGATGTCTCTTACAGATTACCGCTATCGCTTTGGGGTTATGCTCTTGAGACGGCCGCATTCACGCTGAATAGAACACCATCAAAATCCGCTGAGACGACACCTTATGAACTATGGTTTAGCAAGAAACCAAAGTTGTCGTTTCTTAAAGTTTGGGGATGCGATGCTTATGTGAAAAGCTTCAACCCGATAAGCTCGAACCTAAATCGGAGAAATGTGTCTTCATAGGATACCCAAAGGAGACATTTGGGTACACCTTCTATCACAGATCCAAGGCAAGACATTTGTTGCTAAGAATGGATCCTTTCTAGAGAAGGAGTTTCTCTCGAAAGAAGTGAGTGGGAGGAAAGTAGAACTTGATGAGGTAATCTGTACCTTCTCCCTTATTTGAAAGTAGTTTATCACGAAACCGGTTTCTGCGACATCTACACCAATTAGTGAGGAAGTTGATGATATTGATCATGAAACTTCAGATCAAGTTACTACGTAACCTCGTAGATCAACCAGAGTAAGAACCGCACTGAGTGGTACGGTAATCCTGTTCGAAGTCATGCTACTAGATCATGATGAACCTACAAACTATGAAGAAGCGATGGTGAGCCCAGATTCGCAAAATGGCTTGAGGCCATGAAATCGAGATGGGATCCATGTATGAAAACAAAGTGTGGATTTTGGTTGACTTGCCCGAGGATCGGCAAGCAATAGAAAACAAGTGGATCTTCAAGAAGAAGACCGACGCGACGGTAATATTATCGTCTACAAAGCTCGACTTGTCGCAAAGGGTTTTCGACAAGTTCAAGGGATTGACTACGATGAGACCTTCTCACCAGAGCGATGCTTAAGTCTGTCCGAATCATGTTAGCAATTGCCGATTTTATGATTATGAAATTTGGCAAATGGATGTAAAGACTGCATTCTGAATGGATTTCGAAGAAGAGTTGTATATGATGCAACCGAAGGTTTTATCGATCCAAAGGAGCTAACAAAGTGTGCAAGCTCCATGATCCATTTATGGACTGCAAGCATCTCGAGTTGGAATAAACGCTTTGATAGTGTGATCAAAGCATTTGGGTTTATACTGAGACTTTTGGAGAAGCTTTGATTTACAAGAAAGTGAGTGGGAGCTCAGAGCATTTCGATATTATATGTAGATGACATATTACTAATCGGAAATGATATAGAATTTCGGATAGCATAAAGGGATACTTGAATAAGAGTTTTCGATGAAGGACCTCGTGAAGCTGCTTACATATTGGGCATCAAAATCTATAGAGATAGATCAAGACGCTTAATTGACTTTCACAAAGCACATACCTTGACAAGATTTTGAAGAAGTTCAAAATGGATCAAGCAAAGAAAGGGTTCTTGCCTCGTGTTACAAGGTGTGAAGTTGAGTAAGACTCAATGCCCGACCACCGCAGAAGATAGAGAGAAAATGAAAGATGTTCCCTATGCCTCAGCCATAGGCTCTATCATGTATGCAATGCTGTGTACCTGACTTGATGTGTGCCTTGCTATAAGCTTAGCAGGAGGTACCAAAGTAATCCAGAGTGGATCATCGGACAGCGGTCAAGAACATCCTGAAATACCGAAAAGGACTAAGGATATGTTTCTCGATATGGAGGTGACAAAGAGCTCATCGTAAACGGTTACGTTGATGCAAGCTTTGACACCGATCCGGACGAT
The DNA here is from genome assembly GCA_021605205.1 of Aegilops longissima. Lineage (NCBI taxonomy): Eukaryota > Viridiplantae > Streptophyta > Magnoliopsida > Poales > Poaceae > Aegilops > Aegilops longissima. The sequence continues at coordinate 499,330,186 of CM038682.1, read as the reverse complement.
TCTAAATCGCAAACCGGATACGATTTACACTAAACGGAGGAGCTGTCGGTTGGTGCAGTTCTAAACAAAGCGTCAGAGCAGGATCTACATGTGAAGCGGAATACATAGCAGCTTCGAAGCAGCTAATGAAGGAGTCTGATGAAGGAGTTCATATCCCATCTAGGTGTCATACCTAGTGCATCGGGTCCAATGAAAATCTTTTGTGACAATATCGAGCAATTGCTTTAGCAAAGGAATCCAGATTTCACAAGAGAACCAAACACATCAAGAGACGCTTCAATTCCATCCGGACTTAGTCCGTGGGAGACATAGAGATTTGTAAGATACATACGGATCTGAATGTTGCAGAACCGCTGACTAAGCCTCTTCCACGAGCAAAACATGATCAACACCAAGACTCCATGGGTGTTAGAATCATTACTATGTAATCTAGATTATTGACTCTAGTGCAAGTGGGAGATCAAGGAAATATGCCCTAGAGGCAATAATAAAGTTATTATTTATTTCCTTATTTCATGATAAATGTTTATTATTCATGCTAGAATTGTATTAACCGGAAACATAATACATGTGTGAATACATAGACAAACAGAGTGTCACTAGTATGCCTCTACTAGACTAGCTTGTTAATCAAAGATGGTTAAGTTTCCTAACCATAGACAAAGGAGTTGTCATTTGATTAACAAGGTCACATCATTAGTTGAATGATCTGATTGACATGACCCATTCCATTAGCTTAGCATCCGATCGCTTAGTATGTTGCTATTGCTTTTATCCATGACTTATACATGTTCCTATAACTATGAGATTATGCAACTCCGCTTACGGAGGAACACTTTGGTACTACCAAACGTCACAACGAATCGGGTGATTATAAAGGAGTACTACAGTGTCTCCAAAGGCGATGTTGGGTTGGCGATTTCGAGATTAGGATTTGTCACCCGATTGCTCGGAGAGGTATCTCTGGCCCTCTCGGTAATGCACATCACTAAGCCTTGCAAGCATTATGGCTAATGAGTTAGCTGTGAGATGATGTATTACGGAACGAGTAAAGAGACTTGCCAAGAACGAGATTGAACTAGGTATTGGATACCGACGATCGAATCTCGGGCAAGTAACATACCGATGACAAAGGGAACAACGATGTTGTTATGCGGTTCGACCGATAAAGATCTTTTCAGAGAATATGTAGGAGCCAATATGGGCATCCAGGTCCCGCTATTGGTTATTGACCGAGATGTGTCTCGGTCATGTCTACATTATTCTCGAACCGTAGGGTCCGCACGCTAAGGTTTCGATGACGGTTATATTATGAGTTTATGTATTTTGATGTACGAAGGAGTTCGAGTCCCGGATGTGATCACGGACATGACGAGGAGTCTCGAAATGATCGAGTCATAAAGATTGATATATTGACGGCTATATTCGACACCGGAAAGGTTCCGGAAGTTTCGGAGAAAACTGGAGTGCCGGAGGGGTTACGGAACCCCGGGAAGTAATGGGCCTTATTGGGCCAAGAGGGGAGAGAGGGCTGCACCAGGAGGTGGCGCGCTCCCCCATGAGGAGTCCGACTGGACAAGGAGGGGGCGGCCCCTTTCTCTCTCCTCTCCTCTTTCCTTCCCCCTTCCTTCTTCCTAGTAGGACTAGGAAAGGGGAGTCCTACTCCCACTAGGAGGAGGACTCCCCCCTCCCTTGGCGCGCCTCCTAGGGCCGGCCGGCCCTCCCCCTTGCTCCTTTATATACACAGGCGGGGGCACCCTAGGACACACAAGTTGATCCTTGAGATCGCTCTCAGCCGCAGTCGGTGCCCCCTCCACCATATTCCACCTCGGTCATATCGTAGCGGTGCTTAGGTGAAGCTCCTGCGTCGGTAGAACATCAAGATCGCCACCACGCCGTCAGGCCGACGTGAACTCTCTCTCCCGGAGCTTTGCTGGATCGGAGCCCGAGGAGCGCCATCGAGCTGTCGTGTGTTAAGAACTCCTGAGGCGCCGAGTAACGGCGCTGGGATCGGTTGGATCGCGAGGAGAACGTCGACTACTTCCTCTACGCTGTGATTGCTTCCGCTTTGGTCTACGAGGGTACGACAACACTCTCCCTCTCTGCTATGCATCACCATGATCTTGCATGTGCGTAGGAATTTTTTGAAATTACTACGTTCCCCAACAAATCATTCATGATGAAACATGCATAATGAAAGCAAAGACGATAGGAACTACATAGTAGTCGGCATATCTTACAAAAGGGATCATGCATAGAGTTCGATACATAGAGTTCAAGACATAGACTAAGACATCATAGGCGGCATGCGTGCTCATGGCGAATGCATCTAACACTAACAAGCAAGTCTACATCGGTCCCACGCGGCATCGCTGGAGGTAGCTGTAGCCTGAAAGTCGGTAGTCGGCAGCGATAGTCCTCCACGCCGCTGACACAGTGGGCATGGATACCGTGTGCTGTACCCGACGCCCGTGGCGAAGAGGACCAAGTGCGGAGAGTAGCCTCCACGCCCGCCAACCGACATCCCGGGGCATCACGGTCTGGCTGGGTAGATCGCAGAACGCGGCAGCTCTCCGGATCGGACATAGAGGTGCAGAGCGCCGAGCACGGTAAAGGTGCCGACGGGTGATGTACAACTCGTGGCGAAGAGCTCGGTTAGCTCGATCCAGCCCATCGCATGCGTAACAAAGTTCGATGGTAGAAGGGCTCTCTGGTACAGTGGGTAGGCAGCAGCAGTAGTAACCTCCTCACCAACATCATACGCGATAGCAATGTGCCCAAGGGGAGGTGTCCAACTCTTGATACTCTGCACGAAGACGTGTCGAGCAGCATAAGCAGCATCGTGGACTGCCATATCGATAGTCACCCCAACACCATGTGCGTGTGCAAAGAAGATGAGTGGAGTCATACTCCGAGAGTAGAGGTGGACGATGGCGCGGCATCGCTCCTGGTTATAGTCCCGGTACTCCTCATAGACGGTGTACTCAGGGTGCCAGCGATAACCCGGATAGGTCATCATCTCGCTAGCACCAGGTGATCCCGAGGCACCAATGGCCGTCGTGTGGCGCACGACACGCCTCGTGGGTTCCATCCGAAAACAAAGACGCTTCAAAGGAGTCAAATGACAAGGTGGAAATTGATCAAAATACAATTCCAAGAAGCAACTATGGCTTTATCCAACTTTGGGGTGAATGTGGTCACGGGATCCTAGTGTTAGTTAGTAAAATCGCTTAACCCGACTAGAAGAGAGTTCGAGTCCCGAGTAAAGGTCGAGGAGTAAAAGATCCTAGTACCACCCGATGGCGGCGTGGGCCCGTAAGGCACACAGCCAAGTTAGTAAAAGTTTTGCAATGTCTAGACTCGACTTTGGCCAAGGAGTGTGGAAAGGGATTCCTACAGCAATGGCTCGATATTAACTTGTGACGCCCTCGATTCAATCGCACACTAATCATGCACGCAAATGTATACGATCAAGATCAAGGACTCACGGAAGATATCACAACACAACTCTACAAATAAAATAAGTCATACAAGCATCATAATACAAGCCAGGGCCTCGAGGGCTCAAATACAAGTGCTCGATCATAGACGAAGTCGGCGGAAGCAACAATATCTGAGTACGGACATAAGTTAAACAAGTTGCCATAAGATGGCTAGCACAAACCGATATCAGATCGAAGAGGAGCAGGGCCTCCCGCCTCGATCCTCCTAGTTACTCCCGGTCGCCGCCGGCTGCACGTAGTAGTAGGCACCTCCAGTAGTAGTCGCCATCGACGGTGGCGTATGGCTCTGGGCTCCCTCGTCTGGTTGCAGCAATCGGTATAGATAGGGGAGAAAGGGGAACAAGGCAACCGTGAGTACTCATCCAAAGTACTACAAGCAAGGAGCTACACTACATATGCATGGATATATGTGTAAAGGCCATATCGGTGGACCGAATCTGCAGAATGCCGAATAAGAGGGGATAGCTAGTCTTAACGAAGACTACGCTTCGTCACCGCCTTGCAATGTAGAAGAGGGCAAACCAAGTCCTCCAAGTAACATCACATAGCAATAATCCTACCCGGTGATCCCTCCTCATATCCCCTCGAGCGAGAGCGACCACGGTTGTATCCGCACTTGAAAGGGTGTGTTTTATCAAGTATCCGGTTCTAGTTGTCATAAGCTCAAGGTACAACTCCAAGTCGCCCTTTATCAAGATCACGGCTATTCAATAGATTAACTCACCTGCAGGGTGCACCATCTTACCCAAAGACGCTTGATCCCATTTGGCGGACACACTTTCTCGGTCATGCCCGCCGCGGAAGATCAACACGCCGCAGCCCCACCTAGGCACAACAGAGAGGCCAACACGCCGGTCTAAACCTAAGCCGCAGGGTCCGGGCCCATCGCCTCGAAAGCACACCTCGCACGCTATGAGGGCGGCCGAAGCGCACCTAGCCTAGCGTGCGCCCAGTCCAATCCGCGCGCCCGCTCGTCGCCGACGTCTGAAGTGCTTGGTGATACCACGACGCCGGATACCCATAACTACTCCCGCGTAGATGGTTAGTGCGTATAAGCTCAGTAGCCAACTCAGATCAAATACCAAGACCTCGTTAAGCGTGTTAAGTATCCGCGAACGCCGAACAGGCCAGGCCCACCTCTCTCCTAGGCGGTCTCAACCTGCCTGTCGCCTCCGCCTCAAAGATCCACTCATGGTGCTCCATCACCGACCCGACTTTAGTCTCCACATGTATCATGTATAAGTATATAGTATATACCGTGATCACCTCCCGAGTGATCACGGCCCGATAGTATAGCACGGCAGACGGACAAGAATGTAGGGCCACAGATGAAAGTACTAGCATCCTATACTAAGCATATAGGATTGCGTAAGGTAACAAATGTATAACAAGGACAAAGCTATGCAGAAAGATAGGAGTATCCGAAAGCAAGAATATGCTACACTACTCTAATGCAAGCAAGATAGAGAAGAGTAAGCGATATCTGGTGATCAAGGGGGGGGGGGCTTGCTGGTTGCTCTGCAAGAGAGAGGGTCGTCAACACCGTAGTCGAACTGGGCAGCAGCAGTCGTCGGTCTCGTAGTCTACGGAGAGAAGAGGGGAAGAAACAATGAATACCATGTAAACAGATGCATATCGATGCATGACATGACAAGTAGTGATGCTAGGCGTGCCCTAACGTGGTATGAGGTGGTATCTGTTAAGGGGAAACATCCGGAAAGTATTCCTGTTTCGTGTTTTTAGCAGAGGAGCCGAGGGGAAAGTTGCAGGTTCGATAGGTTAGGGTGTGTGGCGGACGAACGGATTGCGTGTATCCGGATTCGCCTCGCTGCTCGAGCAACTTTCATGTTGAAAATATTTTAATCGAAAGTTACGGATTAAAAGATATGATTTTTAAAAGATTTTATTAATTTCGAATTTAATTAATTAATTATTTAATTGAAAAATGAATTTATGACGTCGGCATGAGGTCATGCCGACGTCAAGAATAACAAGGTTGACTTGGTCAACCTAACATGTGGGTCCTGTTAAATGGTGACTCATAGTTAATTAACGTAGTTAATTAAGTTAATTAGCCATTAGGTTAATTAATCGATTAATTAAATTAATTATTTACTTAATTAATTAGTTAATTAATTAATTAATTTTATTCATTTTATTTTTATTAATTATATTTATTTAATTTCCTTTTTCTTTTTCTTTTATCAAAAACATTCACAAAGGGGGCCCCATGTCATAGGCGAGGGTGCTCAGTCGGCTTGGCCGAGTCAATGTGCTCAGGGGGGGGGCCCGGCCCACCATCGCTGGCCCGGTGGCCCCGGTCGGCCACGCCGGCGTGGCGCTAGGTCTCGGTGGGCGTCCATGGCGTGGGGCGCGGACCTCATGAGATCATCGTCCGGCCAAAAGAGGCGCCGGCGTTGCTGAATGGGGAGAGGACGCCGTGTCCATCGGTAAGGGCACGGCCGACTGCCGGAAACGGGCACCGGCGAGCCAGCGAGGCGGCGCGGGGTTCGGGAGCTCGCCGAGCGCGCCACGGGGCCGGGTGTGGATTCGGCGGTAGAGGGAGGCGCAGCGGCAGCAGCCTTAACCTGGGTGGATGGCGATTGCCCTTTCGGGCAAGGCGCTCGCTGGGCCGCTGTTCAAGTGGGAGAGAGAGAGGAGGCCGGGGAGCCTCGTGCTCTGTGGCGGGGAAGGAGGGAGGGAGGTACGCGGGCGCGCCGGGCCGCGGCGACGGGCGCGGTGGTGGCGCCGAGGGGACGGCGGAGAGGGATCGATCCCGTGGGGATCGGGGAGCGAAGGGGGGGAGCTCACGGGCAATGAGGGTCTCGGGAACCAGCTGGGCGGTCTGGGGCGCACTGCAGGAGGAGGAGGGAGGAGCCTGACGGGCGACGGGTGGTGGGCGCGGATCCGGCGAGGGGGGTGGGGCCGGGACCACCCCGAGGCGGGGGGAGGCGTGGCGCCTGCCACGTGATTGGGGGGAGGAGGGGAGGAGGTGAGGACGGGCGGCGGGTCGCCGGGCCTGTGGGGCGACGGATCGGCTCGGCCTCGATCCGGATCGGCGGGGAGGGGAGGAGAAGGAATGGGGGAATAAGGCACTAGGGTTTGCCAACCGGGGAGGGGGATAAGGGAGTGAGGGGTGGGGCTGCCAGGGGTGGCTGGCCGGGCAGTGGGCTTGGCCTGGGCTGGGGCTGGGGGTTTTCTCCCTCCTTTTTTGTTTTATTTTGTTTTTCTTAATTTTCCTTTTCTGCTTTTAATTTATTTAAAATATCCGGACACTTTACAAAAATGTGTGCACCCCACCATAATTAACTTTGTAATATTTGACAACTCCTAACATTTTAGTTTTAATTTTGAAAACTTTTTATTGCCTTCATAATTT